>JAQQZY010000014.1:19950582-19968813 GCA_030068375.1 Ostorhinchus rueppellii
CTGTAATTTTTGAAAAATAAATGTCAGAGTTTTGATCCCTTCATTCCTGTTCATCCTTTGTTGATTCACTGCATAAAAAGAAGAGGGGGGGGGGGAATCCACCGTATGTCCATAAAACCACCAGATTTGACTAGGGCTCAAATGACCCACCTCTGGGTTTTCTAGGTAAAAGGTCAAATGACCCGTCTCTGGTACTTCTAGTGTTAAGGGCACCAGCTCTTGTGCAGACTGGGGTTTGATGCTACAGTGCTATTATGTTTATACCATACGTGGGTATTTGGTCTCAGAGGAGCAGCCTGACATCAGAACAGCCTATTACCACAGTTGGTCTGTGATACTCCTCTCTCTGTCTCTGTATCCATCCTGCACTATCCCTCTACTCTTGTTGTATTTCTTCCTACATAGGTTTGTTTCTTGTTAACAGGATCTCCAATGTAACATTCATGTAATTGGTTGTCTCTGTCTTTCTTGAAAACACTGCAAATCACTCAGCAGGATTTGTAAAAGCACCTCTCCAACCTTACCCCTTATGCCTTTATTTTAAATGTTTCTGTCATCCATAGTTAATCCTTGCCAAATTTCACCTCTTTTTTTTCTGAATGTCGATACTTCTCACATGAAGGACCAGATTCCCTTGCCATCTTTGCTGTGAATACTGTAAAATGTTGCTATCCTGAGGAATTAGGAAGTAACTAATAGGAACTAGGCAGTACACTGAGTGGACAGACAGTGCAACAAATCAGGAATCGTGTTACGTCGAGGATTGCTGGTCTCAAAGCAAGCTGTGGTGGCTGATTAAACACAGAGCTGGGAGTCCATCCTCCTTGTACTCAGAGAGGCTATCATACACTAAGGCAGCATGGACTGTACATACATACTGTACACTATATACATAGTGAGTCTGTAGGTGAACTCTGGCAGACCTTGCACACCCACACCATTCATTCTGGTCAGTTTGACCCAAAGCAATTTAATGGAGATGTTCTGAAATTGCATGTCACCAAATTTGACAACCAGTGGAAATGGGAAGCTATAACTCCCTCCTTCAAATTATGAGCAGCAAACTTGATGCCAATCAAAGAGATTCACACATTTCTCAAAATAAATTTAAAAAACAGCAGTGTAGGGTCCCTTGGCTTGTGTAGTACCATTAATAAATATATTCTACTAGGGATGCTTGCAATCCATTGTCACTCTCCATCTCTATTCAGGTCAACAAATTGTGTGATAGTTTTTGTTGTTGTTGTTTTGTTTTTTTTGTAATTGGTATTTTTAAACCATTTACTGTGGTGGCTAAGTGGTGCAACAGCCCAAAAAAATGATCCAGTATAAGAAAAAGAGGTTGTGTTTTATTTAGAAAGAAGCATCTGGAAAAAATAATTGTACCCTTTAAATAAAACTAAATCTATATGAAAAATTTCCAAAACAAAAACCCAACTTGTAATAAATACATTTGTACAAAGAAATAAAAAGAGAAACATGTCTGATTTTTTTTTTTAATTAAACAATCTCCTCAAATAAAATGGACTTCTACAAAAAAGTGTCTAAATTTTTTTTTGTAACATGATAAATTTAATTCAGTGTTTGGTTTTATTTTGCCCTAAAATAAATATGAACCTAATAAAAAAGACTATTGCTCATTTAAAACATACATTTATTTAACAAAAAAAGTGTTTGAAAGCATAAAACTTCATATGCCTAAAAAAGAAGACCCCTTCAAAAAAAAGGAGAAAAAAAAACATCATCCACCTTTCAATTAAGGACTGTGTTTACCCGTCTCTTGCTTTAATATTAATACCACCACAAAAAATAAAACAATGGGTTGAAAAATTTTAAGACCTTAAGCTAATGTGGCTAATATGTGGAGGTCATTGTTGTGCTGTTATTATAATAATGAGGCAGGGAGTGAGATTATCGAGAATTTTATTTGTGTCTTCAGCTCAGGGAACTTTTGGGCTATCCACCATTCAGCAATAACAACACTCATCAGTCAGCCCCTTACACAACAGCTCCCCATTTTGAGTAAGAACACATTATCTTATATGGAATCAACAATGCATCTTTGTTTTCGTTTGTATAAATAAATCTTCCTGAACTGTAAAAAAAACAAACAAACAAACAACAACAAAAAAAAACTCAAAATAATACAATAAAAATGTATGGCTTTCTTCAGTTCTAATAAACTCAATCACATCAAGTTATCTTTTTTTTTTTCTTCTTATTTCACCACACACTATTGCAACATACATTGCATTCAGTTGTCTTGTATGGTGTGTGTATCTGTATTATTGTCAGTACTGTTAGAACCAGTATTATCCGCTGTGGAAGACTCTTCACCAAATGATAGCTGTGGAGTGGCTCTCAGATGTGATCGGGTTCTCCTGAACAGTCCCTCATCTGTATGACCTTGGGGCTGTTGTCTACTGCAAAACTGTTCCATAAGAGTTTTCTCGAGTGACCCACATGCTTTGTGGAGCTTGTTGTGGTGCTGCTGTTGTTCGTTACCTCCTTCTCCATTGGCCTATCATGGGCTACTGGTTTAATGAGTGAAACCACTTTCACGAACAAAGTCCTTCAAGACAGCACAGGCATACTGCAGCTTATTGTCTGACTTCACACCGCTGAAATGCCATGTCAGCTAAAGATGTTCTTCAGGGCTACTATTACTGCGCTGGCTGTTGCCACATTGAGGTAAGCAACCTCAATGTATAGAGAAACCACTACAAGGTACGATTTCTTGTCCCAGATGAATGTACCTGTACTCACATGTTGCCATGGCCTATCTGGTACAGGAGTAGTCAACAGCGGCTCTCTCTGTGTTGTTCTGTGTTTTGCGCATGTAGGGAAGTTTTCAACCTTCTGGCTGATGGCAGCCAAAAGCCCTGGCCACTAGACTGATTCACAGGCTGTAACATGACACTTAACTATACCTTGGTGGCCATGGTGGAGGATGTCGAGTGTGTCTTCTCTAACTGAGCTGGGGATGACAATCCTTTGTCCTTTCAGGAAAAGATCCCCAGCTAGGGACTTGAGATACTGCCTCTCCTTCCAGAAAGGTGTGATTTCAGGTGGAAGGTGGGCTTTGTCAGGGGACTGTGTATTGGAGTCGTGAATGAGCATACAGCAGACGTAGTCTCTGTTTCTGTGCCAGCTGCTGCAGTCTAACCTCAGTGATTGGCAGTCAGTGGGAGTGACTGTCTGATTGAGTCAATAAATATTTTTATGTCTGCTTCCTGCTCTGTCTCAGCCTTGGTGGCTGTGTGCCTCAAGGGCACCCTTGACAGTTGGGATGGGAATTGAGAACCGGCTCTTTTTGAGAACCGGTTCCCAGGAGCTTGATTCTTTGGAATCGTTTGCCTGCTCGCTTAACAATTCTGCTTATTGATTCCGCCTTTGTTGCACATGCACGATGACATCATGTGTATGCTGCATTGTTTTGGTCAGAACGTAGCCAACATCACATTGAGACAGAAACAGATGACATCAGGTCCACTTGGAACACTATCAAAGCTTCAATTTCTTCTAAAGAGTGGAATCCTTCCAATATGCTCAATCGTTCACAACACGTGATCAATACCTTTGATTTGCTTCTTACCACTTAGCGGCTTACCTAGCAGAAGGATGCCCTCAAGGGCCAGTCCCAGTTCTGGTGTGAGCAACCAACATCATAGCCCCTCAAATACAAGTTTCCGAAGGCAGAGAAAAGGAAATGAGGTACACAACAACGGGAGACGGGCCACATCAAACCAGCTCATGTAGTAGAAAGTAGAGGTTAGCGGTTTACCTAGCAGAAGGACGCCCTCCAGGGCCAGTCCCAGTTCTGGTGTGGGCAACCAACATCATAGCCTCTCAAATACAAGTTTCCGAAGGCAGAGAAAAGGAACTGAGGTACACAACAACGGGAGATGGGCCACATTAAACCAGCTCATGTAGGAGAAAGTAGAGGAATTAGTAAAGCGTCTTCAGTTTCACTTTCACCCCCCCTCCCCCCCACCCACCCAATTAAACTAAAAAAAGCCAACCCTAATCTTTTTACAATGACCTCCATTCCAAGTTTTTTCAAAATACCTCAAATCTGCAGAAATGACTCAGCTTTAGCCAAAAATCACCTAGTTTAAATCACCTAGTTTAAATCGCCAATTTCTACTAGAAATATGCAATTTAAATGAGTTAAAATAGCTAGAAATTGGCCGCCATCTTGAGTGTTGCGTTATCTCGTGAGACTTGGATATGTTGGCAATGGCAGTCCTTCCACAAGGTCCATGGTGAGCAGTACTAGCTTAAATTGCCCTAAAATCGGCCTAAAACACTCAGAACAAGATAATTCCATATCTTAGTAAGCCTTAGACAGAGCATTTGTATTATCAAATATATCACTGGGCAGTGTTAGGCTTACCCCATCTTTATATTTTTATGTCATTTCATAAAAATACATCTCCCGATGTCCCCGATTTGTGACAGGCCACTACATGTTCAGTTTTCAAAGACAAATATTAAAGTTTTGAAATAGAAATTTACTAGCATGTTTAGAGTGTGAACACCCACAACCACCACAAAGAGTGCACTACAACAACTACAAAGCAGTGAATACACATGCAGTGGGTGGGTTAAGTGAGGATTTCTACATGGCAGGATTCGTGCTGGAAAAAAGAGAAAAAGATGTACAGATTACATAGGAAAAAAGAAGTTTGAGATTTGCAAAAATGGTAAAATACATGCAACCTTCAGTGCCTACAAGTAAAACAATGTTAAATCAAGATATTGATAAATTTGGATATATGTCAAGGATTTTCATAGTACATTTCATTAGATTTGACAATGAAATTATTTTACAATTTTTTTTTTACCTACCTCCCTACCTACCCACCCTATTTTTTTCAGAGCGTAATAAGAAACAAACATTTTTTTAGGCCTGATAATTTGTATGTTAGAGTTTCTGTAGAGATTGAAAAAAAAGACTGGTAATGCAACATACCTATTTTTACTCTTTTATTCCTTCACCCAATGAGAATCGGTGAGGAATCAAATCAGTAAGCAGAATCGATAATGGAATCAGAATCGTTAAATTATTATTGATTCCCATCCCTACTTGACAGAGTGTCTGCAGCAATGAGCTGCTTTCCACGAACATGTAAGGTATCATACATGAATTTCATTAGTCTCAATCTGAATCTCAAGACTTGGGGGGGGGGGAGCAAATCCAGTGCTCTCGTACTTAGCAATGGGACAAAGGGTTTGTGATCTGTCTCAATTGTAAACCTCATGCCCAGCAGGTATGATTGAAGGCTCTCACATGCTCAGGCCACAGTCAATGCTTCCTTCTCGATCTGAGCATAGTGTTTCTCCGCATCTGACAGAGCTCTAGAGATATTGGCTGCTGGTCTCCCCTCTCTGATTGCTGCTGAAGGAGAATGGCTCCGAGGCTGAAGGATGATGCGTTTGCTGAAACGTCTGTATTTGCAGTGGGTGAGTATACAGCAAGGACCCTTGGTGAACTAAGTTCTGCCTTCAGCTTCTGAAAAGCCTCTTGCTGGGGTGCTCCCCAACACCATTCTGTTTTCTCTGACCACAGTTCACTCAGAGGGTGAAAAAATGATGAAGGGTGTGGGAGAAATTGACTAAGTAATTAGCCATGTCCATTACTCTTCTTATATCTGCAACACATGTGGGCTCTGGCATTTCCAGTGTGGCCTGGGTCTGGCCAGGTTCACACTGAAGTAACCCAGTGTCCATGAAACATAATTTTGCCCATGAAAAACTCACATTTATCTTTGTTCAAAGTCAGTCCATCATCCCTGAGTCTCCCGAGGACCTGGTGCAGCCTGGCATCATCTTCAGCTGGATCCTTGCCACACACTATGATATCATTTGTGTGGCACACTGTACAGCCCTCCAGAATTTGTGTCATCCATTGTTGAAAATGCTCGGGGGTGGAGGAGATCCCAAATGGCAGCCTTCTGAAACAATAGCAACTGAATGGGGTAATGAATGTGGTCAGGAGTGTATTGTCCTCTATGAGGGGAATCTTCCAAAACACTGATCTGGCATCTAGCTTAGTAAAGACTTTTGCTCCTGAAAATGCAGCTAGAGTGTGATCAACAACTGTTTAAATTATGTCTCTCTCACTTGACCCACTGGTTCAGGGATGTCAAATCAACACACAGTCTGAGTTTCTCTTTTTAGCCAGCTATGGGCACTTCTACTACCCCTGCACACCATAAAGTGGGTTTACTGACCTTCGATATCACCCGCATCCCTTCCATCTGATCCAATGGGGAGCAGACAGGGCATATGCTGTGACAGTAAGTTCTAGTTCTATCTTGTATGGATCCTTGAGCTTTCCAAGTCCTTTAAACACAATGAGATAACTATTTTTAATGTCATCACCCACCTGTACTGTGTGTACACGTTTAACAAGAGACAAAGCCTCCATGGTTGAGAGGCCTAACAGTGCTCTCATCAGTTTGGTCACAACATAAACATCCTATTCAGTTATCCTGTTTCTGATTTCCAGCTTTCCCTTTTAGTATCCTTTTACGTCCAAACACTGTCTACCTGGACCATAGAGAGGGAATTTTGGTGGCAGGAGAGTCCGATGCTTATCTGCAGAGTAGTGGTGTTTTGGTATAGGTATAACTTCAGCTCCAGTGTCAAGCTTGAATTCCTTTTCTTCTCCATTTAATTCCAGAGTTTATCTCCACTCATTATTAACACTGTTGATCTTAATTATTATCTCTCCAAGGAAAGCATTATCCACATCATCATCTGTTAAATCCTCTTGGATCTCATTGACAAAACCTGCGGTCTGACATCTCTGTGCATAATGTCCTTTTCTTTTACATTTACGACATTCCACATCTTTGGTGGGACATTTTTCCAATGAATGCCGGGTTACATGTCTGCATCTCCCATAGTCCTTGCTTTTATTTTCTGACTTAAATGTTGAGCTGAGTTTTTTCCATGAGCCCATTTTTGTGTTTGCCCCTTCCATATCATAGCATCCAAGTTGCCAGACTGTCTTTCATACATTCTGCTACACAGAATAGGCTGCTCCTTTTTTTATTTCCTCATGGTGGGGCACTTTGGCAAGAATTTTTGCTAATGTGAGTTCAGGATCCAACTGCAGCAACTCTGACAGGCTTATATCTTTTAAACTGACAACTATCCTATCTCTGATGAGTTCTTCTCTTAAGTCTCCAAAAACACAATGTTCAACTAAGCAATTATGAATACTTCAGCCCTTTCTCCTGACTTCTGATCGCATCTGTTGAACCGTGCACATTCAAAAATAAATTCCTTTTGCTCACATAATATCTCTCAAAAACCATTTTGACTTCTTCATGAGACTTCTTCTTATTGTCTTCTAGGGGCAGAACATTTACTCTATCCTCAGCTTCATCCCCTAGAGTGTACTTCAGTGTATTCACTTGATATTCTTATGACTGTTTGTCCAGGCTTGATGCGATTCTAAAGAACTCAAAACATCGTATCCATTTTGGCCACTCACTTGCATTACCAAAGTCAAACTTGCCTGGAGGAGCCAGCTGTATGTTGCCTACTGTGGGGTGTTGTTGGTGCTGCTGCCTGAGCTCCATCCATGTCATTTCACAGTCCGTTTTCAATTCTTCCATCGGACTCACCCTCTGCTGCCCTTTCATCTAGCCAGCATATGTCCGGTCTGGCAGCACCGCTAGCTCCTCTAGCCCCATTCTGTCTAACTCACGGACATAGGGGTGCACACTTGCACTTTTCCCCCATTGGATAGCATCAGACACTTAATTCCAAGTTTATTTCTGACACCATGTTGTGTTATTATAATAATGAAGGAGAGAGTGAGGTAATCATGAATTTTACTCTTGTCTTCAGCTCAAGTAACTTCTAGGTTCTCCACCATTCAACAACAACAACTCTCGTTAGTCATTACATTACATGTCATTTAACACCTCACACAACAGTTGGTGCGCTAAAGTTGTTAAATGTATACATTAATATAGTTTACAAAGTGGTTAATTATTAAATACTTAAATAAGGTTCCCATGAATGCTTAAAGATAAGGTCCGCCAAAATGCACACAAAATGATCTTTCTTAACACAACTGTTCACCACAAAAAAGGCAAAACATCATCTTCATCTCCATAAAATAAACAGCTGTCCTTCTTGAGCTAGGGTTACTTAAGTAACTCCATTTGAATTGAGAAGGGTGTCTAACTGCAATAATTGGGTTATGCCATGATCCTCCTCTCAAAATAAAATAATTTTAGAACATCTTGTAGTTGGCGACACGGTGGTGCAGTGGTTAGCACACGTGCCTCACAGCAAGAAGGACCCGGGTTCGATTCCCGGGCGATCCTTGGGAAAATTAAAAACAAAAAATTCAAAATTAAGAGATGTTCAGGAGTCAAAAGAGCCAGCTCTTCTTTGGGAGCCGTGCCAAAAGAGCCGGACTTCCCATCACTAGAATAATGTTCCTTAGTGTTAAATTGCAAAGACTTAGGGGATCTAATCATCTACACTTGGACCATCACATTTATTATCAGCACTCAGAAGAAAAGCTTGTGTCGATGATGGTATGGGGGTGCATTAGTACTGATGGAATCTACAGCTTGCACATCTGGAATGACACAACCGATGTAAGTATATACAGCTTTCATAGGAACATTTACTCCTATCCAGGCCTTGGATATTTTAGAAAGACAATGCTCAACTGCACACTGTATCTTTTATAACAGCAAGGCCTTGTACTGGAGAAATCTGGGTACTGAACTGGCCTATGGGGGCAATAGGGGGCAATATTCCTCTCCAAAATGTCTAACAGCTAGTCTCCTCAGTTTCCAGTCTTGTAGTAATTAGATTATGAGAAAAATGTATGTTAACATGTTAACATAGAGGTAAATAATGGCTATGTCCCTTTTTACTAAAATGGTACAGAACACGACACGTTCTCATTTTAAATACTTTGTATGTTCTACTGTGAATAAACTATGGGTTTATGAGATTTGAAAATCACTGAAATCTGTTTTTATTTAGAGTTTACATAGCAAATTTTTTGGAACTGGGGTGACTATTTTTGGTAATTTCTACACATATTACATGACAGTGACAGCAACAGTTACAGTGAGGCCACAATCTGAGGTCTGATGTGATCATCAGGGTCTGTAAGGACCACCTGTGCATCAACAGTGAGTGGACCTGCTTTGTTAGGCACCATGAAGTAATGGTACTAATGTAAGGAATGATGTTCTTGTATTTTTTTTTAATATATACTTCCTGGATTTTATTTTTTATTTTTTGCCACCTAGGGTAAAGTACCAAATATGGTAACGTCATTAACCTTGATTTTCTACCTAACAATAAAAAATGCAGAAAAAATTTCACAAAAGCAAAAAAAAATCTTGTCATATCCTCCAATAACACACTAACCCTGCTAAAAGTCTAAAAGTGACTGCACACTTTCAAAAACTCCAGGCCAGGTCATCATTGTATGTAAATGAGACCTGGCTCTCAACTGACCTACCTTATAAAATAAAGGTTAAATAAATAAATAAATAATTTCATTCATTCATTCATCTTGTGAACCGCTTTATCCTTGAAAGGGTTGTGGGGGTTCTGGAGCCTATCCCAGCTACATTTCAGAGGACGCTGAGGTACAACCTTGACGCGTTGTTTGTCGCAGAGTTTACTTCTATACATCCTCTGGATATATGAAGACTATAAAAGAAAAATAAAAGCTGCAGTTATTCTAGATTGTATCCTTGTTTCCCCATCTCCTATATTTTCTACTTTAAGGCAACAGCTGCGGAGAAACACAGCACGTCTCCCCATGAGAGTGTCCGACAGCCGTCTATATTTCAAGCAGTGTCAGTTTAGCAGGTAGTCTTTTAGCATTTCAGCCTGTAGGATCCCTGTGGATACCCAATGACAGCCGGGCTGTGGGAGCCAAAGATATTATTATCACACAGAATTCACTTCCCTTCCCACAACATTCACCTGGATGTCTCAGCATGACACAAGGAAGCAGCCTAAATTTAGTTTAGTGGAGTTAGCAGGAGACAGGGCATGGTAAGAATTGGCTGCGGCGAAACTGATAACATTCATGACCGAAGAACATCGAATTTAACATCAGGTAACACATCAGACTATTATTACGCTTTCTTAAACAATAAATTTGGTTTGTCTTTGTTGGCTAAATTGATGCAAAATGATGTTGACTATGGATATATTCCTTTCAGTAATTATGTCTCCGATATGAATCAGTTCTTTATTTTAGGGCTGCAACTAATGATAATTTTAATAATCAATTAATCTGTAACTGACTTTAATAACTAATCAATTCATCGGATGAACACAAAAGACTCAATTCTCAATAGATCGGAATTTAAGTCAAAACAATATAGGCCGCAGATAAGTCACTAATGATTACATCCTTGCAACGGCTTTGGGTTTAGTTAGTGAGAACTAGCCCACTACCTAGACTTATTATGGCTAGAGACTAGCAAGATATAGTCTTCAACCAGCTCCGGTATGTGACATTAGTTTGCTGGCCTGATAAACAGAGAGGGATAGAAACATTATAATTATGATGATCGCGTCTAACTAGCTAACAGGCTAAAGTAATTACAACATGTAGTCTATCTTATGCTAGGTTTATGTTCCTGGTGCCCACAGCAGCCCTGTTGGCCAGAAGCGTATTTAAGGATTTTGGCCACTTTTTTCTCCATATTCAAGTTTTGTGGTGCACTATATTTCATGCAAATTGGAGTGTCGTGGCCACTGGTAACATAATGTAAACCAAGCTTTAAAAATCTGTCCAAGCATCCGAAGCCTCAGCCATGCTGTTGTGTTTTCCTCTGTTACACTACACAGCATGCCTCAGTATTAACCTGCTCAAGATACAAAAAATCGAATCTGGGTTCATTGCCAACTCTTTTAAGAATTGATTTGGATCAATTTAATCGATTCATTGTTGCAGCACTACTCTATATATTTTCCAAAGTTGATTTAGCTAATTTTCCAGTGTCCAGTCCATAGTCCAAACTGTTTCTAAGACTCAAAACCATGAAAATGGTTTCTTCTCAACTGATACCTAAGTTAGTTTCCTGTAAACTGACCGGAAACAACACAACAAATAACATTTGAACAAACATCCTCTTTATTTCCCTTAAGGTGTAATAGTAACACAATAGTAACACAAAGTACTCAGTAAAAACTACCAACATTTAACCCATAAAGACCCAGTGCTACATTTATGTCAGTTCCCAAAGGAATTGTTCTCTATATTTAACTTTTTCAGTGATTAATCACCATTGATTAGAATATCATCCTTTATATTTTGTGTTTTTTCAATAAAAATAATATTTTCCCGATATTTAATTTACAGATCATGTAGATTTCCATAAAAGCTCAGATTAAAGTTAGGGCTTATTAAATCAGAAACAGAGAAAACTGAAGAAAAAGTGACTTTTTCTGAACATAAAATAAGTGCCTCCATCTGCTATCATTTGTCTTGAGATAGAAAATTTACAACTTAACCCTGAGTTGATGCTTTAACATATTTTGATCCTTTGATGTATGCTCCTCGCAAGATGTTTGCTGGACTGATTACTGTCTCCTGTATATCTTAGTAGGACAGAAGATATTAAGATGACACTACAAGAGGGGTCTGATGAGGTAGGGTAATCTTGACCTCAGACAGAACTAGTTAGACCTGGTCTTGTAGTCCACTTTGCAGAAATGTACGTCTTGTTAGATAAGGATAAGGCTGACCAGAATACTATATAATTTCTGTATGAACTAGGGATAGGCAGACTCGCATACAGACTCGTACTGTGTTTGACTCTCATTACTGCAGCTCTTAATAAATTATGACTTTGTATGCAAAGGACCTTTCTCTAACGTGTGTGCTTTTAACTTTTCTACAACAGTCTCCATGGGTTTTATTGGTAAATCAATGTTGTAGAAGATGACAGTGTTTTCATGTTCACTACGGAGACTCTGAATGTCCAAATGGGTCATATGTGATGACAATAAAAAGGTGGAAAACTGCATTTTACACCAGTTATTTACATGGGTTAATGGATAAACAGGTATTAAACCATTTAGATCAGGAGATGTTTTTGGTTGACAGTGAATGTTTGGCTCTTTATGGGTTAAATGAACATTTTGTCATACAATGCAAATGTAAATTAGCGATTCAGATTCTTTAAATTCTATAACTGGGTTTTGTTTCTGCAATGCAAACAGTACAAATATAAGCAAATCCATGTTGTGGTTACATCCGTCCATCAGCTATAATTTGAAAGCTTTGCACAAATATGGAACATCTATTTCAAATTTCCCACAGGCCCAGTCAGGTCCTTGCTGAATTGCTCTGAAACCTCAAGCTGTTTAATGATGGTTAATGACTAGCGAAGTGTTGAGTGAAAATACAGTAATTGCCTGTTGCATTAGAGTTTGCTCTAGTGTATGGAGGACTGGGAAATCACAATGAAAAAGGCTTTAGTCAATAAAAAAAAACAACCATTTGCCAACTGATCAGGCTTTCAACAAATGGACTTTCTAATGGCCTTTGCCTGTGAGATTATTTGGGCTCCAAAAGTTTTCAACCCAGTGGAAATAACTAAACCTTTTACATGGCTTTAATCCGTCTTCATTTCATTCACTCTTTCCAGAGCGCCCTCAAGGATAAGAGATTAAATGCCTCTTTTTGATGAAACAAGGTGAACTCATGAGGGATATATTGATGTCATGTTGGGTTGTAACATTTGGACAGTTAAGTTTTTTAATCTAATGCAGTTGATCATGGGCGGTTTAGGCTGGAACAAGTAAAATATATTAGTAGAATCTCAGAGAAAGGACAGTGTGGTACGTAGGTTAACATGACAAAGCAACAACAGCAGTTTATTTGGTGTGCTATTTGTGGCACTGGGCTAATAGCGTGCCGCTCTCTGCTCCAGAGTCACTGGAGGGATTTCCCTTTTTTTGGCTGAAATAAGTGACCTGCTTTTATATATGCTACAGTATGTCACCGCAGGCTTAAATAGAGGCAAGACAATTAAACCTGCTCTATATGGAGGCCCAAAAAGGACACTGTTTCCCCTTTATTCCCCACTAGGGCATTTCTAGGGTCAGTTCAGAGCTGACATCTAATCTGAAACCACCTCTTTAGTGTTTCAACAGCCACACAACCAACTCTTAACCAGGAAGAATGGAGATTTTCTGGTCTTATGACAAGGGGAAGGGGTTATCATGATTAACAAGACTACTTAAAACTTCATGACTTTATGTTATTTTTGTGGGATGTCGAGGCTGAACCCCAATTCACTTCTTACCCCTACCCCTCTGTTTTGCATATTCATGTGTAGGAGTAGTGTTGTCCCAACTCTCAATTAGACAGAGGGGAAGGGCTGTATACCCCTCGAGACGGAGATTTTCCAGGACCACACTACAAACGATGGGGTAGGAGGAGTTTCGCATAATGCTGTTCGGATCATTGGCAAGACGGAAGTAAACACAGCTAAAACATGCAGCAGTGATGAAAGAAACGCACAAATGTAACTACTTTCATTGTAAAAAACGTAATCATTTGATTGACCGTTTAATGCCGTTTCAGTGTGTTATAGATCGCATTTCTGTGGTTTATAGTTGATAGCTGTAAAAAGATGAACAAAGCCAATGGAACAGAGACCGTTACAGCTGTTATAGCTTATAAAGTTTTCGCATCTGTTTATAGCACATCATCTATATTGATGACGTAACAGGTCGCCAAGTGTTGTCCCATTTCATAGGAGAATGTTTCAACCCCTACCCCTTACAGTTCTGTTTCAAGGGGTAGGGGTAAGGGTTGAATTGGGATTGGGCTCTAAACTCAGTAATCTAAAGAAAAAGAAGCAAAACCTGGCCTTCAGTAAGGACAGTGAGGCATCAGTTATCCATGCAGGACACAGACGACTGGCTAACTGGTAAGCAAACAACACAGCATGTAATATGGTCCTTGACACTGATGTGAAATTTCAGGCCAAATGCTCAAAAATCACTAGCTAAGCTGTCTTTACAAATAATATACATCTCCCAGTCCTAGTCAGCAGTCAACAACCATGGGCACACACAGTAGACGTCTTGGGATCTGACATAATTGAGAATGTAGCACAAGTGAACCCATCTATCTTGTATCTGCTATATAACCCTGTAGTTCTCCCCTATTTGACGAACTGCATCAGTGTGGGGGAATACTTACAAAACTAATACAAATCCAATTAACATTATTCAAAAAGGGTAATATGAATGATCAATAAAGTGTCTTGTAAGGAACACACAAATCATTTTTTCTTATCAAGTTAAAAGCTTTAAAGTTTAGTGGCTTTATCGATTTTAAAACAGGACAATTTATGTTCAAAATAAAAAAAAATAATCAGTTCTCTGTTTATATTCAGAGCTTGTTTGAAGGCCGGAAAGTGTTTATAATTTCACAGGAAGTAATGCGTTGAAAAAAAACCTTATGTTAGGACAAATATGAAGCAGTTTTGTCTGTCTGTTGTTGGAGTAAATGTTTGAAACAAGAAAAATCACTCACCCTTTACAATCCAGTCCAGTGTTTTTCCTCTCTCTTGGTCACTCCCACCTTCCAACCTGATTCTGAGTGTTTTTGTATCCAGACATTGAATATTGTTCGAGTGTTTTTGTAAATATTTGTAAATAGTAGATATTGAGTTGATGTTAGTTTTGATAGTGTGTATTGTTGTATTTGTAGGAGAGGGCAGCTCTTTTGTTTGACTTTCTCCTGTTTTTCATGAGGGAGTTTAGATTAGAATATTGTATTTTGTTTTCCTATTTTTGTTTTGAGTATAGAGTATTTAGTTTTACCTTTTGAAAAAGAGTTTTTGTTTGTTGTTTTAGCTGACCCTACTCCTACCCTCCTTTAGTTCTTTAATAATAAATATTGTGAAATTTAGTTTTGTTTTCGGTCTGGCAATTTGCAACTTGGAGTTGGTGGTGAACAAATTGAGCAGATTATGTACGTCCTCGTGAACCCCTAGGCTGGGACGTAACAGGACACACCAGGAAACTGAATCCTTTTTTAATTTACTAAGGAATAGAGGGGTCATATATAATAATAATGAATATATCTGTAAACGAGAAAAGCATTTGGAGATCGTAGACCTCCGCCAAGGTAGTGTTTGTACTTTTTTTTTTTTTAACCTCTGTCAAGGAGGTTATGTTTTTGCCAGGGTTTGTTTGTTTGTTTGCTAACAACATAACTCAAAAAGTTATGGACCGATTTTGATGAAATTTTCAGGATATGTCCACTTTTAAGGTAATATTTGTACTTTCTTACACTAGATGGCACTCAAGGACCTCATATGCAGCTCTGTGCCACCATGCTCTATCTTGCAATGATAAAGAATCTTTAAAAAATTCCTGGATCTAGACAGTGATCCAGATCACTTCCAAAATGTAATCATCCTGAAAATTTCATCAAAACTCGTCCATAACTTTTTGAGTTATGTTGCTAACAAACAAAAAACCCTGGCAAAAACATAATCTCATTGGCAAAGGTAATCAACATGATATTTACGTTTGTTGGCAATTTATGGCGTGACTTCTTATGTCATCTCGTGATAATAAATAAACAAATCATTACGTTTGTGATTTAATAGAAAAACGGACATTGCACACTTCTGTTTTTCAACATTTAATAAATATCTGTAAAGTTTCGTGCAGATGTCAAATGGAAAAGTGACTATTGTTGGCTTCAAAACAGCAGCTCAGAAACCAGTGGGTGATGTCATGGTTCCTCAGTTCAGTCTATGGGTGGGACTCTTATCCCACGTGTGTAGTTTGGGGCAGAGTGGACAAAACTCTGGAGTGGGAGCAGGCATATGTGAAACCACTCACACAATTGACCTGGCATAGTGTCATGTCCATAGATTGAACCCGATTCAGCTGCATAAGTGTTCAGTAATAGCTGTTTTTTTTTTTTTTGATAGGGTATCATTGCCTTGCTATTCTCCACCTGCTCACTCATCTGCTGCCTCATCACTACCTCTCTTCCTCGTCTGCACTTCTTCACAATGCTGCTGCTGCTGCTGTGGGGGAGATTGTTCTCTATATGTAGGTGCTGATGAAATTTTGAGGGCGAGTGGTGAATTATTTAGAAGGGAGGATTATGAAAGCAGCTTCTTGGCGCGTTGCTAGAGGGTATAAATCAATATGAGCCTTCCCCACTACCACCACCTCCACCAGCAGCAGCCCCTCCTCCACCCCCACCCCCTTTTTCTCCTTTAAACCACAAACCCTCTGAACAGAAGTCCAGACACATGGCCACAGGACACAGCAGACTGCACAGCCAGATGCACTCTGCCTGCGCTTGTGAGAGGCTCTATGAAATACAGTACACGAGGAAGCCGAAAGCAGAAATAGGATGGGATTGTGTATCTGTGTGTACGTCTACGCGTGTTCAAGAGACAGACAGAAAGGCCTAATTCAGACTGACCACATCTACAGGAACAGATGGCTAACTCTGGGCCTGCCAAGTCTATTCTTTTCCTCTGGTTGTGCCCAGAGGCGAGGGTCTACAGTCCAAGTCAGAAGGGTTAGAAAACAGACACGAGGCCATACACACAGATTAAAAGTACACGTTCACAAAACTACATTTGTCTCACCCGTAGCTATGCACCAGTTACATAACAGTTTCACACAGTCGCCTTCGATGAAGATTTGATTTCATGGACTTGATTTGTGCTGTGCCAAAGCTTAGAGGCTTTCAAGACTGAATAAATGACCATCTTCCCGCACATACTCTCTCGTTTCACTTGATTGTCTCACAGCGAGTTAGTCGACATCCATTTTTCTCCACCCCACCCCCCCACGTTCTCCTTTTCTCTGTATGTGTGCCCATTCTCCTGAACCATTAAATCTCCTTCTCTTTTCTCATCTGTGCATTGGGAGTATACGTTTGGCCGGTGCAGTTGTTCTCTTCCTGGCCAATGATTTTCCTGCCTGAAGAACAAGCAGTCGGGACCAAACAAGAACAACCTCAGGGAGCTTGGTTTGTACTGTACTGATCAAAGAAAATATGGACAGGATTCAACCTTGTGGTGGGATTAGCATTGAGGTCAGAGCGGATCATCATTCATGAGATGTGCAGAAAAGCATAAATGGTTCATGGGAATGACACTGTTACCTTGATGGGAGAGACACTTTGCATGTACATTAACAATGACAAGGAGGAAGTCTAAACAAAAGTCATAGATCATATCTCAACAGGAGGTTTAATCTGAGGCTGTTGGCCTTAATGTTTGTTTTTGCATAACCTTTCTATTCTTTCTAATTGTTAAACCCAAATCCAATAGGGAAATAAATATTAGGTCAAATCAGATCAGACACACCTGACAAGTATCTTCACCAACAAGCGTTATTGTGATGATGTTTGAGGCAGTGATAACCTGGATGTTGTCCTGGTTATGGCAGCAATGGAGTGAAAAGCTATCAGTGACACTTACATGCAAAAAGTTAAAGCAAAACTATGAAAAATATGAACCTGTGTAGGTCACTTATGGATTTATTAAAGTTTCACAGTGTCATATGGAAGGATGTATCTGCGAAAGGAATCAACCTTAAATGATGAAACAAAGGTAATTAAATCCAATAACATATTTAAAAAGACAATTAAATGCAATATGTTGAGTAAATATGATGAAATGGATAAAGTTTAAATTGGATATGTATATTACTGCTAAGAAATGGACGGTTTATTTTTGATTTGTGCATCACTGTCATAAAATGGACAGTTTATTTATTTATTTATTTTTAAATAGGTATTATTGTTATGCAATGGACAGAGTTTATTTTAGTTTTTTAATTTAGAAATTTTTAGTGGATTATGGTTATGAATTGGACATAGTTTATTTTAGTTTTTTTATATGCAGAATGGATATTATTGTTATGCAATAGACAGTGTATATATATTTTTTTTTCATATAGGTATTTGTGTTATGAAATGGACAGAGTTTATTATTTTTTTATATGGGTATGATTAAGAATTGGGCATAGTTTATTAGTGATACGTATGTCACTGCTAAGAAATAACAGTTTATTTTTGTGCACTTTTGTTTTTTAATATGTGTATTATAATTATAAAATTGACAGTTTACTTTTGTTTTTTTAATATGTATATTATTGTTATGAAATAGACAAGGTTTATTTTTGTTTTTGATATGTGCACTATTACTGCTA
>JAQQZY010000014.1:20014146-20028206 GCA_030068375.1 Ostorhinchus rueppellii
AGAAAGCATTATAAATAACAAACAGAAATGGCATCAGTGGTCAGTAAAGAGTACAAATAAGACTGTAAACTGTATTACAACAGAGAAAGTATAGGCAACATTCTTTGGCCAAACTTAAACTCGCTAAACTTCTCCTCCGTCTTTTATTCCCCACACCCGCTGTGTTCGCTCTCACTGTCGTTGTCACTGGCATCAAATCTGGAGCTGCAGTGTGTAGTAATGGCATTTAAAGGGACAGGATGCACTCTGAATACTAGACCCCGAATGTAAGACGACACGACTTCTTCGGAACTATTTTATTGAGAAAAAAGGTCGTCTTATATTAAGACCAATACGGTAGATATAAACCTTGCTAATCTCACTTTTGACCAGTGGAGGCAGTGTACACCCTTGAATTAAATAACTGTGTGCACTCTGACCACTTTAAATAGAGATTCATTGTTTTTTATCCCTCTGTAGGATTTTTCTCATACCCTGTGTCTGTCCGTCAGTGTCAGTGCAATTATTTTTCCCCAAATCACCCGATCTCCATTTAACTTGGGAAGCTCTTGGACCGTTTCTTTGGGTGTCAACCTTGCCCCTCTTTCTCAAATTGGAGTTGACATGTCAAATTTGGACAGCAATGTTGACCTACATTTTTCATATCTTTCAGGGTCAGTGCACGGTCATGGGGGGCAGATAGATGAAGCTGACTAAAATGAGGTGAGGGGATAATGAGACTGGTAGGGGACCAGGGGGCAACAGAGGTAAAGGTGCAGCCCTGTTTGTCGACAATAGCATTAAAAAAAAATCAATGTTGGCATTGTTTACTGTTAATATTGGTCTTGCATTTGCGGCTGTATTTGTTTTTCATTGCTGTAACACAGTAAAGTACCCAATTGTGGGACTAATAAAGGATTATCTTAATCATCTCCATTGACTCGTATAGAAACCACTCAATGAAACTACAAACATGTCTCATTTCATCACTATCTCCTCTATTTGAAACATCATCTTGCTGCACCCCATTCATCTCAACTTAACCTCTATTGATACCTGTCATCAGCACTAATTTATTTGTATACTTCAGCAAGTTATTAACAGCAAATCTGCCTTGAGCTATTTTTCTTTACAAAAATAACCTTTTATGTGCTCCAGTGTTCAATCTCACTCCTGGGCTCTTCTATGAAATGAACAGAAACACTATTAGATTGGCAAGGATTATTTCCTAATAGTGCCAACTCTAGAACAGAAACACACCTGCACATGCGCGTAAGACATACACAAATCTACAAGGATTTATACATTAAAAAGAAAAGGAAAAAACAACTGTGATAGTCTGACATCATATTCAAAACAATAAGAGCTCCCCACAGTTTCACAGTTCACCTGTTCACACAGAGATGCAAAAAAAAAAAAAATTCCATGAGCTGGTTTCAGGCGAAATTTGTGATATGAATAATGAGTCGATAGTGACGGTGCCGTTTGGCCCAGTAGTGAATACCAGGGTAGTGAGGGCATCACAGCCAGGGTATGACTGGACTCACAATAAGAGCAGTAGCAAGAGACCAGCCTCAGGACTTGTTTTGACAGATCTGGCTCTTTGGTCTTTGACAGGTTTAAAGCTCTTCCAGGTTGGGGAAAATCCTTTATCTAGAGAGGGTAAGGTAGGCCCTGGAGTCAGGATCGTTCCATCTCCCTGCTTCCATAATGCCTGGCTGATGACAGTATGTCGTGCACCACTCACACTGAAGGCAAAAAAAAAAAAAAGAACATAGCGCCCACCCAATACACACACACTGGGGTGCTGGTTGCGGTGTTGTCATGGCAACTCTGTCCTACAGCTGTCAAGTGTTCATCAGTTTCCACAGCAACACCATAAGGTGGGGAGAGTAGACAATTATTTCAGACATAATACAGTTGAAAGGGCTGAATGGAAGCCTTATTAGGTCAAATTACCCTGCTGCAGATGTTAAGCAGAGGCAAAGCTCATGGCCATCACAGCCAGAGAGCATGGGATTTGCTTGCTGATTTGACCAAATTAGGCAGACATAATACTGCAAGTGATGCATTAGGACAGGGAGAACGGTCAACAGGGTATTACTATAATCTCCCCAGCTCTGAAGGAAAAGTACTCAATTTTTAAAGCACTGACAAGTACACAAACAGGGGTCACGAGACTGTGAAGCAGTAAAAGGCTTCATTACAGTTCTAATGTACAACGACGCAAACCAACACTTGGTAACAATTTCCAATTTATTTTTGTTTACTTTGCTTCTTAGAGTAGCTGCATAGCATGTCATTAGGTCTCTTCAATATCTCCTTTAATTAAGACTTTACCTTTTCAAAGCCTTTTTTTTTTTAGAAGCAAAAGAGAAATCTGTGTTTTTAATGAGTCCCTGGGGGCATAAGTGAACTTACTCCAGCGATGCCAGTTGCACCTGAATATAAGAAGTAAAGGCTCTGCAGATGGAAACACAGACCCAGGCCAGGAGAGAATCTGACAGGTTGTAGATTAATGTGTTTCAGTACTGAATTAGGCTTCCCATCACTGTTGAAATTCAGCAGTTCTGTGTAAACGCACATTTCCGAATTTGATTAAGCTTATTGAATCTTGATCAGAATAGTGCAATTTATTTATGCTAAAGTTTTTAACCCTGTGGGGCCAGTGATCATGCCAGTCTGATCAGATCACGTGGTGTCTTTAAAGCGCCATAACAAGGAGTGCTGCGCTCAACTTTACTCAAAAGTGCGGATTTGAAACTCTCTCCCAGTTTTTATTTGGTGCTGATAGACCATGGAAAACCGGAGATATGATTGTTTTAATTTGATAGTAGAAAATATGTTTATCCGAGCATAAATGCGTACATATACTTGTGGGATGTGACAGCAGGCGTTGTATTTCTGTCCATATAGGCACCATTTTACAAACTGGGAAAAGTGGATAAATACTTTTTTTTTTTTTTTCATTTTGAATTTGATGATTTTTGTGTATTTTTTGGCCCAATATGTTAATGAAGTAGGTCATAGTGAAATAATAATTATCTCTTCATATAGATGAAGTTGTGCTGAAAAAAAAAAAAAGATACAAACGATGGGCATGTTAAACATTTTTTTTATATGGTTTATAGAGACAACATCAAAAGTATTAAAAAACAGCCAAAATAAGCTCAGGGCTTAAAGGGTTAATTAATATCCAATGTATAATTTTGTGAATCATTAGTGTATAACCACCTCTGTGTAGCGATGTTTTTAACCCATAAGAACCCAAACATCGACCAAAAGCATCTCCATTCATTCATTTTCTATCCCTGCTTTATCCTCACCAGGGTCACGGGGCCAAAAGCATCTACTGATCTAAAATGTTTAATGTTCTTGATCCACTAATCCTATCAATGCATGTAAATAATAGGTGTAAAATACAGTTTGTCAGCTTTTCATGACCCATTTGGACGTTCAGAGGCTCCATCATGAACGTGGAAACACTGTCATCTTCTACAACATTGATTCACCAATAAAACCACATGAAGTTGGATCAGCGATAGTGGATGGAGACGCTTGGTTTATGTTCAGTTAATGATATATTTTTTCACTGAAAAAGTCACTTTTTCTTCAGTTTTCTCTGTTTCCGATTTAATAACCCTCAACTTTAATCTGAGCTTTTATGAACATCTACATGACCGGTAAAATCGAATAAAGGAAAATATCTGATTTATTCTGATAAAATACAGAGGATAATGTTATAAATAAATGGTGATAAATCACTTAAGAAAGGTTAGATATAGAGCAAATGTCCTTCTGAAACTGACATAAAAGTAGCGCTGGGTCTTTATGGTTTAAAGCTGAGGATGTCATTTCTAAATCTGACATATGAAGAGAAATGGATGCATACAGTATGTGCAAGGTCCATTTTAAGTGAATGGTTGAAAAGAAATAATTCATAGAAAAAAGCACATCCACAGTGTCAAATAAGTATTCCCTGAGAGAAGTTAAGTATGGGTTCTACCAACCTTTTGCAACCAGCCCTGAGGCAAGAGGATGCGGCACAGCGGGCGATCCACTTTGTGACCTGATCCATGTGTCTTATTTGAAGTGTGAGAAGTGCAGTTTCAGCTACAGTGCAGTGGGGTCTGGTATAAAACTAACAATTTAAAAATCAATGAAAGCACATTGAAAAAAATACATAAATACTAAGCCTAGGACATTCATATAAAATACATTATAAATGAATATCAGAGGAATCATTAAGGACTGCAAGACTCTTAGTCATTGCCTGTGTCAACAAATAGAACCATTGAAAGATTAATGCAAGGGTTTGGAACATAAAGATACTGCCTACAGCCTTAAAAATCCAACCTGCACTCAAACTTACACAACAGTTAGAAGAGCGAGAGGTTCAGCGAGTCTCTAAGCTTGGTATGAATAGTCCATACAAAG
This sequence comes from Ostorhinchus rueppellii, assembly GCA_030068375.1. Classification (NCBI taxonomy): domain Eukaryota; kingdom Metazoa; phylum Chordata; class Actinopteri; order Kurtiformes; family Apogonidae; genus Ostorhinchus; species Ostorhinchus rueppellii. The sequence continues at coordinate 20,018,563 of JAQQZY010000014.1, forward strand.
GTAACAGACTCATCTTCAAGACAGCAGACTATCTTTTCTTACAAAGGCATGAGAACCAAATGGAAGCACAATCAATATGCATATAAAAAACAAAACAAAAAAACAACACTAAACAGGGAAATGGGGCCATATTCGGGATGAAGAATACAGTCCGATCCCACCCACATAAATGTCAAGACAACATAATAGTGTTCTATATTTTACTGTAAATCACTCTGAATCCTGTCTCGAAGAATTGAACACTACATGCCTTTATCTTCTTGTGTTTTAGTTGTTTTGTATTAAAAACGCACATCCACTGAGGACCACTGCGCTTACTATTAGATACTAACGGCATAATCTTTACACATTGGACTACTGTTGCTTGCACGTAGCTTAGCGGAAGCATGTATTTTGTTGTTACTGCGGCAATGACATTCGGGCCTATCGAATGTCTTTGTTTCAGTCCACAGACCAGTGCAAAGTGGCAAACAAATTGGGTTTCTGTTTCACTCAAAGTCATAATGTTCGCCTGAAATGACTTTGACAGCCATTTCAAATTTCCATCAGTGTGTACTAGTATTTCTATTTCAGAAACACAACCAGAGAGCTGTCACACAAGAGCTACAACATGGACAAGATGTCTTATTGTTCCACACTGAAGTCACAACGCCTGTGTGTGTGTGTGTGTGTGTGTATGTGTGTGTGTGTGTGTGTGTGTGTGTGTGTGTGCGTCTTGTAAGTGCATGGCTGTGTGTTGAGTATTTTACCAAGATGAATGCAAATATATGGACAGAGGCACACACAGGAATATATTAATGGCTTCCCTTCAGACAATAAGGGACTCAGTGCTATATTTGGACACTGTGAGATAGAAACAGCCCAGAGGTCTGGGCGTTTGGGCCATCGATGCATCGCTCTGTGATTCTAATCAAAGTGACGAAGCCGTTGGGGTCGCAGGGATGAGCACAGAGTGGCATGGGAAAATAATGTCAGTCAGAATGGCAGCGGCGGCCATAATCTACAGCTCCTCTTTGACACTCAACCAGATCAACCACTTACTGGTATAAATAATTCATTAGCAAACGAGGACATTAACATTGCTACTGTCGCAGCATTACAAGATGCCTTATGACATCCCACTTGACTGCTCTAGAAGCACACAGATGATGCTGAGGCTGGAAAATATATATAGCGCAGAGTGATTGTGTCATTGTATATAGGCCTGTTTTCTGTTTTTCACTCCCACTTATCCAGTAATTGGGATTATTCAACTCTACACAGACAAAGAACAACACCGCCATAGACAAAGCAGTTGCATGAAATGAAATGAGCTGTTATATTTTCAACGGCCAAAGAGAAGAAACAAGGCATTCCTAAATACTTAGATAGGCACCCAAGTACAGATTGCTGGAAGAAGTACTAGAATGAGTGAGTGAATGAATGAATATTTTATTTAAGTGTCCTACACGTGCGTGCCCAGTCCATGTAGGCTTATATAACACTATTGACATTCAAAACAGGAAGATGACCAAAATATAAAGGTTCAGGGTTCTCCCTGACAATGGAACAGGGGCGCTGCACCAGTATACTGCTAGCTCAGCGCTGCTCTACTCATTTTCAAATTTAGGGCATTTTTTTTTCTATTTTTCCCTGATAATTTTGCTAAAATCTACCAAAATCTGTAATGTTTGCAGGCATGCGTTCAAGTTACTAGAGCCAAGATGTTTTTCTTTTGAAATCGCACAGAGCTGCGAGGATAAGACTTTCTTCCCATTGGTTGCATATGATGTAATGCATTAAATCAAGCACTCTTATTGGTCGGGATCTGACCCCATGTAAATGTTTTAAAGGGTCATTTTCAAGGAGAAATTTCATAAACAGCTCCTGCTCACTTTCTATGTAGAATGTGACTTTGTTTCCCTGTATTTCTAATTTTCATTGATTCATGTCTTTATTTTCATTTGTAGTAGATTGTAAATTGTAAACTTTAGATTTCAGTGTATCTTGTAATGTAGAGAGTGCATGCATCCTAGTACGATGAAAAGAACTTGGTGTAACTGTTGCAGATCTGTAGTTGTAGATATTGAGAATATAAGAGGCTCATTATACAAAACTGATCATTATCCTGTATATTGTAGTTAAGGTTTTTACAACTGTAGATTGTAGAGAAGCGTGCAGAGTAGAGTGCTACTGCAGGTTGTAATGTGGTACAATATGATTGAGTTTGGTTTGCATTGTGCAATAAATCACATTTCTATTCTATTATAAGAACTTGGCGCTGGAGTCTCTTAAGTTGTATATTTAAAAAAGACTGAAGGCTGAAGTTGTAGGAAATGGCCTCCATTTGCATTTGTAATAGTCAAAATGCTATAGCTTCCTCCTCCAGAGGGGGGACCTACACCCCCCCCACACACACACACACACACACACACACACACACACAGCGACACGCACTGCACACCACTACAGGACCAAAACTCCAAGATGCTCCAGGATACTATAAATTTCTAGGGAGAACCCCGATTAAAGCATATACTCATCCCAATAACAATTACATCAAACAAGGTTCTTTTCATTCGGATTACAGAGTTCTTTAATTTTCCATGCCTTCCCCACAAATTTTGCCAAACTATCTATTTCATTTTCAAATAAATAACTCACCAAATCAGGCAAAACCAAAACAAATCAGGCTTTTTACATTGAATTTTCCCAAATATCACAGTTCTGACATCATGATATAAAGAATAAAACAGAAAATGCTATTCATCCTCTACAAACCTTAAGTTACACCAGACACACAACCTGTGTGTCAGTAGAAGTCTGAACAGACTATTGCATCATTCTGCCAATGTCATTCACTTGCACACTTATCAAAGTCACCTACCACACGCTTGGTACTTTATTTATTATCATTACTATTTTTTGTCATTTTTAGTCACTTTAACTTTTTTAAAAATTTGTATCTTTTTATTTTTCTATAATTTCTAGTGATGCATATTGTCTTGTGTTACTGTACATTTGAATTTCCCCCTTGAGGGATCAAAAAAGTATCTTATCATATCATATCTTCCATCCATTGATCCATCTTCTGTACCCATTTTATCCTCACTAGGCTCATGGGGGTCACATGGAGCCTATCCCAGCTACTTGAGGGCGAAGGCGGGGTACACCCTGGACAAGTTCATCGCAGGGATATCTTATCTTATCTTATCTTATCTTATCTTATCTTATCTTATCTTATCTTATCTTATGTTAAAGTACACAAATTCACTGTAAACACACTCCCTACAAGCAAAGATCTGCTCAAAACTTTAATTGGTAAAAGTATTATCAACACAATATACTTACAGTAAGGAAAGTAAAGTTATTCATTGTGCAGCAAAATGGTCCCTGTCAGTGTTTCCCTATGACAATATATACAAGCTTTGTTGACAGCACACATGGCCATGGCATCGTTTCAATAAGCTCTATTGTCATATTTATTTCCAAAGTAGCATTTGTCTGTTCTAGGGGTGATAATTGACCAATTGGAGCACTACATAAAACCTTCTCCAAAGATTCTCAGTGGGGTTCTGGACCAGACAAATTATGTCTCTTGCTCCCTGAACCACTCTGCCACAGTCTGAGCCTGGTGTAGTCATCTTGGACTATGATGTATGACTACGACTATGATGCTCAGACCTGGTCATTCAGTACATTCAGGTTCAGCTGACCTCATTTTCTGGACACATAATGTTGAACCCAGACCTGACCAATTGAACTAACCCCAGATCATAACACTGCCCCCACAGGCTTGTACTATATGCACTAGGAATGATGAGTAAGCACTTCATCTGCCTTTCTTCTAACCCTCATAGCCCCATCACTTTGGAGTCGATCTGGACTCATCAGACCACATGACCACCACATGATCTTTATGCTCCATGTTGAACTGATGGCTGTTTAAGAAATGAAAAGCTACTGCATCAGTTATAGTTAAAGAACTTGTTGCAGTTTAAAAAGTTTAATACTGCAGTAATTATCCAATGGAAGGATATGAACTATTTGCTCAGTTAAATTGTAGTGAAGAGCTTTTCAGTTTGTATGTATCATGTAATATTTTTGGATTAATACTACTGCTGCATAAATGATTAAGTTGCATTTTAACTCTGTTATTTGACCTGTGTATGGAACGTCTCTGTTTTTCTCAAAAAACCTAGAAAAACTCAGAAAAATAAGTCCTTTGTAACAATGAATTATCAAGGTAATACTGTGGATTTTTAGAGTTGAGGGAAGACCTTTTTTTTTTCTTTATTTTATCACCAATGGCCAGAGTTAACATGATATTCATGGTGTTTGATGAACAGAAGGGATATGAACAATTGTAATCTGAGAAGTAACTAAAGTTAAGACAGTTGTAGTTGTATCAAAGTACACTTTTTACCTTTGAGATGTAAAAAGTAGTATAAAGAAATATAAGGATCTCAAATTTGTACTTCAATACAGCACCTTAATGAAAGTGCATTCCACTGTTGTTCATACAATTTGTAGTGCAAGAAATATATTTTGTAGAAAAAGAGGAAAAGAGAAATGAATGTGAAAAAACTGAACTGCCCATGTTTGACCTTTTTGAAACACTTCATCTGATATGTTAAGTGATCGTGTTATCTGATATTTGAAAGGACATTCTGAAACTGCAGTATGAAACCAACATGCAGACTCTGCAGAAATCACAAATATATGACCGCTTTAGCATCTTATCTTAGATTTTTTTTTTTTTTTTACTTCTTCCTTTAACTTATTTGTATGAGCTGAGTTAAGACACATTTCTTAGAAGTGATTGTAAGATATTCACAGTGAACGTGTGCCAAGCATTTCTGAGAATGTTTTCAACATTTTTTTCTTGTGCTGTACGGGGATAAATGTCTTATAATGGAGAAGTGAATCTGCTTCACAATCACAGGCTTGTATGAAACAGGTTTGTTTAAGAAAATAAGTGTTGCAACTTGAAGAGATGAATCACTTCTTTTTTTTTAAACCATAAAGACCCAAACATTTATCATGCACTAATGAAAAAATGATGTGAAAACAATTTATGTAAATAATTGGTGTAAAATGCAGTTTGTCATATTTTCATGGTTATCAGATATGACCCATTTGGATGTTCAGAGGTTCTGTAGTTACCGTGGAAACACCATCATCTTCTACAATAGTGATTCACCAGTAAAACCCATTGAGTTGGATCAATGACAGTGGATGGACACACTTGGTTTATGTTCACTTAATGACAGAAGTTACTGGAAAAAGTCACTTTTTCTTCAGTTTTCTCTGTTTCTGATTCAATAACCCTCATCATCAATCTGAGCTCAGGTTGCTCACTCTTTATCCAAATATAAAAATACCAGGATTTTTCAAAACTGCTATTTTTTCCCCTCCAACATATTGAATTTTGATACTTTTATATTTGAATGCCTACTTGTTTGGTTGAGATTGTACCTGTTGTGTGAAGAAAAGTTAATTTTAATGAATGAATGAACGTATAATTCACAGTAAATTATGTTTTACTGGCAGAAACATTTTCAAAACATATGAAAATCACAAAAGTGGATATCCCGCAAACAAGTTTCACTAGAATCATTCCAGTACCGACCAGTTAGTGAAATCATATCCAGTTTTTTTTTTACATGTATTCTTCATGCATTTCTTATCTTTCAAGAGTGCTTTCGAGCATACTCTAAAATTTGACGATAAGATATACTTTTTTCCATACTTTATTAAGACTTTCACCCAAATTCCAGACTTTTTAAGGTGGATACAGCATTTCAGAATCCCATACTTTAAGACGTTCAAGACCTGTGCAAGCACCCTGTGAGCTTTTAAGAACATCTAATATGATCAGTAAATTAAATGTAGAAAAATACCTGAATTCCACTGAAAAAATGCAAAATACAGAGGATAATATTGTAATAAATAGTGAAAAATTAGGCTAAAAAGAGAGAATAATTGATTGGGAACTGCCACAATAGTAGCACTAGGTTAAGGTAACTACCTGGATCAGTGGCTGACATGATGGCACCAAACAGGAGGCAGTCGGTCAGGAAGAAGTCTCCATCTGCTGCTTGGCCCAGTGTCACCATCAGCCTGGTGAATCCGTAGACGCAGGCCCTGGGATTGAGGACAAACAGACAGAAGGACACACAGTGAGGTCATCAGGGAGCGTCAGCCAGAGCAGGCCTATCATTCATGCCTCTAACCGCAGCAGGGCTTCCCCCAGAGTAGTGGAGCTAATGGGGCCAGACGCTACCAGCAGGTGAGTTGACCCGTTTCCAGGCAGCGGCTGTTTAGCGCAGGTGGAAAGAAAATGCTGGAACCGCACCAGGTAGCTCCACATTTAACCACATTTGTGTATGTTTATATATAGGAATAGAGGGCCTTCCTTAACATCATAACACGACACAAACAACAGTGTTAGACAGTTTTACCTCTGGGATCTGTTCATGATGAAATGAGCAGAAATGGATTTAACCCATAAAGACCCAGTGCTACTGTTGTCAGTTCCCAAATAAAATGTTCTCTACATTTAACCTTTCTTAAATGTTTTAGGACCTTTTATTGCAATATTATCATCTATATTTTGCCTTTTTTGTGTGTAAATCAGGTATTTTCCTATATTTCATTCACTGATCATGTAGATGTTCATTAAAGCTCAGAGTAAATTCAAAGATTATACCAGAAACAGAGAAAACAAACAAACAAAAAAGACTTTTTCAGTTAAATATATCATTAACTGAGTGTGTCTATCCACTGTCATTGATTAAACTCTATGGGTTTTACAATGTTATAGAAGATAATGCTGTTTCCATGGTAACTATGGAGCCTCTGAACATTCAAATGGGTCATATCTGATGACCATGAAAAGATGAGAAACTGTATTTTACACCAATTATTTATATGTATTGATAGGTTTAGTGGTTCAGAAGTTATTAAACATTTTACACCAGTAGATGACTTGGTGGCCAAAGGCTGTTTGGGTCTTTATGTGTTAAATAAACCTTAAACCTTACCATTGCACCCCTCTTTCGACCTCTCTCTTATACAAATGCAGTATAATGTGAGCCAAAGTAAAATGTCCATTCAGCATCAACACAGTGGTTCGGCTCCCTGCTGGTAACTGACGTGTGTTTAGAGCTAATCCTGTTACTGTGAAGCATCCCATAATAATCAGTGTGCCAGCATGTCCTCTGGCGAACCTCTCTATCCATTGGCATAGCTGTTACCATGGAGAGGGTGCACGACCTGCCCCGAAGGCCAGGGTTTACAGTAAAGCCGCCCTCAGGCTGAGCAAATAAGCTGTCTTATTCATATATCTCAAAGGCAGATTTGAACTTATGGAAATAAGATGCAGCGTGTGCATGTCTGTCTGTCTGTTATTGATACAGAGGCGGAGACTGATGATCCAGAGAGTGAGACAGGCAGCTGCATCAAGAAAGACAGGAAGTGGGTGCCAAATGAGTGAGTAAGGTTCCCTCGGTTCATGACGCACCCTTTTCCCTTCAGAATACGACAGACTCATTAGCGAGCTACAGGATTGGTCGAGTCCTGTTCTTTACCATCAAAGAATGTGCATGTGACCCAACATGTCAGACCCTGCCCTGAGTCCGTAGGGAAATGGAGGTGTTCAAGGGAAACTACTAATGGAAATGAAATAACAAAAGGACAAAAGGAAAGATAACATGTTTAATGAAAGACTTCAGCAGGTTGAGGAAGTCCTGTGGTTCAACCTCTGACATCTGACAAATCAGGCCAAAAATGATGATTAGATGAACGATAATGTTGGGAATAAACAACAGGATCAATAACTGTCCAGTAAAGTAGCTACGACAGCTCTATATATCACTAATATTACAATAAAGTACATTTCTATAATATGTTGGACATGATAGATATCACAAAAAGATAATGTATTTCTAAATATTAGAGATTAGTTTTTACTAAATGCAAGACTAGTCACTGTGGATCCTGACCTTATAACAAGTACACAACAAAAACTGAGTCATGAGGTTCGTACACAGCATCTGTGTGCCACAAATGACTCCATCACTAACAACTGCTTTGGAGAAAAAAAACCATCCCAACCCTGAAGTGTAAGGGTGCCATCTAGCTTTGTGAGGCCAGAACAGCAACACAACTACACCACCGTGCTTCACTTAGTACATAAATGAACACATACATGCTTGTACACTGGCCTGAATCCACAGAATGCACTGAGTAATCTATCATGTTATTGGCTACATCTGTGACTAAAGGCCGAGTGTAACACAAGGCAATGCAGCGCAGAAACACACAGGTACTCACAGCTGCAAATGATGAAATATACCAAGAAATTTCATGGAAAACAGACACGCACTTTATCTCTTCAATGGTAAATTACATTGTTTTTGTTCTTTCTAAGTGACAGTTATTACTGAATGGTATACTGTAAACAGCCCCTGGCTCTGTCCTTCTCATATACTGGAGAAAATTCATGAAACTGGCCTTTTTTTTGCTTGCTTCCAGACTTACCAATTATTTCTGAAACCCTTCATCACTGATTATCATCATTTGACAGAAAATTTCTGCATCCCTCCAGACCTGAAGCAGCCTAGAACAAAACTGAACATACTAGTGTTTTTTCCTCTACTGCCTCGACAGGAAATCTTGCTGAAGTGGAAGGATTCTGCATTGCCATCCCACTCACAGTGGATGAGAGACCCCGTGTCCTTTGTGAATATGGAGAAAATTCATGAAACTGAGCAAATTTTACAGTGTGATGCCTCCTTCTGATTCTCTTTCAGAAACCCACTACAGGAGTCTCTTTACCTGTACTGTGGCACATAAAGAGGAAATTAAATATTTGTACTTCTCATGAAATGATTGTGATAATGTAATTTATTCTACATGAAGTGTAACAAAATTATCCCAACTTAATGTTCAATAATGCATATATAGTTACATCTTCATTTTATCATGTTCTTTATTTTTCCTGTATTTTATGTGAATTCATCATTTCTTCATTAATTTATTTCATTACTTGTGGTATAATACAAATGGTTAAACGATCATGTGTTATTTTTTGTCATCTGTGGACGTATTTGGGTAGGCATTGGGAAAATTAAATAAATGAAATGTTCTATAACTATAGAAAAATAGAAAAAAATAGTATATTATTAGGAACCAGGATACATTATATTAACCCATAGAGGCCCAAACAGCCACTGGCAATCAAATGCATCTACTGTTTTAAAGTGTTTAATACAGTATGTGTTGATCCACTAATCCTATCAATACATGTAAATCATTAGTGTAAAATGTCCTCTTTTCATGGTCGTCAGATATGAACCATTTGGACATTCAGACGCTCCGTAGTGAACATGGAAACACCATCATTCATCTTCTATACCCACTTTATCCTCACTAGGGTCACGGGGGTCTCATGGAGCCTATCCCAGCTCCTTAGGGCGAAGGCGGGGTACACCCTGGACAAGTCGCCAGTTCATCGCAGTCATATAGAGACTGTCACTCTCACATTCACACCTATGGGCAATTTCAATTAGCCGATTAACCTATCAATGGATTGTGGGAGGAAACCGGAGTACCCGGAGAAAACCCACGCAGACACGGGGAGAACATGCAAACTCCACACA
>JAQQZY010000014.1:20030183-20044774 GCA_030068375.1 Ostorhinchus rueppellii
ATCTATCTATCTATCTATCTATCTATCTATCTATCTATCTATCTATATATATATATATATATATATATATATATATAGACAAAAATATTGGGACATGATGCATTCAGGTGTTTCTTTTCTAACAGGGGTCTGGGATAAAAGACAATAACAACAAATGTCACAGAATAGTTTTATATTGTGATCATTTTTAATATTAATGTTTATATCTCAAATAAGCATGAACAGGACATCTTATGATGTGTCCCAATATTTTTGTCCATAATGTTTAAAGTTTAATGGGAGATTTTTCTTTCTAAGTGACATGTGAAAAAACTATATATATAAAAGTTATTGGACCATCAAGTCATCAAATACCATGGTTATGCAATCAACTCCTTTGTGTACCATGTGACTAAAACAGATAGAAAAACCATGGAATGCCTAGAAGCACTCTTTTTGTCAGTACAATGCCATAGCTACTGATGTAAGGACTGAAGTGATTTTCAGTGTTTTTTATCAAGAAAACATGAAAAACAGTTAGATATCAGACAAGATATCAAACAAATGTACTTTTAATTGTACCAGGCATTAAAATGAAGAAGAAAGTGATGAAAACAAGCGTGGTCTAATAATTTTTTCCACAACTGTAGCATATGACTGCTGTGAGGCTAACGAAATGCTGTGAAGATTAGTAAGTGTCGTTTTATTTCGAGCACAGAGAATCAAACAACACAGAACCATACAACATGGTCAAACTAAATTTGTCTGCGCTTGAAAAGGAGTGGGAAGAAGTATAACTTAGAGATTCCTACCCCTTTTTACAAACTGATAATTAAATGAATTCTGTTTCCTTTGACACACTTTTCTTTATATGTTTTTACAATAACACACAAACATCTATACAAACCATGCACATATACTTTTTCCATTACCTCACACAATCAGATCTGCATGATCATCTGTATGAACTATATTATTTATGTACAGTTTAAATATTTACTACAAATACAATAATCAATAAATGTGATAATATCTCCTATTCATAATAATTAAATAATTTCAATAATATCTTATTTTATCCATACTTCTATGTTATAACTGGATCTACACTTATTCAGATAATGTTCTATATTTTGTTATTATAGTGGATTTATACATCCTTTTAAAGGCATATAATGAAGAAGACATTTTTAAGTTTCCATCCAGATCTTTAGAAAGAAGAATTCTGCGGAATTATATACTAAATCCTATAGTATAACTTATAGACATTCGTTCCAGACTTCCACAGACAAATTCTAAGTGGTTGTGTCAGTTCAAGTTCAAGGTAGCAGCTCCTTTTTTTTATTAAATAAGAATAGGCTAATAATAATAATAATAATAATAATAATAATAATAATAATAATAATAGTTTATCAACATGTTTTCAGGTATTTTGTAAAAATATTTATAATACCAGCCGCTGTCACAAAAACATAGCTTCAACTGAGCACAAAAGTAGTGCAAGTGCGAGGCGTTTGACTATACAATGCACGTTCTCCGCTTCTCATCCTGGCCAATATGATGCAACGCAAGCTGCTCAGAAAGGTAGTCTTTCATGTCCTTCATCTTCCAATCCTTTTTATGTCTACTGTGAGTACATTCTGTGGATCAAACAGCAGCGATATTCAATTCAGATCAAAATAATACTACTTTTTTCCCCAACCACTTGGTACATTTCACAAGGTCTCATTACACTGAAAAAGAAAAAAAAAATAATTCCAATTCCAGTAAATTTCTGTGTGAAAGCTAAGATGTGGTGAGGTTTGTTAAAACAGCGTTATGGTTCAAGATCGTCGAGAACGGCCTCGAATGTGAATGATATATCCCGTTATATCCCCGATATATCCGTTTTTTTTTTTTTTTTCTCTGAAGCAGCCCTGAATATGGCGATCAAACTGAACTGACAAAACAAAATATCAAACACCCCTGCAGCAGCATGAAAGAAAACAAATGAATAAAAAGGTAAGGTGGATGATAAATAACAAGGAATTCTGAAAAACAGAATACCGGTAAATATTTATAATGAAGACAAACAACACACCTTATATGAGCACTAGTGACAGATGTATTGCTATCAGAATCGCTGTGTTGTGCAGTTCAGTCCAGAAATACTCACGCTAAATGTTGGCATGTGAGATAAACTGAGTTATTCCTCTGGTAATCACAGACACAAACACGTTAATATGTAAATGATGCTCTCAGATACTTTTGAGAGCGTTCTTCCCAGTATTTTCAGAGGTTAAAGTAGTAAATAGTAGGATAAGGGTCACGCTAAAGATAAAAAAAATAAAACACTGAGAATAAAAAGTAATTAAATTTCAAGAGTAATCTCATTATATTTTATGACAAAGGTCGTTATTTTATGAGAATAAACTCATAAAAAAGGGAAATATCAGAGAAACAGTCTGCCGCTACGGGAACACTTAAAGACCTCCTAAACAGCTGCAGCAACCAGAAGCATCTACCGATCAAAAATGTTTAACTTTGAACCATTTAATCTATTAAAAAAACCAAATAATCCAGGTAAAATGCTCTATAGTGAACATGAAAATGCTGCCATCTTCTGTAATATTGATCCACCAGTAAAACACATGCAACCCATGATTTTACATTTGGTCAATGATACATTTTCCTGAAAAAGTTTTGTTCAGCTTTTATATAATAACCTCTGAATTTACTCTGAGTTTTGATCAGTAAATTAAATACAGGGAAATACCTCATTTTCACTCCAAAATGCAAAATGTAGAAGCTAATATTACAATAAATGCTGATAAATCACCTGGGAAAAGTTAAATGTAGAGTATACATTTGGAACTCCAGGTCTTTAAGGGTTAATATAGGTTTCATACATGACCGAATAATATTTTTGGATCGGGTAAGGTAAGTTAGAAAGAAATTCAGAGATTTCAGCCTCCACGTTTTTTAAATAATACAGCTTCGTCCTTTCTGAATTATGACTTTATTCTGAGTCTTTTCTCAAAATGTTTTTACTATATTCTTATAACATTATAACTTCATTCCCGCACTATTCTGATTTTTTTCCCTTCAAAAACGACAACTTTTTCTCATAATATTAAGATTTTTGTCTCATAATATTACACTTTATTATTGAAATCTCTTTTTTTTTTTTTAATCTACAGTGTGACTCTATGATCTTATTCAGAGTGGATTTGAGTTCCCTGTTTGACTTTTGCACCACATACACATGAGGTTCACATCAAGATAAATCTTGGTTAATTTCTCTTTAGTAGCAGCTTGTCTCCTGTGCAGATAAGATAAGAAGTAAATAATAAAGATGAGAGATTTACTCATACATTACCAAACATAGTTTTATCAGAGGGATCGGTTTAGTTTGAGCAAAGTTTTGAACTTGGAACTGACTGTCAGTAAGACTTTATTTCCATTTCAGCAAAATATAGATCTCCAACAGATTTAATATCATATGTCTTCCAGAGCCCTGCAGTGACTGGAAGAATAATCCAGATTTATCTGTGCTCAAAGAGGTATTGATACAAGTCCAATATTTTTCCTGAACTGTACCTAGGCTGTAAGGGAATTTTTATGAGATGAATTTTTGTTATTCACAGATATATGGGCATGTCAGGAGAACAGGTGGTGAGGACATTTTACAAACTGAGGACGGAGAACGGTTCTGCAGTTTTCCAAAATAACATGCATCTAATATTCGCTTCCCAACAGTGAAATATAAATACAGATGAAGCTGTTCTTTAGCATTTTAACCCAAACATCCAAAAGCACCAGCTATCAGTGCATGTAAATAACTGGTGTAAAATACAGTTTGTCATCTTTTCATGGTCATCACACTTGACCCATTTGGATGTTCAGTGGCTCTGTGGTTACCATGGAAACACTCATCTTCTACAACATTGATTCACCACTGAAACTCATGGAGTTGGATCAATGACAGTGGATGGAGACACTTGCTTTATGTTCAGTTAATGATTGATTCTACTGAAAAAGTCACTTTTTCTTCAGTTTTTTAATACAAAACCCTCAACTTTAATCTAAGATTTTATGAACATCTAGAAGATCAGTAAATCAAATATAGAAAAATACATGATTTTCACTGGGAAAAAAAGCAAAATACAGCAGATGAATATATGATAAATGGTGATGAATCAATTAAGAAAGGTTAGAGAGAAAAATTTGTTTGGGAACTGCCATCTGTATGTGTTAACCCTTTATCGGGCAAGTGACTATTATACATTATAAGACAGTGACAGCAACAGTTCCAGAGAGGACAGTGAGGCAACAGTCTCAGGTCCAGTGTGGTCTCCAGGGTCTGTAAGGTCCACCTGTGCATGAACAGTGAGTGGACCTGCTTTGTTAGGTACCAGGAAGTAATGGTACTAATGTAAGGAATGATGTTTAAAGGGTGAATGTGGATGTGGACAGGGGTCTAGATCAGCACTTAAAATGTTGTAATGATCTAAAAGTGATGTTCTAATGTTCTAACATACATGTTCCTTTCATATTACATATTAGTGTCTTTCTTGTATTTTTCTTGTATTATTTACTTCTAGTACTTATATATATATTTTTTGCCACTCATAAGTAAAGTACTATATGGTAACTTCATTGACCTTGACCTACTTAACAATAAAAGTCTTGTTAGGTCTCCCAATAACACTCTAAGGTTGAAATATTGAATTTCAAAGTACTTCTTTATATGACACGGGTGTCAAACATGTGGCCTGGGGGTCAAATCCGGCCCGCCAAAGGGTCCAGTGTGCCCCTTGGGATGAATTTGATATAGAAATTAAGATAATAATCATTCTAGTTCAGGTTGTACATTCAGACCAAGTGGGTCGGATCAGTAAAATTCTATTATAATAACCTGTAAATACTCACAACTCCAAAATTTGTCTCTTTGTAAATTTAAATATTTTCACATATTTATACTAAAACAAGTAGAATTTCACAAAAAAATGTAATAATCTCAACAAATATGAAGAACCTGAAATGTCTTAAGAGATGTAAGTGGAATTTTAACAATATGCTACCTGTTACTAAATGTTTTGTGTATTTGTAGATCTACTGTGTCTGTAAATTATAATGAACATTATAATGACATGACATGATTTTTTTTTTTTCATTTTTTTCATATTATTCACATTGTTTGAAAAGCTCATTTGTAGATGTAAACATTTTCATTGTTTAATTTTACTTTTTTCGCTCTAAAACATAGAGAAAAGTTTGGAGTTGACATTATTTACATATTACATTATTATTTTACTGGTTCAGCCCACCTCAGATCAAAGTTAGTGACCCCTGAACTAAAATGAGTTCGACACCCCTGTTCTATGAGCACCCCATAGTTAAATGCAGCTTGAATACTACGTACATGTGACTGAAAATCATCCTTATACTGTGTAAATATCCTGCCCACTGAACGCATGCCTCATAATCACATCACTTTGTTTTAATTAAACAGTCGGATTCCCCTGGTCCGCACCAGTCCTAAGCCAGCTGCTGAGGCAAGTCAAGTCAAGTCTGTTGAGTTATATAGCACATTTAAAAACAACAGACATTGTACAGACAAAGGTAGTAATAACATTGAATAAAATCAAGTTAGAACATGGGCTACAGCATAAGAAAAGCAGAGAATGTAACACAAGCTAAAAGAAAATTAACATGTGTCACACGTGCATGATTTCATTCCTCTTTTGATTATTATGTCTAAAGGTAGGAAACATCCCTACAGAGGTCGAACAGTCATCTTCTTTTCTTAGTAATTCACACTTAAAATTGCTGCCAGAGCTACAGAACCCCCATATCTTGCTGCTACTATCATTTGGCCTCGTACAAATTGCCTTTTTGTGGTTGCAATTACCCACATGGCACACTATATATTTTTATCTGTGCAGCCTGTGCATGATAAACACAAAAGTGTATAGCAGAGACTAATGCAGACACTGTAATCAATAAATTATGCATACGGTTTCATTGTAAGGGCCACCTGAACCACAGTCCAGAATGGAGGTGTGTTGTATACACTAATTGCCTTCTCAGCCAGGCAACACTAAATTTAATCAGACCACAAACTTTAATGCCCTTCTCCCCAGTGACACATAATGGACTTACTAATGCAATGAAATCCTTATCTCTCCCTGCGAGGTCCCCATATGTATCAGCCTTAATGGCGCGCAGGCTGCACAGAATGGCTTGACCGATGTAATGGCCTTTGTGGTAGCCTCTGCTGGTTTGCTAATGAGACCCCAACATTCAAAGAGGGCCAAAGAGCGCCGGCCGTTAAAGAAGAGTAACACTTGGCCTGGATGATTTGTGAGCTTCATGGATCGCTACTCCTTTCCTCCCAGGTTGAAATATCACTATGAGATTGAGAAATTCATTTTATTTTTAAGTATGCTTATTCCATACGCTCTCATGCATCATACGCCTGAATCCCTGGCTCATCAGCTGCTTTCTTTGATATGACAAATCGCTCTGATAAAACCGCTGAAATATGAAACAGTAATACAACTAATGACAACCCGAGGCTCAGCTCTGGGCTCAGCCTCTTCTACTCTAGTAAAATTACACTCACTGGCTAATTCCTTTTCAAGTAATTACTGCGAGTTGTTTGTAGCATACTGGCGTTTGGCCCAGATAATTAAAATTATTCTTTTTTTTAATCTTTTTATTCTAATTTTGTTGCACCTCAATGATATATATAATACAACAAAACTTATATTATGATATGAAAATAATATAATACTTGAAGTTCAGTTGATTAATTATTAAATCTGCTATATAAATGAGGCAATTTCAAAACAAAAAAAGCTAATAACATTAAATAATTGTTATTACTCTGTACTGAACATCTTGTTACTACTCTATTGTTTTCAGTTTACATGAGTTGTGGAAATATGAGTGTGTATATTCATCATAATGCAAAAACATTTGACATTTGATATTTAAGAGGATCTATTTTTAGAAATGCCACAGTATATTAATAATTATGTTGTTATAAGTGTAGTCATGTGAGAATATGTAAAAATGGGTTTTCATTTACATAGAATGAGCTGAATCTATAAAGGGAGTGAGTCTCTTTTAACAGAATCTGCCATGTTGTGCAAACCTCATTATTATTTTCATGAATTATTTTATTCATTCATTATTCATATCCATTATATAAATGTATTATTATAGTAGTTCAGAGCATACTTCCTCTTCTTCCTTTTTCTTTTTTTGACATCCCTATTGTACTGCTATAAAATCTGAATTGATGGGCAAAGGGGTGACAAATTAAAGGAAAAAAAGAAGTATAGTAATAAACTCAGACCAGAATGGACCAGAGTTAACATCCCTTAACTAATTGAAGCAGTCGCCCCATCATTGATCTGTTAATGACTGGTTGATGATGATAATATGACCTTCATTGTTACCAAACCTGAACCCAGTTCCCAGCATTGGATGATTTTGGACCATTTTCTTAGACAGTGACCTCCACTATACCATCATACACCCCCCACCCTAGATTGTGGTGGCCAAAAAAAAAAAAAAAGGTGTTTTTATCAAGGTACAAAGTACTTTATGATCCCCTAGGGCCAATTACTGTACAACCAACAGTAGATACATCAACACAAATCCAATGTTTTCCCCATTTTGTCAATTCTGTTCTTTTTAGTTAAAAAGACATTAACTCTGAACATCCTCATGCATAGTATGTGATATTGATACACCTTAGCACTGCATGCCAAATACTCTAAAACAGTAAAAAAGAGGAAGAGAAAGTTCACTAAGAGCTACTATAGAGACACTGTGAACCCACTCCCCCTGTAGATGTACAAATCTGATTCTATGGAAACTAAACACTATCTTATTTTAGAGGAATATAATGCTGCCTTCATGTGCTATTATGAATATGATAATTTCCACTTATGCACTTGAAATTACAAGTGCTTTTGTTATCATAGTGAAAGGAAAATTGGCTGAGATTTCATTGGGCCTGCTACTTGGTTAAAACTGTTTTGGATATGTTAATTCATCTGCTACAGCATTTTCTTTTATTTTTGTATTATCAATATACAAAATTATCAGCTAACAGCAGCAGAATATTAATAAAAGCATTGTTTATCATATTGTAATGAATCCTTTGTTCAAAGTTCAAAGGTTATTTTCATCTCAACACCTCATGAATCAAATTTTTTGGCAAGTTCTCCAAGTGCAATTTTCAAGATCGTAACTAGTATTTACCATAATTCCCATAGCATGTGAAGGCAGCATAATTAACCTTATATTCCATTTTTTGCACATAGACCCTTATAAAGCCCCCTGAATATTACACACAGGATTTGCAGGTTCTCTCTATACTACTGTATGTCTACCTGCCCAGGGACTTAAATGGAAATTACATTATAGCTGGTATAATACATTTCTTGTTCTATGCTTTAGGCATTGCAGATTATATTGCATTAAATCAAAGTAGGGGAGGTGGTCATCTCAGAACACCAATATTACTTGCAAGAATAATTTCATCATTGGAATTCTGCAAAACAAAACAAAAAAAAAAAACAAAAAAAAAACACAACTGAGAAAAGTTCCTCAGTTTCAGGAACACCCAGCCTTTAAAAAGTGATTTTTAAGTTGTATTTACAGCATTCACATTCAGAGGGATTGGCACGGGTACAATCAAATCAAAAGTCCCTCCATCTATAAAATATATTCATTGATCAGAGTGATTCGCTCACTAATTTTGCTTAGGACACTGTGTTGCCTTTTCTATTTGGCTAAAACTTATACATATATCTTTTTATTTGTTGCTGCGTTTAGTTATTTTCTCATTTCCTCTTGCCTGCACAGAACACCTGAAATGCAATCTCTGCTATCTGTTCCTTAATAAAACCTTAACATAGATTAAATTGCTCTCTTGCCCTCTTTCATTCTGCGGTACTCTCTTGCCTTCCTGATAACAAACAGTCCAGACAAGTAATTTAGAGGAAACCCAATCACTATGTACCATTAGGGGAGAAAAATGTAAATATTCAGCACACACAAGGGACAAAATATACTGTAGATGTGATCAACAGCAAGTTATTTACAAAAATCTATTTCAGGCAAATAACAGCAGCAAAGGAAAAGAAAACATTTTGCACGCTGCAGTTGGTTTTCAGATGTTCCAACTGCAATATTGATCAGGAAGGGTTTAAAGCAAATGTTTTATGAAGATTTGTTGTTCTACTTTTGCAGATACAACCTGTTCCCTTTATTCACAAAAAACTTTTTTTGTTTTTTTTTCTGTGCGTTTGCAGCACAAGTTAAAGATAAATTACCATAGTTTCTGAATGTGAGACTCAGGCTATTGTGCATGTTTTACTGACCTTCTCCTCATGTCTGCAATGGTGAGGTGTGCTGTTTTGACTCATACTCCCCATGTCGTCCATATGCTCAGCCTGGTCAGGTGACAAAAATGTAGCTGTTAATCCCAGAAGCATACCTGCAAAGAGTAACAAATAAGAAAGAGAGGAAAATAAAACCTTTTTTAAGACCGATAATAAAGCAACCCTTGAAAAACAACCAGGCAGCATTCTACAACAATAATAAAAACAGAAAACCACAAGAATGGATGAATAACTTCCTTTTAAGATCAATAATAAAACAGTCATGGAAAAACAGCCAGGCAGCATTATGCAAGACCAATAAAGTGTGGTAGGCTATATAATAGCTATTTAGAGAATAACAGGGAAAACTGCAGTAAAATCCGGCTTGTAACACAATATCAATATCTATAATATTACTTGCTGCAGTGATTAAAAATGTAGGAAAGCACAAACTTTTAATCAAATGAGCGCTGAATACTTTATGTTATCCCATAAAGGCCCAGCGATACTTTTGTGCCGGTTCCAAAACTAAATTTCTCTGTATCTAACCTTTCTTAAGTGATTCATCATCATTTATTATAATTTTATCCTCAGTATTTTTGCATTTTATTAGTATGAATCAGGTATTTTCCTGTAATTAATTCACTGATCATGTAAATATTTAGAAAAGCTCAGATTAAAGATGAAGGTTATTATATCAAAAACAGAAAACTGCAGAAAAAGTATCATTAACTGAACATAAACCAAGTATTTCCATCCACTGTCATTGATCTAACTCCATGGGTTTTACTGGTGAATCACTATTGTAGAAAATGACAGTGTTTCCACGGTAACTACAGAACCTCTGAACGCCCAAATGGGTCATATCTGATGACCATGAAAGGATGAATTTACACCAGTTATTTACAGGATTAGTGGATCAACAGGGAGTTATCATTTTAGATTAGTAAATGTGTGGGTCTTTGTGGGTTATTCTAAACTATATTAGAATTAGTACAATGATCCCAGTGTAGTATTTATGTTCAGGTGATCCTAAATTTAACAGTAACTTCCCTTTACTGTGTCCACTACTTTGTACAAAAACCTTTTATATATAGTCTGTCTTTATTGGTATATCTGAATTTCTAATGTAATGAAGTTCAGTGATTATAGTGTACATTATGTGCTCTTACCTAATCACAATGACAGTGTTAATTAAACATATAATGTAAACTGAGGTTAAAAGGAGTCTCATTTTCTATTGAAATACGCAAGCAGAGTGAATTTTTGTGATTTTAATTCTTCATTGTAAGCAAACAATGTGTGACCACCAAAGGAGAAACTGTTTTTGTCATATTTTTGAGACCAGTAGCATACATCAGGAAGTGTTGCTGACAAATGGCTTCCGGTTGTACCTTTTTAGCTAAACTGCAAATAACCATCAGTTGTACTTACCATAAAACATAGCAACTCCAGGTTCATTTATAAGTTTGTATTTCAACTGTTTTAACTTCAACCTGATAAGGAAGGTTATGAGAGCTAACCCAACCGCAGCCACGACAAACACTGCATTCTTATATTTGGGTTTTGCACTCATCTTCAACGTCCTGAATAAAGTTTTCGGAGGTTGCTCTCGCGCTATTGATTCATTTCAGCAACAGCAGCAACATCTGTAGCTATTGCTAGAGAGTGGCGCTGTGTTTAAAGATCCTGGGAAATATTAACTTTCTTCATAATAGCCTCAACCTGGGCTACGGCTGGTAATGTAATAAACCTTAAACTACGCGCAAATAAAATATAAAACACATCTAATAAAACAGTACGATATTACTTTGTTGATTAACATAAAATATATGTCAAAGCACACTCGCTTCGCAAAATCAAACGACGCTTTATAGATGTGAGCTGTAATCCTCTAAAATACGACATCATTTGAACATAGCACAGATTTAGTGTAAACCACGTACTTTCCAGCAGATGGCGGTAAATGCAAAGTGTTTTTCCGGGACTGACGAGTCCACGGTCACAGGTAGATAATGACGCTCCGCTCCATCCATCTGCCCCATGGGACTGAATGAAGCCAATCAGTCGTTGCATTTATTTGGTCATTTATTCATTTATTAGTCGACCTTTCTTCTACCACAATGCCTATGAAGTGTTACAGGAATTCCATATCTTATAAATGATAATAGGAGCCTGAATTTACCATATGTATGCTTATTCTATTCAGTGTACTAGACAAGACACAGTGCAGACGTAAATGTTTTTTATTCTTATTCCCAAGTTTATTATATTTATTGAGATTTACTGCTTTGTAATTTGGCAACATGGCAAGCAGTTTACAGTTCACAGCAAATCTAATGTAATTCGCTCTTATGATAGACATTAAAATATCACATTTAATATCACTATATTAGGTTAAAGTACTCTATTAAAGCCCACTTTCTGTAAACATTGCCATTAGACTGAAAGAGACAAGGAATGAAAGAAATTTAGTCAAAGTTTTCTCGGGAGGCGGTGTTCCAGCATTAGAATAATCTCCTAGCAACGCGACCGCAAATGGACATAGGTGTCGTAACATCCAGAGAGGCTGGTGTTGAAAAAGAGTCGAAACAGAACCCATTGTGGTTGTTGGAGAGGAGTGAGCTGCTGCCTGAGAGAAGAAAAGGGGCAATTCCGTGGCCACAAAGGCACACATAATACGCGGACAGATATGGACGTAAATGCAAAACATAGATGTTGTTGTCTACTGTGAAGAGGACCGCGTCGTCCAGTCGGAAAGATCCGGTATATTAAGAGTTAAGACTCGACATCTCAACTGTTTATTTCAGCAGCTAGCAGGCTAGCTGGCTAGATACCTAGGAGCTAGACACTGGAAGCCCGTGCTGAGTTTGCTTGATAGAGATTTTCGTCGAGCTTTAAAGAAACTAGAAATTCTCGACTGTGATCCAGAGTAGCAGTCTCCAGCTTTGTAAGTAGCCGCAACTTTAAAGAATGATATCAACGGAGCGCTAAGCATTTTACTACTACAAGAGCCGAAGAGGAGTAAAAGTCGTACAGGTTTGTTTTATAGTTGTTTCTTCTGTCTGCAGTCTGTGTTGGCACTGTTCTAAACCTCTTATATTTTCCAGCTCACTGTATATTTAACGACTGCCGGGTATTTTCCGTGCAAAGCTTGAGATTGACCAAATAAATCAAAAACCGTTATCTAATTTCCCCTTTTTTCAGTGCCTATGTTGAAATGTTCCAGGGTGCTTGACACTTGGAGCGACTGAATGATGAAATTATAAACCAAATAAAATAACATTCTACACCACAAAGCTTTATCTGATGCCCACATGCTCTTACCTGTGACAGGTAGTGTAATATTACCACTAGTGCTGGGGCTGTTTTCATTTTTATAACAGCAGAAGAGGCTTTAGCCACTCCAAACCTCTCTTTAATGTATTACCTGTCTTGTAAATAGTTGCATTTTCAGCATGCTTTCAGAGATATTAGTCATCTCTATTGTAATAACAGCTTAACTTGGACAACAAGGCAAGTATAATGCACTACTCTCACTCAGTACTCTCTACTTTATAGCCTGAACAGATGTGGATAGTATGAGAGAAACAGTGGTGTTTTTTGACCCTCTAAATGCATGTTAAGAGCCTTTGCCGAAAAGGTTTTTTTTTTTTTTTCTTCCATGATGCACTATTAAAATAATCAGGTCTATTCAGATTTGTCCAACAAAATTAGTTTTTACAGGTTAGACATACCTAGCACTGATAACAATGCACCTCAACAGGTTCCACTTGGCCAACTTGATTTTAATCAGAGTTGATTGGCTTTTTGTTTTGGAGCCCTTGTTGGCTTGACCAACTAGGGTTTTGAACCATTTCCCTAAAAGACAGTAAAGCTCAGACACTGAAAATTAAAGAGTAATTTTGCAGTAATTGCCGAAATGGGTTCATCATGAGTTTTGTGTTGTACACTGATCGTCGCATTCATTTTGGTAACTTCAAACCTTAATGTCTTATAGGAAAAAAAGATAGATTACCACAACAATCCATTCGTTTGGTCTTCACAAAGCTTATAATAAGTCCAAAGGAATTACTCTTTTAAGTCTAATGAGTATAATGGGCTGCTTAAAATTTGTTTTTCCATAACAAGAGACTAATTGTGGAGTCTTTCTACAAGGTTACTCAACAAGGGAGTTATGAAAATAGTCTGATTCACTTAAGACATTCTGCGGCTATGTTTCTCCGCACTCAGCAGGGAAATGTCTGGTAATAGTAGCCTAAAAGTTCCCACAGGAGCAAGATATTTTTGTGTTTTGACCTCCAAACTCAGAAAATCATAGTCAGAAAAACTGCTCCTACAGCATAGAACTGCCTTAGATATCATCTCAGATCAAATATTTATACAAGTCTGTGAGATAATCAGTTTATTTCCTCCGTAGTGTCATCATCGATGTGCCCATGCTTTTAACATATGCTCCGTTTGTTTAAACTGAAGCTTGTTTTGACAGCTCATTTTAGTCAGTTCAAGTGCAGCTTCATTTGGACGACATATTTGTTTTGCAATAACATTTACATGGGATTTAGATGTATGACAACTCTTTCTAAACTTTTAGGGAGAAATGCTGTCTTCTGAGATTCTACAGCTGTTTACGTCAAACAAATCAAACATGTTAACATTTTTGAAGAATCCAGAACAAGTCTTCCCAGTGTCATCCTGAACAGCTGCGGCAGTTTGGAGCGAAGCATTGATATTCTCATTAAAATTTGTACCATTTGGTTTGAGCCAGAGGTGAATGGACTAATCTTCATATAGGGATGCTGCTAATTGGTGCTTAAATTCTGAAGACTCAATTTTCCATTAGGCGTGGGAATGTTACTGTCATTTGTATCTATCCATCACTGTATACGTGTTTGCTGTACTGAGGCAATCAGGCTGTGGCTAAATGTTTTTGTGATCAAACATTATTGACTCCCCCAGTCGATAGCCTTGGCAACAGTAGTTCCTCTCTTCAGCTAAAGCCACACATTGCAATAGGAAGGGGGGTGGAGGGGGGTCAGAGTGAGCTTTTTCCAAGCTTTCATTAGTGCTTGGCGGTAATGCTGCAGATCTCCGCTATCTTCCTTGCATTTGTGCTCATTCAGACAGCGAGTGCGCCCACTCTACATGCAGGTGCTCTCTGTCCATTTGTTTCCATCAGTACAGCAATAACTGCATGTGTCACCTTACTGTCCTTGTTTTGTTTTATTT
>JAQQZY010000014.1:20086270-20099306 GCA_030068375.1 Ostorhinchus rueppellii
CTCATATTCCACACCCATGTTCACTCTCCTCCGCTCTTCTAAAGCCTTTTTCTTGGCAGTAGCCTTCCTTCTCTAACGAAGTTATGCGTTTACAACCCGCTGCTGCCACTTTTCCAAGTGTCTACCTATTTTAACTATGTATGCTAGCTAATATAGCTATCCGAGCTCTGGCTCAGTTTCTCCTCGGTAGGAGCTCCAAGCTTCTAAGGACGAGTGATTCATAATAGGGATGTGCGTGGAGGGGGAAGGGGGCGGGACAAATGGCAGTTGACTTTGACAAACATATCACTGTTCAATCATTTCAATTGGGCTCAGAATGATTGGATGTTGTTTTTTCAGTCCTGTCGGTCCCACAGGTGACCAAAACATTTCATTTTTGTGTCAGTGCATTGAATTAATTGTTTGCAGTTGGGGTATGAAGGAGATTTTTAGCAACATAGTAAAAAAAATTGCTCCAGGAAAACATCTCAGACCCCATCTTTAAGACAAATCATGTGACTCATGTCCTCCCACTTCTGTTATTTAGGCTTTATTAGCTCATGTTTGTCCACACAGATTCCAAGGAATTGAGTTATTGGGATCTGGTTCTCAAAAAGAACTGGTTCTTGATTCCCATCCCTAGAGGCTGAGTATGTCCAGAGTCAGAGAATGTGTCAGATTATTTGTCGTATATTTCACATATGAAACAGCCTTCTCCATGTATGTTTCTGTTGTGAGTAGTGGTCGGAGGTAAGAGGTAGATCTGTAATTGTGCAAAAAATTAAAAAGATCTGGTAATTTGGTGTCTTGGTGTCTACATAATGATCTAATTATAATGTATAATTTATCTGGTCTAAGGTGCTGTGGGTGTGAGTGAAGGGCTCCTTCCTTGCCAACATTCTGTTGATTGCCTCTGACACTGAAGTGTGAACAGTTACTGCAATCAGTGCAAATGTCACCTAATATGATCTCCAACTTGTTAAACACTTATTAGCAACCCATATGGCAAGGGGAAGGAGTTGTTTTTTAAAATTGCTTCACATCTTCATTGCAAGGGTGCTAAAAATACATCGCAATAAAGTGTTGATTTCAAGCAGATGTGCACGTCAGGTTTGGATTCATGGACTGAAGGTGTCGGATTGGCATTCTCTGCTAGCCACTGTATATTGCCGGTACTTATACTGATCTGTGTGCAGGGTAGGTAATATTTTGTCTTTAGTGAGGATGAATACAAGCCCGGATAAGTGAGTCTGCTGAATAAATGATGTTTATAATCATAGCCCTGGGTGTCGGTTAATGTGCCTAGGGAGACGGGGGTGGGGAGTGGCGGGGTTTAGGAGATGAGGAGTTCCAATCATCTGTCCAAGCAAGGCCCTCCAAGGCAGATGATAATGTGGGTCTAAACTGCTGCACGGGTGGGTAATGGGATTGTGAGCATGCTGGTCTCCTGCCGGATAAGCTCTCCTGATAGCGCCGCTGACCTCTTCCCCGATAGCTGAGATGGAGAGGCGCTGCGACGCTTCGTATGGTGCATGTGTGTTTGTAAAGCTGGCACCGTGTGTGAGGCAAAGGGGCATCGGTGGGGCGCCGATGGGAAGGTGAAAAGGTAGGAGGTGTAAACATTAGCACAGCCAGGAAGCATCAAGGGGATGGAAGATAAAAAAAAAAATATATATATATATATAGAAGAGGCTCAGGAGGATGGAAGAGTGAATTCAGCAGAGATGGGAAGTTAAGAACGAGTGGAGACTGTTTCTTTTACTGATAACGTTGCACCTTTATTCCCTGTACTCCCTCTGACAGACATTTGTATTAGTGCATTTGAAGGTAACTATTATCAATTTGATCCATACGAACATTAAAAACTACTTTTTTTTCTCGTCTGTATTTATTCTCATAGTCTAACACCACAAACAGGGTCTCAACTTTTTATGAGATTGACGCTTTTTTCAAATTCTCGCAGCCAAATTTTAATATTGCCATCGCTTTAACATTAAAATTAACTTATGGGTATTCCTTTTATTAACAGGCTGTATGTGCTAGGGGATCCTTCAGTTTTGAGTTTTTTGCCCTCCTCTGTAGCCCAGTGGGTACAAACTGCTAGCGTGCTGGGGAGAAAACTCTTAGTAAAGGAGTGGAAGGCTCCACCCACTCCGACTCTCCCTCTCTGGTATAGTTCTCTTGGTCAATTGGCAGCATTGGAAAGATGATCCTATAGAGTATTTAATTAAGTAGATGATTTCAACGACAAATGGGCCCACTGCTTCTCTTACACAAGTCAATGACGATTCCAGCTCAAGAACTTGAATGATAAGGTTAGACTGATGTAACCATGTATATGCGGATTGTTGGCACCGTCTTTGTTATTATATATTTCATCTTGCTTGAGATTGTCCACATATCTGAAGTGTACGTGTATTGATAACTGACTCAAGATGTGGAAATGTATACTCTGTATGCCTCCTTTTTTTCCCACTTTTCTTAATTTAAAAAAAAAATTATTATTATTTTTATTATTATTATCATGACCTTGTTTCCTTTATTATTATTATTACTCCTTTTTTTAGTGTAAAAGAAAAAGTCAATTAAGTCCAAGTCATAAAAAACATTAAAATTAACTTATTAAACACATTAAAAACAACTTGAATGAATAAATTGTTGGCAGCCATTTTATTTGCCTATTTATTTTAATTTATAATAGAAATGTTATGTGTGTGAATGTTTTTATTTTATTTATTTATTTATTCTACGCTCCACATGTCTGGAACAAACTCCCAGAAAGCCTCAGATCAGCTGAAACACTCAGTTTATTTAAATCCAGGTTAAAGACCCACCTGTTCTCAGCTGCATTTGAACACAGTTTTTATTCAGAAGTTTAGATCTGCACTGTTTTTTTTAACTTAAAAAAGTTTTTATCTGTTTTTCTTTAAGTGAACTTTAAAATCACATTTTATCACTGAAGATTTTAATGTCTAATTTAATTAAAATTGTTGTTTGTGATTTTTATGTTTTTAGATTTTAACTTTCTCTTGTGAAGCTTTTATATAAAGCACTTTGACTTGTCCTGTATATGAAATGTTCTATACAAATAAAGTTGCCTCGCCTATTCTGTCTATATGTAAAGGTGTTAGTGTTACTGTTTATTCAATGCTGTTATGAAAAACCTTCAATAAAATATATTTGTTTAAAAACTACTTAAATGGATCGACAGCTACACATGGAGGAAATAAGATCGATTGCTGCATCAATTGGGCAAATCACAAATGACAAAGGTAAAAAAAAAAAAAAGATATTTAATTTAAAAAAAGTAAACTTTGACCAATGTTTCCCAAAATGTAATGATATTTTTTTTCTGGGTCACTGGCAAACTATTAACCAAATTTTTTATGAATTCACTCAATAGTTTTGCTACCTAACCGTCTTAACAAACAAAAAAATAAACAAAACGAACCAAAAACAATACCCCTTGCTTCCTTTTTGGGGGTGGGGTAATCACTCAATTCATTCTGCATATAGAGACATGAAAACTCAGTATCTCTATGTGCTTTTATCAAAACTAGCACAGATTCAAGCTACCAATACACATGTAAAAACAATCAATGGAGACAGGATGGAAGTTGAGAAGTCAGTCAGCAGCTGCAGGGAAAATGACCCAATCCTGAATGAAAAAAGACAGGTGGAATCATCATTGATTTCAGGAAAAAAACAATCAATAAAACACCTATCCTCATCAACGGCCAATTACAATAGCCTCCCTCAGCAAGAACCTGAAATGGGACTGATAAGACCAGCGGACCGATGCAAAAAGCCCAGCGGAGACTCTCTACGGCACGTTGAAAAACTCCACCGGTACCAAACTGACACCAGCTTTATACAAGCATTCTATCACTGTTGGGAAGGAGCACCTCTGCAAACACAGTAATGGAGATATGAGCCGATTATTACCTGCACATGAGGTGGAAAGTGCATGTCAGAACTGCATCATGTAACTATTTTGCACCTTTGTGTCCTTATATTTGCGCTGCTGTTGTATATCACGTGTTGTAATTGAAGAACGTAAGCAGCAAAGGTATCTGTACATGAGTATTTATTGTTCTACAGGCTCTATTTTAGCACAAATATGTCATTTTCACTCCTTACATCAGGGGCGTCAAACTCATTTAAGTTCAGGAGCCACGTTCAGCTATATTTAATCTGAAGTGAAATAACAACATAATAATATATTCAGTAAATAATGTCAACTCCAAACTTTTCTCTTTGTTTTAGAGCAAAAAAATTTAACTTTTATGATGAAAATATTTACATCTACAAATGATCCTTTCAAACACTGTGAATAACACGAACAAACTGAATAAATAAGTGTAATTTTAACACTATTATATCTCAGTTTATCATTTACACATGTACATTATAACCTACAGATCACAGTGGCTCTACAAATACACAAAACATTTAGTAACAGGCAGAATCTTGTTGAAATTTTCTGTATTTTGATTTTTTTTTTTTTTTTTTTTACAGAGAAATGCAGACATTTTCCAATATTTAACCCATAAAGACCTAGTTCTACTTTTGTGTCAATTTGCAAATGATTTTTTTCCCCTCTATTTACCCTTTCTTAAGTGATTTATCACCATTTATTATAATATTATATCCTCTGTATCTTGCTTTTTGTCAATGAAAATCCAATATTTTCCCAGATGCAATTTTATTGATCATGTAGATGTTCATGAAAACTCAGATTAAAGTTGATGGTTATTGTTTCAAAAACAGAGAAAACTGAAGAAAACGTGACTTTTTCAGTAAAATCTCTCATTAACTGAACATAAACCCAGTGTGTCCATCCACTGTCATTGATCCAACTCCACGGGTTTTACTGGTGAATCAATGTTGTAGAAGATGACAGTGTTGAATTTGTTGAAAATTGAACTTACTTCTCTTACAACATTTCAGGTTGTTCATATTTGTTCAGGTTATTCAGTTTTTTTTTGTTTTTTTTTTTGCAAAATTATACTTTGTTTTTGTGTAAATCCATGAAAATCTTTCAATTTACAAAGAGAATTTTGGAGTTTTCATTATTTATATGTTATTATGATAGTATTTTACTGGTCTACCCACTTGGGATTGAATTGGTGTGAATGTGCAACCTGAACAAAAAGGATTGTCCATATCTTAGTTTAATTTTTGCATTTCATAGATTCATCCAAAGGGCCGAACTGGACCCTTTGGCGGGCCAGATTTGGCCCTCGGGCTGCATGTTTGACACCAATGCCTTACATGTTCAAAACCAGCTAAATTCATCGTACTGTATTTGAGGGAAAATAGTAATTACTTTTTTTTTTTTCTAAACACATTTTAGCATATGTTCAGAACATCAAGACAGATGAGAGATTAGACAATAATTTAAGACAGATATCACTGGTTGTACAACAAACATAAGAAAAAAAACAGAAAAAGATGGAACAGATGTCAATGTTTCATATTCCGTTGCTTAGACTGAATATAAATGTGCACATCATAGTCAGTTTAATGTTCATTATTTTCAACATGTACACAGGCCAAAGAAATAGCCAGAAGGATCAAATTATTGCCTGAGGAGATCGCTGAAAATACTGAAAATTGGGTTGAAGACTGTCTGTTACTATAAAAATATTAAAACATGGAAAGACAGTAGTGAACCACCATCATCATCATCATCATCATCATCGGGAAAAAAACCTTCTAACAGATCATTTAATTTCAGCTGAAAGAATGATCCCTTGGTTTTTACCTTTATTTACTTTGAATACATGTCACCTTTACTCTTATTGTTCCAACTAAATCCAACTGTGACATTAAATTAGATTATAAATGATTAATAATATCATCTATCTTCTGTGTGGTAACATTATGAACATGTAAACAGTCTTCCCCTACCTTTAGCTGTGTTGTTTTTGCAGGGTTGAAATGAGTAAACATGTTCATTTCTCATCCCCTTTTCTTCAGATACAATAATAACATAGAAGGAATATGTGCACAGCCTTAAAAGACACAGAGAATATATATATATAGAAAGACATATACGGGTTCTGAAGGTCAAAAAGTCACTATTTAATGTGACCTCTGACCCCATGACAGGAAGCAGCACAAACAGAAACAGCTGACACGTGTTGAATGAAACCTGGAATAAAACGTCAGAGAATGAATCCAATAAAGGTCATATTGTTTGAACAAAAGGGTTAAACACATGGAGGTCACACTAAATACAAGCAATTTATAGAAACTGTTTTTTTTTTGTTTTTTTATGTTCCCTGAAGTGTTTGTTTTTTGCTGTATATACTTCACACATATCTACACAGAGACTGAAAAAGGCTAATGTGTGGTTATCATAACTTTACTAAACCAACAAACCTAATTTTGGACTGGGACTTTGAACAGTACTGTATATCTACAAGGTTCAAAGGTCAAGTTATTTCATTCATTCGCTTCATGTATTTAATATTTGGTAAGTGTAGTTAAGGGCAAGGCAAATTTATTTGCAGCACAATTCACACACAAGACAAATGGAAAAGAGACAGGTTAAAAACACACAATTACAATTCAAATATAATCAATAAAACATAAATAATAACCAATTAAAATAGAGTAAAAGAGAAGAGGTCTGATAGAAACCTTTCAGTTCCAATCCAATCTAACTTTATTTATAAAGCACTTTAAAACAGCCACAGTGGACTAAAGTGCTGTACAGAACACTAGAAACACTACGCAAATGAATAAAAGCATAAAAAAACATTTAAATCAAATAAATAAAACAAGTTCAAATATAAAACAGAACAAAATATCAACATTGCATGAGTTAAAAGGCCAAAGAGAACAGGCGGGTTTTAAGAAGAGCTTTCTAAACAGACAGAGCAGGTCTGTGTGGTCTGCAGAGGCAGGTTGGTCCACAGTCTGGGACCAGCAGCAGCTAAAGCCCGAGCTTGTTCCGGGTAGAGGTGACAATCCCAGCTCCGTAGAGTAAAAGTCCTGCCATGTATTGGTTCTACCTGCTCACTGAACACAGGTGGTTCCACTGATGATCCCTTCATCTACCTGGATGAGGAGTCGTGTTGATCCAAATGGGCCGGTTCTGTGAATGGTTGGAACAAATACGTGGAGCTGGGATTGTCCACCTCTGGTTCTGGGCACCTTCAAAAGTAGCTGATCAACTGATCTGAGAGAAAGACTGGAGTATATGTGTGAAGGAGCTCAGAGGTAGGGCGGCGCAAGACTATGGAGGGATCGAAAAACAAATACAAGTCTTTTAACCCTTTAACATCCTCACCAAGAAAAAAGCAATGAAACAATGTTTTCTTTACATTTTTTTATTTTCTTGGGGCACTAACAACAGCAATCATTTTTTTTTAATTTTTTTTTTTTACGACAGTAGATATGTGCTATAAACATTTATTCTAGATGTTCTAGACATGTTCATCTCTACCACTCTACTGAGTGATCTGAGTGGTAGAGATGGCTGAAACAGGTGGAATTAAGTAAAATGTGTTTTTCAATAAGATATAGTGAGTCAAAGTGTGCTCTACCATACGGTTGAGCAGAAGGTTAAAGGGTTAAACTGGATTCTAAAATGGACAGGCACCCAATGGAGTGACTCTAGAATCAGAGAAATGTGCTCCTGTTTATGAGAGCCACTTTAAACAGCTGTTGCCTGTTGTTCTCTGCACAGTTGAACTGAGCTGTTTTCAGCCTGGACTGAAACACTGTCAGAGTACAGGTCTGTCTCACTGTTCCACAGTTTAGCTGCATGGAACTGAAACACAGCTTCACTGTGTGCAGTCCTGACTCTGTTCATGTGGGACCACCATGTCACAGATGTACCTTGGTTCTAGACCATGGACAGACTTCTCCACCAGCAGAGCTGTTTTAACGTCTATCCTCTGAGCCACAGAAGCCAGTGCACAGACCTGAGCGCAGACTAATATGGTCGTACTTCCGGGTTCTAGTCGGAGCAGTGTTCTGGATGGACTGCATCTGTCTTACAGCTGGTTTAGAGAGTCCAGTGACAAGAAGTGTTCCAGAATCTGACCTGCTACAGATAAATGCATGGATAAGTCCTACATATGTTAATTCATTACAGGTGAAATGTTGATGTTAGAATCACTTCCATTGCAAGTGTTGAATGTCTGTCTGTGATTCACATGCATTTGCCTCAGTATGGTTCCCTGCATTCTGATTGGTTACATAGTTAATCCTGAATTTTACCTTTGAGCTGTTCTGTAATGTGAATTTGGGCGGTAAGGTTTGACCGTTCCAACTTCACAGGCTGATTTGTCTCCTTTCTGCTGATTATTTTTATCAGTAGTAACTCACCCCCACCTACCAGGCCCACACATTACACATGTCCAACCAGAAGACCGTATTGAAAATCCCCCGTCCCAGTAGCATTAAGCCCATTGCTTGCCCTTCACCCGTCCTCCACAGTTAGTGTACCCTAATGATATGCTTAGTTTCCTTGCTCTCCAGAGCATGGAAAGGACAGAATAACTGACACGAACCTGGAGCCACACAGCGGTCCTTAACACACTTGGCGCTATATTTACTCCTCTGTGACCTCAAATGGCATCTCTACTATGCCTGTGAAAAGCAGTGCTAAAATCCTCGGTGCTTTTCACATTTGCCCGGGAGGCAGCTGCAGAACTGCAGCCCAGTTCACTCTGGAGGCATCCATCACTTAGTGACACTTCACTGGACAAAATAGTAGAACATTTACCCTGACGACTGTCCAGCCTCAGTGACTGACATCCTGTTATAACTGATAACAAGGTGGAAAGTTTCACTCAGAATTTTGTCAGTTTTGCAAAATATGAGTTCCACTGAATTACATGTTATTGATTTGCATTCATACCAAATTTTCTTTATCAGACACTTTCCATCTGTTCCTTGTGTATCCACCCTGTAAAGAACTTCAGTCAAGTAGAATTTATGTATTTCCAATTGAGTCAAGTCAAAAGAACAATGGGAAAGCATGTATCCTTCCTTGTTTTTCTACAATGTGCATTTGTTTTATGAACAATAGAACCCCTCTGACAAGTGCAAAACGGATGAAAAGTTGATTACAGTTATTCAAAGATTTCCAGCTCTCTACATCCTTGATTTGAAACACTACGGGAGTAAACACCCCAGAAACAAAGCATGAATAAGCACCACACTAGCAGCTACGTTTGGGGTCAATAATAAGCTCTGAGGCAATTTAACCGAGTAACTCTCCTCAGTTTTTGATCAATACTCCAGATACATTTTCTCAAATGGACAAAGAAGTGAAGGACGATAGAATCAAAGCAGAAAAATGTCTAAAATGTCTTGAACACCGCTGTATGGTCGTGATCGGAGCCGTTTGCAGGTTAATAGCAGATCAAAAGCTTCTGAGCAATTCAGGTAGTCACTATCAAACTCTAAATGCTAACAAACGCTTGGCCGGGCACCAACACACACCATTGTCTGGGGTGCTTGGCTCGTCTAGGAAAGAAAGTGCAAGATGATATTTGAAGAAAAAGAATTCTCTATTCAGAAGCTGTCTTTTCCATCTGTTAGGGTCAGACCTGCAGCTTTTATGCTCAGCCTGCTTTCCCTCCAACCTCTCATCTGCCCACCAGCCGGTCTGACACTGTGTGGATCATGGAATGCTCCGCAGATGTGAACTAGCATGTAGCGCACGCTCACGCCGTGCCTCTGCCTACCACACTGACAGAGACTTCAAACAGCTCTGTTAGTGCACCACAAAGGGATTCACCAGCCGTCAAAGCAGCCAACAAGGAACGACAGACAATTATTTCCACAGTTTCCCTAGTCAGCTGCTGCTGAACAGAGATTGTGGCTTGCATGTGCAAGCAGCGCACTCAGGAGAAACTGCATAATAAGCAATCCAAAGCTGTCGTTCAAATGCTGAGACATGATGCACACGGGCCTACAGCAGACTGGACAGCAATTTGTTGAGTAGTTATGGTGACTGACTGCCAAGTTTTTGCCTCCTCATATGTGTGTGTGTGTGTGTGTGTGTGTGCTTAAAAGAGGAATGGAGTGTGTGTGTGTGTGTGTGTGTGGATGCGTCCACATGTTGAGACAAAACATGACCTCTGTCTTTCTCTGCCGACAGCCCACACATTCATCTTTCACTTTCCTTTGAGCTTTAAAAAAAATCAGTGAAATTAAAGAAGTCTTTTAATCTAATAACAGCTCCTGTTCAACTCCATAATATGAGTTTATTTCACATTCGATGGTTAGTTTTCATCTATTTTTCTCCGAGACTGAAGGATTAAATGTGAATTTCAGTTGATCTAATATGTGCAAAGCTTGTGTCAAACATAATATCATTAACCCTAGAACACTTTCACTATAAAAAGTAACACCATCACTATCGCCGTGTGATTTTTACCCAATATAATATACCCAACAAAAAGTACTTGTTATAAAAATAGATCAAAATATGACAACACATGACGAATTAGAGTGATTTTCTTTTATTTTCAACTATGACATGTCTAACAAAATGAAAAAAAAAAGTCATGGGAGGACCCTAAAAATGCTCCAAAATTACTGAAACATTAGGAATTCAAGAACAAAAAAAAATCCTTAAAAAAAATAAATAAATAAATAAAAAGTAATAATAATAATAATAATAATAATAATAATAATAATAATAATAATAATAATAATAATAATGATAGTGTAAATGTGGTCTTTGGTCCACCCGTTCCTGGGACATGTGAGACTTCCCTGGTGAAGGCACAGACTCCTTGACACTCAGAAAAATGTAACATATTGAAAATCATGTAAATATATTTGCTCGGGTGAAAATCACCTGGCGATAGTGCTCTAGGGTTAAAGAGGAATAAACTGATGCTGAGAACTTACATAAACTGGGTCTCCACAAACAATGTTAAGATTTTCAGGCTGAAAAGGGAGTAGTGAAAATTTCTGAGGGTAACTGTAACATTCCATCAGATGAACAGTAACTCTGCAGAGGCCAGAGTAGAAGCATTGTGTGATTCCATGCAACATTATGGGTTTTGTTTGGTCTATTATTTTTCTTTTTATTCTTTATTTTTCAGTTCTGAAGGGCAGACATCACTTCATATACAAAGAAAAGTAATAGTTTCCTCTGCGATTCAGTCTTTTCTTTTTTTAAATCAAAGGTTAGAGATAGGGATGGGAATCGATAAGAATGTAACGATTCCGATTCCATTATCGATTCTGCTTATCGATCCGATTCTCTTATCGATTCTCATTGGGTGAGGAAATAAAAGAGTACAAACAGGTATGTTTGTATTACTGGTCTTTTATATTTCCATCTCTACAGAAAAAATATAGCATATACAGTAGGGTGGTTCTTAAATTTGAAAGTTTGAAAATTCATGCTCCTACACTCTGGAACTGTTCCTTATGATGATAAAATAATTCTGGTAAATTTTCATTCAAAACAGAGAATAGTTATTGGTAGCTCAGTGGTCTTGAAATTTTCACAAATATTGCCAATTTCACATATTTTGATGATTTTTCCAAGTATAAGCTATTTAACAGAGGATCAAAGCAGCAAATTTTGAGGACAGGTATATGTATCATGAGGTATCCCAGATGTAATGATTACTTAGGAATGGCCTACACGTGTTGCATGTATTCCACAGCTGTTGGGGATGACGACATTGCCCGAGTAACAGACTCATTGCAACTGAGCATTATTGTGTTTGCCAAGAAGTACCTGATGGATCAGCAACGGAGAGATGCCTATTGAGTGCTACTAGAACTCTCTATCATCTTCTTCAGAGGTGTTCCCTCTCGTGGAGTCCACTTCATGGCCCCAGGTGCCATGCACCATGCACAGTGGATGTCCAAACTCATATATTTGTTAAAGGTTTGGATATTCCGGGAGCAGTTTAAGTTGACGGCTAGAGAGGAGTGGGCCCTCAGAGAGTTCTGCATGTTTACCGTTACAGTGTAGATCAAAGCATGGCTCACCACACCACTGCCAACCTGTGCTCCACGCAAAGATTTGGAGTTGCTGAGGGATCTCCACAACTACCACATTGAATCAACTTCCAAGGCAATGTCGGCCAAGCTAGGTCTTCACCTTTGGTATCTGAGCTTGTAAGACTCATGTTCTTTGATCCAGAAGTTCCAGTGACAAAGAAGCGAGACATGGTCAAGGCAATCGAAACGAGGGAAGGAGATGTTGAACCTCCAAAGTGGATAAAGATTCCAGCCCGTTCAGTTCCTGAGAGTCGTTTAGATGACTTTGTCACACGAAATACAAGAGGAATGTTTGCCAAACTGGGTATTCAAATAGATTTCCTGCAGCATGACCCAGATACTTGGGAAAGTGATGAAAACGTTTCCAAGGGATTGAAAGTAGTTGAAAACCAGAGAGTGATCAATGACAATGCAGAGCGGGCAGTGGCTCTTGTACAGGAATTCAACAAAGCCATCACACATAATGATGACCAGTTGCAGTTCCTCTTACAAGTCGTTGTGGAACATCGTCGTCAGTTTCCAGACCTTAGCAGCTGACCTTAACAGTGATAAAATCAAAAGTGAAAAGTGATTCATGACAGAACAAGAGTTG
This sequence comes from Ostorhinchus rueppellii, assembly GCA_030068375.1. Classification (NCBI taxonomy): domain Eukaryota; kingdom Metazoa; phylum Chordata; class Actinopteri; order Kurtiformes; family Apogonidae; genus Ostorhinchus; species Ostorhinchus rueppellii. Next base: position 20,098,839 of record JAQQZY010000014.1, read on the forward strand.
GACTGGAGTTCTAAGTGATCCTTTCGCTTTATATTACCATGATTACCATATAATATAAATATGTTCTCACTTTTCATTCTGTGAAAAGAGTGTAAAATAGTTGTGTTTGGGACACATTATCATATGTTTTACAGTAATGAATCACTAATAATTTAACCTTAACAGCTGGTTTTGGACAGTACAGGATATTAGACGTGCTTTCTCTGTTGTAATTTCAATATAAAGAATCATAGCTTGTGAATATGTTCTGTGAAAACAAGTGAGACTATTTGAAAACTTTCACACTAACTAAAATTTAGTTGTTCAAAAGCAGAAATCCCGTTAAAGGTATGGTGGGAGATCTTGGAAAAACGGTTCCAGCAATTTAACACAAGTGAGATTTTGAAAATACACACTCCCTCCCTCCTTCTTCAGCCCACCCCTCGAAACCACGCCTTCACGATTCATGAATACATGAACGCGCACGCT
>JAQQZY010000014.1:20138003-20148352 GCA_030068375.1 Ostorhinchus rueppellii
ACACATTTGCTACACTCTGGCTGACTCAGAAATGAGGCCCAATGTCCAAAAAACCGGAGTGTCACTTTAAGGTAAACTGGAGTGGGCCATAGATAAACAGCTGTACTTTATTGATCCCAAACTGGGAAATTGTAGTGCAGCAGCAGTATGACCCAGTAGAAATAGAATACATGGAATACAAATGTAAGGCAGGAGCAAACACACTATACATAATAAATTAGAAGTATAAAAACAGAAGTGGTAGAAAATCTGGACAATAAAACAGCTATACTGTGCAAAGTTATAGTGGAGTTTTCCATTTCTGAGCTGGATACTATCATGACACAATCCTACTCACACTATGAAGTTACCAAAACGTCTGTTGTTGACAGTGATCATAGTCATTCTTCAGTTCTGTTTGATAAAATACTCCGTTGTCTTTGATTTTCTGTCTGTGCTGAACCAGTGTTGATTGTGTTGATATTGTGAGTCCTGGAACTTGATGATTGTGATTAGTTCATAAGACAGAAGTGACACTGATGACTGTGGTGTTACTCCAAAACTTGAACTCAACTCAGCTTCAACTTCGCTGTCAGTGTAGTGGGGAAAAAAACATGCCAACTCCCTAATTTTGTGCCATTTTGGACTGAAAACGGTCCAGAAAAATGCCACACTATTTTCTTTTTCACTTTTGGGAAGAAGTGAAAAGTGTTTGTCCGATAGTCAAATCAATAACAGGACTGTGTGTCTGCCATGTTGGACTGTTGTCATAAAAGCATCAGAGTTGGACCTTTTTGTTTTTGTACTTCTTATTTTAGCTTGAACTATCATCTTTATTTACCCTGTCTAGAATACTTCCTGTTAAATCGAACCAAATCTTAAACATGAAATTCTCACTATGTGGATATAACGGTAATTTTACAGGTTTTGTGCCGTTTTCTGTGCTGTTGATGGACATAGGGTTTTATCTAACATTCAGCAAAACAGCCCACAGTAGATTGCTCAGTCTGAAGGAGTACAAAGCCTTAAAAAGAAGTTATCCTAGTTAAAACAAATATCCACTGAAAATTAGACATCCCGACTGATCCATTTGTGAAATAAAAACACAGTGTGCAGAATGAAAAACTTTTATTACTTTGCAGATTGTGTTTGGAAATGCAGTTTGAGTTGAAATGTGTTACTAGGGGTAATTTAGTTCAGCCCTCCTCATTATTATTTGATGGTGTTTTTTTTTTTTATAAAGAAGCCACCAGTGTGTTTTCACTTGGTGTATTTTGACGTGACTCTCCAAACAGAACTAATGATCAGCGATGTAGTGCTGTTTAATCACTCACATTCAGATTTTTCACTGTATTGGAAATATTCTCCTCTGTTATCTGAAATAATAATTAAAAACGGATTCATAATTCAGAGCCCTTTGTTTACGATGGTGCTATTAAATTAAAAGCGTATTTTGTTTACGGAATCGAGGACAGCGGTTCATCATTTTTGTTCCATTTTTCCTGACACACTCTGGGATTATGGTATTACTGTAAAAAATTGCCTCTAAGATTTGCTAAGATGTGAAGATTTATAAGTTTAAGTATACTTTCCATGAAAATATTGACCTTTACTTCCTTCTATCAATTGCATAATCCTGCAACTATGTAGAACAGACCTGATTAATTAATGAGTGTGTGCTTTCAGCATCTTGAATTGTCTCTTCTTGAGAATGTGACTTTCATTTAACTCCAGGAAAATTGATTTGTTTCTGTGCTACCTTCGGGCGTACGAGTGTGAAAGCCTCTGAGTGCCAATGTGTTTCTTATTTAAAACTGTGGTGTTTGTGCCTCATGTTGAGAGTGTATCAGGTATCAGGTTCATTTAATCGAAGTACAGGGTTCTTCCCAGATGATGGAACAACAGCGCTGCACCAGTATACTGCTAGCTCAGCGCTGCTATACTCATTTTAGTGTTTCCCATACATTCATTTATTCACGGCAGCCCGCCACGAATAAATAATTTCCGCCACAAATATTTTTTTTCTGCTTTTAGCTCAACCTCGCTCATAAAAGCATTGTCATGTAGCTAGTCATTACAATTCTGATGCAGTAGGTGGCGGTATAAATCGTCACTCCGCCAATAAAACCAAAGAAGATGCACTTAACACACCTTGTCTGCCAGAAGAAGAAGAAGAAGACCAAGGTAAGTAAAACAGTGTTCTGAACAGCTATAACTCATCATGTTATATTAGCCTGTGTTTCTGTTAATGCAGCTGGAAGGTCAACGTGTGCAGAGACATTAACTCGCACTGTTAGTAGTGTTAACGTTAGCCAACAGGCTAGCCATGTCACACTTGTTTAGCTGCTACTGCTTAGCTAGCGCTGTAAGTAGCGCGGTTCTGCTCGTTAGTAATGATGCAACTGTATGCAATGAAAGTGTTCAAATGTTAAAACTCGTGTGTATTTCTTGGCCACACCCCCCACAATCTCACCACCACAAATAGATTATTGTCTTGTGGGAAACACTGCATTTTCAAATTTAGGGTGTTTTTTTTCTCTGTTTTCCCTTGATGACTTTGCTAAAATCTACCAAAATCCGTCGGGTTTGCAGGCATGTGCTCTATTTTCCAGCACCGTGATGTTTTTCCTTTGAAATCTCGCGGAGTTGCGTCTATCGCTCGGTTTTAGTGCGAGACTTTCTTCCCATTGATTGGATATGATGTAATGCATTAAATCAAGCACTCTTATTGGTCGGGATCTGACCACATGTAAAGTCACTTCCTGTTTACATCCAGGCGACACGAACCATGACAAAACACACACGTTATTATATGAAGCCTGATGATCAGAGAACCATCTCTGCATTTTTTGTTGCGTCCTTGGCAGTGACCACGGTCCGTGTAGCACACACACACACTGCGCCAGGATACTGTAAATTTCTAGTGAGAACTCTGAAGTAAAAGGTAAAACAGAGCCACAGGTGTTGACTTGTACTTGTGCTGTTTTCTAGTCTTATTTATTCCTCTACCTTTTGCACGGTTCGCTCAATCACCCCAGCCTCGGAAATATATTTCTCCAGTCACTACACACACACACACACACACACAGACACACACACACACATAGACACGACATCCACTCGCACATTATCTGAGAAATTCAGGTGTAAGTGAGACTTTGTCCTCTTTAGACTCGCCTTCAAATTTTACGCCTCTCGCTGTGCATTTTGTTGCATAACGTTACAGCGAGCCAAGACTGACAGATACTCCGCTGACGAGACAGCTGCCAGCACTCCATCCAGCAACTGGGTCAAGTCCTCCTGACATCCGTGACAAGTCTCTGCTACGAGGGCTGTGCCACTGTCCCCTCAGGCGTCGTGACTTACCTATGTGTCACCTGTGGTCCCCAGAGGCCTCTGAGAGGACCTTTATGGACCCGTTATTCTCAGGGGGTTCAGAGTTGGTGCTGCCGTGCCTGTGGACAGGAGAGGAGGCTTTCTCTTATAATTAGAGTGTGTGGCATTCAGGGGCATATAACCTACGTTTGCCGTTTAGGGATGAAGATGACTGCGCCTTCCCTATCCTTGCTGCATTATTAAGGGTGACAGGACTCATTGCGGAGTGTCTCTACCATTCTCTTTGTACTGCTCCCCCCACCCCCCACTCATATACCCCCCCGGCCCTCCTCGACATCCCACCACCACATGTGTCCTCTGTGAAATGGTAATGCCGCCCCATTAAAAACTGTCAACCTGAAGCAGATCAGTGCTGCACTTATGCTAATGTAGACACAGGAAAATATCACACAAGAAGGAGGAAAAAAGTTAGAGAGGGAAGCAAATCGGATAAAAAAAAAAATTACTAGTTTCACTTGAGGGATGAAAGTATAGTGTCTCTAATTGGAAATGAATACTGTTGTAGTGTGTAGTTGGAAAATACTCACAATTGTGCCGCAGTTTAAAATGAGAGAAGGGATGCACAAGAGAGCTAGAGATGGAAAACACAGCAAAGTTAGATGGGAGATAATTAGGCCCACAGTTTGAACCTGCATTGAACAGTGGAGGTATCAGTGCATTTCAGTGTTTGGAGTCGGCCATATTACTGCGGTTAGTGATTACATAAGGCTGGATTTACAGCTGTTTATATGTTTTTATTGTTTCTATTCATTTTAACTTTCCAGGCTGATGTCTAAAGTGTTTTTTTGGATAATCGTCCAGAGCTTAAGCACAAACACAACATTGTAAAGTGTAGCTGTGGCTGCTGGGAAATAGGCCTTACAATCACTAACAATTAAAATCTAACAAGACTTCGGTGCACAAGTGATGCATAAAATTACAGCAGAAAATAGGGGTCCTCTTACTAATCTGTTTGGTAGTGTCTTGGTGGCTCTGGATCGTCCCCTCTGTCACCATGGAGAGTGACAGTAATGATAAACCGTAATCAAATCTGCTCCCATGAGGGTCTGCCTCGTTCCTCACTGCACATAATGGGGAGAGGGGATGAAAATTAAGTGTCCCTTTGATCCATGTGGTTGAATACTGAGTATGTAGCAAATTAAAAAGAGATGCCTGCTGCACCTGCCTGGAGAATAGCTTCCAAACAATACAGTTTTTTAAATACTCTGACATGCTTGATTGTCAGTCTCAGACCTTAATTTTCTCCAAACGCAGCAGGCGTGTCTACCACCCATCCAACATATACGATGCATCTGCAGGGACAACAAGTAAAACTCTTTGTTTAAGGACAAAACAAGTAGCTGTAGTCTCCACTTAAAAGTCTGGAACAGTATACATACAGTAATTATGCTGTTTTCCATAACCATTGACTGCTTGACTCCTTACTTTACTCTCAGCAGTAAACTGGTGCGGATGCTGCTCACAAAAGCACTCACATATGCAAACAGCAGTTGTAAAATGCACATAATTTACATACTGTAGCTTTGAGGTGGAGGAAACAGAAATATGAGGGCTGAATTTGACTCACTGTGCTTTATGAGCTCAAACATCTGTGTGCCTCTTTTCATGATGCAGGACATCTTGATCAAATGTATACTTCATTGTGAGGGTTACCATGACTACAGTATGGAGCTAATAGGATTAAGTGATAGCAGTTTTTAATGTGAATATCATCATGTCACGCTGGGTGCATGGTCACAGTGTGTGAATACAGGCCTGATGTACGTGTGGCAGATGATGATGAAGAGGATGCACTGATGACTGTGGTGAAGATAATGATGACAATTACAGCTGCCGGTTCCCAGATGCTCAATTCTACTTATAATAATAAGATTTGGAATATGGCTGGAGAGCTCTGCAGCATCCACAGTACAGTCTGACACCACCACCAGTTTAATTAGCTGGGAGCTTTTTTAATGTGTCGGTGCAAAGTTTTGTGGGCAATTTCAGATGCAGTTTACAAAATAAGCAACCAACCATCTATCTAAACCCCCAAAATAGCAATCCACGTAGAGTCTAATCATTAAGATTGGCATAGTTTATTTTTATAGGTGCCTTGATGTGACTAAATCAACAGTAAACAGTAAAACAAGTTCGAGCTGTAAATGGAATTCTACGACTGAAGGCTCATTCATGCTCGCTTTATGCTCATAAATAGGTACATCTGTTTCGATCATTAAGCCTGCATATTTCCATGTGTCCATTGCATTGAAATGAATGTTTGTCTGATTTACTTGTTTTGTTTGTTTTTGGTTTTATTTGTTTTCGGTGCAGTTTTTGGAAGTGGTGTCGGTTGTTGTTGGGATGAACACAGTCTCTATCACTCCTGCATCCTAAATAGCACTGCTTTTCTGCTTTGCTATCTTCTATTGATGGCCCCCTTAACTCACCATGGTGCAGCACTGCCCTCTCTGGTTCTTAATAGCAAAATCTAATAAAGAATGACAGCTTAGCTTCCAGGGAGGGCTGGTAACGGTCACGCACTAAATATTAAAATATTTGGCTGCAAGAATAAAATACGCATCAATCTCATAAAAAGCTGACACGCTGTTTGTGTGTGAATTAACATACTAGCCGAAAACCATGAAGAAGAGTAAAGTTTTCTGAGAAGGAGAAAGTCAATGATAAAACATGGTGATGACAGAGGAGGTATTACTAATGCAGATATTAAAGGGGCCCTGCCACATGTATTTCATTACTTTTGTGGTACTGTCTGAAGTTCTACCATGAACATTTTTTTGTGGGAAAAAAATGCCTTGGTGACCAAGTTTCAAGCCATTCTAAACTAGTATGTAACGCTTTCTGGAAGACACAGCTCAATTTGTGCCAATTCTCATGAATATGCAACATGTTAATCTGCTTGACCCTAATTAGCTAACAGCTAGCCAATGAGAGCCTGGCTTTTTGAGCATCCTTTACCCTGTGCAATAAGTAAAGGAACTGGTGGAAACCGAAAGTGAAACTTAACATGCTTGGAACGTCCAACTCCGGGCTTCTATGCCTCTCTTGTGCAACGGACCTTACATGGAATTTTCACATCTTCTAATCTGTATCCACTGGGCCCCCTCCACTGCTCTATGGGCCCCCCCATGAATTTGTTATGTTCACCTCTCCTTTATGGCTCCCCAGCTTATTGCATATGAAAACTGGCACTGAGCGAGATGAATTCTGTGGGCATGGTCTCACCTGGGTCAGCTCATAGAATAGAATAGAATAGAGGTTTATTTGTCGCAGTTGTACAAGGAAACTGGGCGGAGCTTACCCACAGCAGTGCCATGAGATAAAAGTGCATAGCAATAAATAAGACAACACACCTCCACTGAGGTAGAAACATCCAATTAAATGATATATCCAATAAAATCAAACATCCAATAAGAGCCAACGTCAATAACAGAAACAGTAATGAGCTCAGGCATTAACACGTCACGCTGACCAGCTTTAATAATTGACCTGATTGCTCTGGTTGTTTCTTTTCAGTGATAAAAGCCGACAGAGGAAGTAGCGGTTCATTTTCAAATTCACAACATAACACAAACACCTATGGACCTAACATGAAAAAATACAGGCAGGCCACCTTTAAGAAGCGTTATTGTCATAAATACGTCGGTAGTTTTTCACTAACTCACACAGTCACTCTTTGAAAAGTTCCACCATTTCTGGAAATTATTCTCTTCCAATCTCAACACTGCCTCCACAGTTCCCGGTGGTACTGCTCCGTATTCTCCGTTTGGTTCGGATCCGCAAGCTCCCACAGGACGGACAGAAATACAGACGTAATGAACCATGTACCTATGCATCTTTAACGTAGAGCATGAGTGGGCGTTTAATCATGGTGAAACATTAATACCAATAATCATACACATAAAAATCAGCTCAGTTTCTCATTTCCTGTTTTAAAATCCTCTTGAACCTTCTCTACTTGAACGTTTAGTCTGACTCGCTCATAAAATTAGCATCTAAATTAAATATTATGGTCTCTCATCAGAGGTGTTCAGCTCACCTGTCCATCAGTCACATTCTGTCAAACCTCATTCATTTTCTGATGGATTGAAGTGACGCCGTCGAGGCTGTTTGATCACCCCAACACATTGGAAGACCTTGGTGGAACTGCTGCATTCACTGGTTTGTTTGTTGGTTTGAACATAAAAGAAGGTCTTAAAACACCACAGTGATGCGGAAACACAGGCTGGAGAATTACTGTTTTTACGGGATCTCGACGTAACAGGCACTGGATTTAAGTCCCGTGTGGGAAAAGACAATATGACAGCACGAACATCTAAATATAGCGTCCACAACACAGATATTGATTGTAAGGTTGATCTTTCTCAGGAGGTGAAACCAGTACAAAAACTCCAACTAAAATCTCTCAGCCTCGTATGGTTCTGCATAAATGTCCTGAGATTTTTCTGTTTCAGTCTGCAGACACCCCTGAACGACTCCTGTCTCACATTCAGACACTAATCACCCCACTCTGCCTCTTTTCCACTTGGTTGCAATTTTCAGGATCATGCAGTGGATGGAATTGGACTAAGAACAGGGGTAAGGTTACACTTTATGTCACAAGCACAAACCTGAGCCCGTTTCCTTTGTTTTTGCAGCGACTATCGCACAGGTGTCATAAACACACAACAGAGTTTGTGGCACGATGCAGCTAAAACATCTGCATTGTGAAAATATTATGCACTGGAACCAAAAGCAGTTCAACAACCTCTTGAATTGTCTGTATTGCGAGGAGGTAATACAGAGCAGCATACAATACAACCAATTTGAAGCAGCATGCAAAAATAAATGAGTGGAGTCCATGAGTTCACTCAGGCTGAGGCTGCACCAAAGCAACACAAAATAGAAAACCCTTTATCAAAAAGGAGAAAGAGCGATCTCCTGAAGACAGCGACAAGGCCAAATAGATTGAAAGATAATTTCACTCATTCACAATTTCACCACAATGTTGTATGAAATGGAGCTGATGAGCTGTTTTTTATAAATATGTCTTATACTTAAAACTTACGAAAGTCAAGGTCACATTACTGTAAGTGAAGAAGCAATAACAGCCAAATGAAAATCTCTTTTTAATTTAAGGTGAAGGTAAAAAAACAAAACAAAACATGGAATATAAGCAAGTTTTCTTTGAAGCATCACAAGGTTGCTCAGTTTTAAGGCTGTGCAAAAACCGTAGGTCACCTCAAGGTATGTTGTTTTTCCAAGGCTGAAATGATCATAAGTCTTTATTTCTCATTCGCTATTCTTCTGATACATCAAGAAAATGCACAAAATATATGCACGGGGTTAAAAGACACGGAAGAACCTGAGCTAAATATGTTCCCAAGGTTGGAGTGACTGTATAGTTTGACCCCTGACCCCATGACAGGAAGCAGCACAAACAGAAACATCTGACATGAATAAAAGAAAATGATAGATAGATAGATAGATAGATAGATAGATAGATAGATAGATAGATAGATAGATAGATAGATAGATAGATAGATAGTACTAGCACTTCTAGAACACAATAGAACAAGGACACGATCAATAAAAAACACAAATACATCCATATGACTAATATTTCTTATAATTCATTGCTGGATGATTCATCAGTTACTTAACTGACTGGGTTTCAGACTGTATTTAGTAAACCTATGCATTATACTGTAGAATGGATAAAAATAAATGTGCAAAGTAATGATGACGAGGCAGTGTCCGTCTCCTCTGTCATACAGAGGTGAGCTGTTCCGTAGTGAGTAGGGGTACAGTGGTACAGGGAACCTGCAGTATGTACCTCGGTTTTTGGGCCATGGTTTTGGACACTGTTGTACCTCCACAACAGTGACTGCACATTAACTTGTGTTGGTTGCCTGCCTGGACAGGCACACACACTCAGTGGCCTGTAAATTAGTATATAAAGCATTAACACAAAATCAGTTGCTGAAACAAACAAACAAAAACGCCATCCGTAAGGCTTAGGGTGGTTCACAATATGATGGCATGAGTAAAAGTTTTCCAGATTTTGCCAGATCGCATTTTGGCTTCTTCCTATTGACATTTTGAACATTGATACACCACAACACGGTGCAAAAACTGCTTTTGGTCTTCATTTTGCACAGATTGTTAATAAGAGCAATGCCTCTCTCTGTGCTGTCATTGGTGACCTTCAAGGAATGAACTTTTTGTTGCAGATTCTCATCTGTGTGAATGGACCTCACATCAGGGTTACTTCTGATGTTAATTTGGCTTCTTCAGTAAGAACTTCAAATGAAGTGGAAGAGGAAGCACTTGCTCCTTTGAGGGAAGGCGAGCTCCTAAAAGGGAAGGTAGAGGGGGCTTCTCGAGCAAGTTCCATTTCTTTCTTGCTACCATTATTCCTGATAGAAAAAAAAACTTTACCAATTTCAAATATTCTGAAAAAGTGTGCCACCCCGAAATATGCATCAGTTGACTACATTTTTGCTACAGATGCTTACAATACCAACTGGAACAAGTCAAAAAGCGATCTGGAAACTTTTGGCAAAAGTTAATTTTGTGAAGGCTGCATTATCCCGTGAAGGGTGACCCAAACCGTCCAGTATTTTCCCTGAGTACTGTTGCGTCCCTAACACTGAGATACAAAACTGATATGAAATATTTTCAGAACATCAGAAAATTAATACAATAATATAATACGTATATTGTTTGTTACATGCAGAGCAACACGGTGGATAGCATTCGTTCCCCACAGCTAGAAGGTCCTGGGTTTGATTCCAACACCAGGCGATGGTCGGACCTTTCTGTGTGGACTTTGCATGTTCTCCTCGTGTCTGCGTGGGTTCTCTGCGGGTACTACGGCTTCCTCCCACCTCCAAAGACACTGATAGGTTAATCGGTGAATCTAAATTGCCCATAGGTGTGAATGTGACAGTGATTGTTTGTCTCTATATGTCAGCCCTGTGATGAACTGGCGA
>JAQQZY010000014.1:20187246-20197369 GCA_030068375.1 Ostorhinchus rueppellii
TTTGAATCAGATGTGTTGGAAGAGGGACACATCTAAAACATGCAGGATAGTGGCTCTCTAGGACCAGGATTGCTGACCCCTGACCTATGGTCATGAGCTCTGGGTAATGACCGAAAGAATGAGGTCGCGGGTACATATATATATATGCGCGTGTGTGTTAGGTGGGGGGTGTTACTGTCACTTTAATTCAGGTGAGGGTTGTGCCGTGCTGTTTCAGTGTGCAGAAACTGATAGGAGTTGCCATTTTGCCTCTGTACCAATCTCCTCGTGTTTTACTCAACAAAACCATGGTAAGTGTAGATGCTGAAGAGGGAAAAATAGGATTGAACTGATAAAACTGTCAGAAGTCAGGAAACTAACAGATAAGTTGAACACAGATGTACAAGAGACGACCGATGAACTGTAACTTCAAGCTAGGACGGCGTAGAACTGTTCAGAGCAGTGAACACTTGATATCCAGTGTAGTGAGTAATGATCACTACGCTAATTAGCATGCTAATTCTCTAGCCAAGCGTTACATGCTGTAAAAAACGTAAAGTTAGCCTTGTACTCTCACTAAAACCAGTTGGGATAAACCTGAAACAGGTTGGAGTTATCTTTTAGTGTCTGAGGCCAGTGTTTATGTTATGTATTTTGTGAATCTTGTGTGTTAAATGACTAAATACTGTGTGTGTAATGTTGACAGCTGCTTGATACTAATGTTGCTAATGCTAATGTGGTGTTGAACCGGCATTAGGCCAGAAGGAATTTCATGCAGTTAAGTTTATACAAGTGTGTTAAGTTGTTAAAGTGGTGTTTTTCACTGTAAATAACAGTAAATTTGATGTAAATAGGTTATAGTAGGGCTGTGGGGTATGGCCAAAAACCAATATCTCGATATATTTAGGCTGTATCGCAATACACGATATATATCTCGATATTCTGATTTCTCCTCTAAAGCACTATAGAAATGTTAAATTTAACCCTTTGATGCATAAAATGACACCAGAAAAATATTCAAGCAGCATCTTGAGTTAGTTCAGTAAACCTTTTATTTCAAACCTCAAGCTTTCAAAAATAACGTAAATAACAGGATGGTATGGATGTGTTTATGGAAAAGCACCTGGAATCTGGTACCAGTACTAGTTTTTAGTTCCAAAATGTGATGTATAAACACTGCAGACACTGATTGGTCAGACAGTTTTCTCTGTGAGCGTTTTACAATCACAGATGCAGAAGTCGACAGTGAATACAGCGGTACGGGTCCACATGATGACAGAACAGAACTGCACCATGGTCAGTCCAACAGATTCAGTCTGTGGTGGACGACGGAAACATTCAGACGGGACAACACGCAACAAGCAAGTTTTCGGCAACTTTCTGAGCAGACGACGCAAAGTAAACACACCGCATCAGAATACCGACTCACACCGAGCTGAGCCGGAACCACACAGTGGAAATGCGGCGAAGGTATACGGAGTGGAACCGGTACCTTCTTCTTCTCCTTTTGGCTTTTCCTTTCAGGGGTCTCCACAGCCGTACTAGCATCTCTTACCAGTAGCTAGTAAATCCACCAGTGCGCTTTGGGTTTTTTTTTTCACTCTCTCCATGCGCACTCCCTCCACTCCGAATACCAAACACATGTGTGCGCATGAGAGTTTTCTGGGTGGGCAGGGGGAGTGTGCTACTCCCTGTGAGGAGCCACAGCAGAGTAAAAGAAGTGAAACTCCAAAGAGAACTACATACGGACGTCTTAAACATTTACGTGACAATTTGTACTCGATGTTCGCGATATAGTCATTTCATACATCTCACATGACACAACCCGCGATATATTGAATACGTATACGTAAGCATCCCCCACCCCGACGTTATAGTATGAGCTTTACACAAAGGAAACAGGTTATTTTGAAATGTTAGTGTAGATTCACATTCTGTGTAATAGGAATAGGACAGCTATTAAGAATTCATGTTATAAAAAGAGAAGTAAAATGGACACTGAGGTAGTAACTGGATTTAAATATGTTCAAGTGCACCTTTATTATGGACTACATGAATGATTATTTGCATGGCTGTGTGGGCTGGTTTTGTGTTTAGAGTCCTTCAACTGGGCCCTCAGTCCTTGGTTCCTCCACCATCTTCTGCTGTCATCCATCTCCATCCTGGTTGAGACTCATCTTTGGAACAAAAGAGTCATCCACGTGTACATCTTCACACTCTCCCCATCGGCGCACTCACCTTGGACATTCACTGTGGAAGAGCGTGGTAGGACTTCCTGAGTGCACTCATTTTATCTTATCTTACTTTTCATTTATTTTTTTCCCTATTAATTGAAACTTTTCCCTTTTTTATACCTGAGATCTCAGAGGTGCTTTTTGGTTCAAAACGTCCAGTTGTGGTTCAACAAAGGGATTTAAAAGAACTGTGCTTTGTGACTTCAACTGGGAGTCACTGGCATACGTACCGTCGTCTTTCAATGCAGTATTCAATTTAATTTTGGAGGTATTGTCATGTGAATGATACTTACTGTGTTCAATATGCATTTCTTTAAAATTATCATTCTGTTGTTGTGTGTGTTATTTGGGGTAGATATTACAGGTCTAAGTCAAATATTAGAAAAGTAAATCCCAGCAATCTCCTCCTCGAGTCCAGAGTCAAAGTCAACCCTCACTTCCTATTTGATATTTAACACTGTCTTAAAGTGACAGGTGCAAGTAAAGGGTTACAACTCCATATTTTCTTCTCAGTTTAATGTAAAAAAAAAATAAAAATAAAAATTACACTATACCTATAAATAATGAGAGCTTCAAATTTTTGTCTTTGTTTTAGTGCAAAAAATAACACTAACTATGAAAACACTGACATTTACAAACTAAAATGTGAATAACCTGAAATGTCTAAAGACAATTAAGCACAATTTTAACCATTTTCTGCCTGTTAGTAAGTGTTTAGTGTCTTTGTAGATCCGATCCATAATGCACAGGTATAAATGATGAGTTGAGGCATAATATTTTTCAACTTGCACTTATTTTTCTTAAGAGATTTCAGATTTTTCAGGTTATTCACATCTTTTTTGTTTGGATAGTTCATAAAAGCAAGTATTTTCATAATTTAATGTTTTTGGGTTTTTTGCACTAACAGATTTTTTTTGGTTTAAACAATGGGCAAATAAAGGTAGTACAGCAATGTGCACAATAACTGAACGGAGCAAGCTGCAGAGCTTTGAAAAACTAAAGGAGAAATGTGGATCAGGGGTTTATGAACACTACTGATATCTATAAATAAGACACAACAAATGAAATAATAGGGATATTTCAGAAAGCATACAAAGGGAAGAAATGCAGAGCAATCTCAGCTCTATACAAAGGTTTGATGTCATGTAGAAATACAGTAGTTCCTCTTTTTATATCGAAGAGAAATGGGAAAAGGAGCTTGGGGAAGAAATAACTGAAGAGGAATGGTCTACCATGTGTGAAACGCAGTGCACATCCACTAACTCCAGGACATGGAGAGAGTTCAACTGGAAAAATTTGATCAGATATTTTATTACTCCTAAAATCAGGAGGGGACAATCCAGCGACCACGCTGGGGATCATGTGGACTCATGGATGTAGACCATACGCATGCATTTTGGACTTGTCAAAAGATAAAACCATATTACGACAAAATATGGCAGACCTTGTAGCACCCTATAATGTAATAATTTCCTGAAAATGTAATAAAATTTGCACTTAACTCGATCGCAAATGTAATAAAACCCAATAATGTAATAACTTCACCAATAATGTAATAAAATATCCTGACTGATATTGTAATATCTGCACTTTAACCCAGTAGTCATTCTGTTGTTTCAAATCCAGTGTATTTAACAGTCTGAGATTGTCAAAATACAAAATGTAGAACTTTGGACTGAAAATGAACATCTATATTACATTATCTGTCAAGTTTGACATTATCAGTTAAAAAAAAAAAAAAGACCCACTGAAAATGTAAAACATAAGGTATTACAATATCAGTAACATAACTCTGTTATTACATTTTCAGTAAATTATTACATTATAGGGTGCTACAGACCTTAAAAAAATAGGATATGAAATGCCCAAATCTTGTAAGGTACTGTACTTGGGACTTTTGACGGGTGAGGTAGTACAAAAAGAGGATCAGTACCGAATTAAAATATTATTATCTGCAAGTAAAAGGTCCATCACAAGACTGTGGTACAAACTAACACCCCCGACCACGGAGCAGTGGATGTGCACTGTGGAGGAGATCTGTGTTCTGGACAGACTGACACACAAACTGAGACTGCAAGAGTTTGATAATAAGTGGGAAAAATGGACAAATTATAGAAGGCAGAAAGAGGACCCCACCAGCATTTCTTCTAGTGCTGGATATCAAGGACATGATGATTCATCGCAAGGATGAATACTCAACAATGTAAATGTGTTTCACCTTTCCACTAATAACTCAAGAAAACTTAAAAAAAAAAAAAAGCTGAAAAAAAAGATATGAATTACCTACAAGTGAGATTACCACCAGGGTCTGTTAATAGGACATTTATTTTCAGGTAGTCCACTGCATTTGATGTACTTAACCGGAGCAAGAACCATAAGGTCAATGATGCGTCCAGTATAGTCGGATCAGCAGTATCTCAAGTGCAGAAATAGCAGAGAAAATTGATTTTAAATGTACTGAGGACTGACAGACGGATGGACCTTCTCATAAAGATGCTTCGATGCGTCTAAAATCCTATAGTAGCTTCAGAGGAATAACCAGCCAGATACTTTCTCACTGATCTCCCGTGATATTTAGCTGCAGGTGTTAAGACACAGCAGCCTTTTTTATTTATGAATCATAGGTGAAAAGGGTTTTTGTCTGTGCTTCTAAGACCACTGAAAATATTTGGGACGAAGCTACATGAATTCATCCCCCAGGAAATTCAGTTAACAATTTATTTTACTGTGTGTGTGTGTGTGTGTGTGTGTGTGTTGTTTTTGGGTTTTTTTCATCTCTGGCAATAATTCATCAGAAGTAAACTGTAAGATATTAGTTTGGCTAAGTTACATTAAAGGGGCGGGGCCACACTGCAGTCCATCACCAAGGGGGGATTGAGATGAGTTCAGGTGTATCTGCAAAAAGGTTTTTTTTTTTTTTTTTTTATTGTAAGGGTGTTTCATCCACATATAACCAACATTTTGGGACCTGATTATGCTAATTATTTTTTTTACAAATCTATATTCATCTTTTTTGAAATGGTAATGCCATAACCCCGCCTCCTTTCATCTGCATCTGGAAACTACCGAAGTCATATGTTTGGCCAAATTATGATATCTGTGTAACTTTACTCTCCTAACACTGCTGATTAATTTTTCATCGTTGGCTATGACCCGACAGAAAAAAAAAAAAAAAAGACTTAGTTGAATATGTTATGAGGCTAACGATTTGCTGCTATCTTCTTTTTGAGTTTGTTTACATCGTACAAGTTTTATGCCGGGGTTTAATGTTGTGTTTTCAAGGTGTGAAAAATATAACTCTGTAATGTGATGAATTCATTTATTCTTAATACTGACTCTGCCAAGAGGTAAAAGATTTTGAAAAATAAAATGAAAATTAGCAGGTGCTCTCAGGTCGACTCCAGGCACATTTTTATCTTAATCTTTGGCTCAGTGTGAATGTCTGAAGAACGCAAATTGGCTTCCCTTTTATTGGATAAAACACCCACTAACAGTATCATGTGCCTCCTAGCCCCCCAACCACCCCCACCCATCTCCAAAATCAGTTAAGAGGGAGACTTGTTTGCGGTTATAACGCTCCGTAGGTAAAGCCCCTTCACCACAACCCATGAACTGTGATGTAAAACTGTACTAACGCCCCTCATTTTTGCCTGAGCACCCCTCTGTCAGCCCCCCCCCCCCATGAGAAACACAGTTTTAGATGTTAATGCCATAAAACAATGTACATCACTGTGGTAAAAAAGTGAAATAAATCCTGAGTTTATGCATTCTTGTGTATGTATTTTACCCTAGCGATAAGGGGCTTCTACTGGGGAAAAAAATGAAAATGACCCTTAAAAGTCCTTGAATTTGACCTTGAAAAATGTGTACTGTATATATGACCTCATGACATCCATCACACATGCAATCTATAGTTAATGCCGTGAGTTCAACAAACACTGACAAAAACTTAAATGACGAAATCGCAAATAATAAAAAAAAACCAAAACAAAAACATGTATGTAAATTCATATTATGAGTGAATTTTTTCTTCAGCTTCAAATATCTGTGGGTAAGAGCAGTATTTACACGATTCCTCTTCCCAAGCGCATCCGGGAATACAAAGGCACAAACAAATTGGGAAGCAAGGGTCACAGGGGCCAACTCCCTGGTTTGAAGTCTGGGGCTCTGTCTACAATGAGTGACTGCATTCTCTACTCCCACAACCCCTTCCAAATTAGGCCATCGCCGTGGTAACGCAAGGATAGTGCCAAAAGTTGAGATGACTGTGGGACGCGGCGGGGCCAACTGATTGAGGTCAATGCGAGAGGTCAGCGTGCCATTTTCAGAGTAAAGTTCCAGTTACCTTTGGCAAACAATTTCTGGTCCCTTGGCGACCAATCAAAGTAGTCTGTGAGCCCCTTTGCTTTTCTCAGTGGTATTTGAGGCTCACTCAACATTGAGGCTTTAGAATTTAATTAAACCTAACGTGCTTGTGATATTGACATGTCTGTCAGACTTTCCCCTGGAAAACTACTTCCTGTACTTTGCCGATTTCGTTTGAAACCTTTGAGACGAATATTCTCCAGGCCTCCTCATGAAAATGGCAGATATAACGACTAAGCATGTTTTCAGGTAGCCCTTATTTTTAAGTGGCCCCTCGGGATACTGACGTATATCTCTAGTTGCAGTTATTAAAAAGCTGCAGAGTGGCATTTAGAAATGACATAGGGTCTTGCCACTGGCCTTCAGCACCTGGCTAGTAATTTGAGCCTCGGATACGCTCCTCCTGTGTGACAACTGAGTGAGTGGGAGCTTGTTGCATAACCAGAAAAAAAAAACGTGGTGTAAATATTTCATAGCAATAGGTCAAGGGGATGTTAATGTTGTTTTTCTTTTGCGTTGTGCCCCCCTGGTAAGGTTAGTAAGTGACAGATTAAATGCGCTACACTGAGTCACTTATGTCAGGATGTACACCAGGAGCTGCCAAATATTAAACTCTTAGACCTTCTCTGCAAGAACTCTGAGATATTTCACTGACCTGAAGGGACTCTGCAAACACATAGCATGTCATAGCCCTAAAATACTTTATTAAACATCTGCTTAAGTATGCAAATAAGAATTATGAAGCCCCCGTAGATATAATATATTAATGAGACCTTTGTGCTCTGCTTGGTTTTGTGACAGACCCGAAGGACACACAGAGCATGTCATTTCCACAGCACTTATTAAAAATCCACTTTAGTATGCAAATAAACCTTTAGGTACCCACATCTGATCTTATTATTATTATTATTATTATTATTATTATTATTATTATTATTATTATTATTATTATTATTATTATTATTATTATTTGTTGGAGGCTCATTTTTTTTGCAGGATCTGTGCCACATTTGTTCATTATTCTTAGTGGGCTCAGGCACTTGACCATATTTCTGCTACATATGAAGTACTTAGTGAATTCATTTCACTGTGACCTTTGATTATTTGAATGTGATTTATGGAATCAGAGTGGGGGAATGCGGAGATAAGATGCGAATAAACCAAGATGAATAAAACACAAACCCTTCATAGACGGGGAAACAAGCTTTCAATGTCCGACCAAACCTTTTAATTTTCCGCTTCATTAAGAGCTCCAGCGCTGGTGCTGCGCGCCCAAGGCCAGATGCCGCTTGAGGCAGAAACAGACCCTTTAACAGCCTGTTTACAACCAGACTTGGGCAGCCCAGAGAACAAATGGAGCACTGAGCTTGTTAACAATTTAATGGCTGCGGTGACTGATTTAAGGATTTGCATACTCACAAAGGTCATATTTGTTAAGTTCTTCACTGGGCAAGACTTAAATCCACATTCACCGAGGTTTATGATCCACACTGATCCTTTTCAGGGATGGTCGGCTGTAATGAAGCATAATTGGAAACTGCTCCCATCCTTTGTGGCCACTTGACAGGTCAGAAGTTAGTGTTCTATACAGCAAACAAAGATAAGTGTGGTACAAATGTTTTATATTACAGCCCAGACCGATGTGCATGTACTACAATGAAAACAAAGAACATGAACTGAACAGATACTCGCTAATTACAATCATTATCACACACCAATTTCTGGTGTTTGTTGCGGCTTTAGATATACTTTCCAGACAGATTTATAGAACACAGACGAGACTGAAAAGGCCCACATTTGCATGATTTTGGTGATGTCTTTGTGGCATTTGTAAACATTTCTTGCTTTGAGTGGAGCTTGATATTATGCAGCTACAATATTCTCTCATTGCTTTTCAACTTGCAAACCAGACCTGACAGTAAAAAATAAAATGTCAGTTGACTCGAAATAATGAATCAGGATCCTGTCAGTTACTTTTCATTCTAAGAAAAAGGCTGACCTTTTTAATTTAGATTGTCAATGTAAAAGAGTTCTTTCTCTCTGTTTAAAAAAAAAACAAAAAACTGAGAACGTGCAGAACATCAGGTAATTCTGATTTCAGCAAACCACCTAGCTTATCTCCCGTCCTCTTTTTTTTTTTATATTCTGTTAAAAAAGAATGGAGATGGTGACATTATGATTTAAGAGTACTGCGTGTTTTAGCACCTTAGTGACTTCTGACAGCTCCTTTTCTCGCTCTGCCTTCTTTTCTCTCACTTTCAGCTAGACTCTGTCAGACCATGTAATACATGCAAGGTTACACGTTGTCTGGATAAGGACTAAGGGCATACAAAGTCAATGGACCTTGACTGAAACAAGTGTGAAGTTGCGGCTGAATGGGGATACCGGAGCTGCTGAGTGTGGCCAAGGCTGCTGCGGCAGTGATTTGAATTTATGTCCAGTGAATGTGCAGCCTGAACCTGCAGACCATAAACAAAGGTGGAGGACCCACAGAGTACTAATAGGCTCTGACATCAGATTACATCGCTGACCCAGGGCACAACTTGACCAGTTGAGGTGTTGGAAGAGGTTGTTGTATGAGCTGTAGAACCATAAAAGCAACTGCATTCTCTTCTTTTTTCCTTCCTGTCCTTTTGTCTTAATGTTACTCTCATCAGCCTCTGTGTTCTGAATTAAAAAGGCCACTTTCAAACATAGCTCCCACATGACCTGGAAGGAGGGCAGGTCACCTACACAAATATGCTGGTGGCCTTTTTATGATGTACTGTTGCTTGCTTCCGACTGGCTGCGCGCCTCCACCAACGCAAATCGGCATTGAAAGACCTTCCGAGTCACTGGTCATGACATGCTTTCCCTGGGCTCCTTCTGCTGCCTGAAGGTGGCCCTGATACTGCCAACATGTGGAACTGAAGGCACATGGCAAAGGCAAGGGTTTGGGTTCCGGTGGGGATGAAGTGTGACAGGGCTGAAAATAAATGAATAAACAGCAGTAGACAAAGTATTGGATGTGATATTCCCCATTTGTATTAGTATTAGCTCCTCTGAGTTCATGTGAAGGCGCTGTGTCTGTCTGCTCTGTTCTCGTCGCCATCTTTGTCCCCATCTTCGTTAGCAGTTCCTTCGAACATCTCAAAAGTACTGGTCGGATTGAGTTTAGATTATATATGTATCATCATTGGAATGATGTCTACAAAGTTTGTTAATAGTTTTGACAAATTTTGATTTTTTTTTCATTTTTGAAATACTAAACAATTGCCTTTACTTCTAATGGGCCATATTTCAATGGCTTATAACAGGGGGGCTAAACATGTGGCCCACGGGCCAAAACCGGCCCACCAAAGGTTCCAAACTGGCCTGCAGGATGAATTTGTGAAACACAAAAATTATACTAAAGATATTAAAAATCAAAGATCTTAAAATCATTTTAGTGCCGAACTCTAAAAGTGTCATCATATTCTGTTTGTTTTTACATTCATTCATTCATTCATCTTCTATACCCGCTTTATCCTCACTAGGGTCATGGGGGTCGCATGGAGCCTATCCCA
>JAQQZY010000014.1:20236949-20247212 GCA_030068375.1 Ostorhinchus rueppellii
ACACACACACACACACACACACACACACACACACACACACACACACACACACACACACACACACACACACTCAGCAGCTGTAAGACAGACATTGACATGCATAAGATGACTTGAAAAGCTCGATAAACACTTTCAGGCAGTAAACAAACATCTCTTTACAATGAAGTCGGAGTTTTTCTAATTACCTACTCTGTGATCAGTAATGGGACATTGCTAATTGCCATATCAGCTATTAATTTCATGCATGTGTGTAATGACGCACAATGATTCCAGTTAAAACGGAACGGTATTTAACAGACTCCCAGCTTGTTTACTCCCTAGTGCATTTGGCAAATCAAAAGCACTTTTTCCCCTCCTGTCAGTCACATGAAAATTGTATGAAACAAAGGTCCCAAACAAATCTCTCAGCGCTTCATTTCAGCTCGAACTGTGAATGGGTTCTTTGGGAAAGGGCTGAATTTGGCCCCAATGTTCTCAGGCTTTCATGTCCCAAAATTAGACTTCAGGCACTCATTTTATCCACAGACCTCAGTATTTCCTCTATCTGTATTCCCAAATGAATGAAGTATCTTTTTCTTTTCATTTTTTTTTTTTGGTCCTGGCTTTGGCATGAGAGACTTCTTGTGGAGGTGGCCGGAGGGCTTCTTGATTGATTAGAATTCTTCAGAGGGAAAAGAGCGGAATGGGTTTGTGGCTCTGAGTTTGGAGTGTGAAACAGAGGGTGACATAGGCTGTATAGGTTGGCGCTGAAAATGCACACCTTGTTTACTGAAACAAGCACAAAGTGTGCTGATTTAGGTTGTGTTGAGGGAAGCATTTCACAGAAATGCACAAGGGATCACTGCAGGTGTCTGTGCAGGTGCTACCGGACGGTGCGGTAAGCCTTAGGGCACTCTGACACTAAACCTTACACTCACAAAAGCCGAATATAAACATTGCTGACCTGTTATTTTCATTGGTATAAAGGAGTGGGGAAATTAATCGTTTCTGGGCCATGTAGGGATCTTTACATTGCACTTTTTTTTTTATCAGAGGACAAATAACTCTTGCACAAAGCAAAACAGCGTGTAACTCAAATAGGGACAAAGGGAATAAATCTGGGACACTTCAGAGCATACACGCTCCAAACAATCGTTGTACCATGAATGCACAAAAGCAACCAAGTTTAACGATGTAGATGTGTCTATATTTATACAAACAGCATCACGCATTCAAATCAGCAAGAGCCCCAGATTCAATGTGCTACTTAAAGACCCCAAGCTGGCTGCAGGAGCCGTGCGCAAAATATAATTTACTGCTCTTGTGTCAGGCCTTAGAGACACCCTTTAACTCCGGGTTTGGGATGTAATGTGCACAAAAGATTCCATGGTCATGTTGTACGGAAATCAGCCAGCAGTTCGTCACTATAGAAACCTCAGCCGTGTTTTGCTGAAGCCGATTATTTTCTACCGACTACTATTTGGCTTTACAATAAGACATCAAACCCCACTGTCATTATGATACTGAATGGTAGAAGATGTCATTTGCTATTACCAGACTCCATAATATTCTTAACAGTAGTCTTTTAAATTGAATGAAATGCTAAAATTACACCCATAAAGACCCAAACATCCACCACTAACTATAATCTTATGATTATGATTATGATTAATAAGTGTAATAATTGGTGTAAAATGCAGTTTAGCATCTTTTCATGGTCATCAGATATACTCATTTGGACTGTCACAGGCTCTGTGGTTACCGTGGAAACACCACATCTTCTACAACACTGATTCATGAGTAAAACTCACGGAGTTGGATGAATGACAGTGGATAGAGATGCTTAGTTTATGTTCAGTTAATGATATATTTTACTGAAAAACTCACCGTTTCTTCAGTTTTCTCTGCTTTTGATATAATAACCCTCAACTTTCATTTGAGTTTTTATGAACATCTACATAATCAGTGAATTAAATATAGGAAAATAGCTGATTTATACTATAAAATATAAAACACAGAGGATAATATTACTGTATAAATAAATGGTAATATAGAGAACATTTAATTTGGGAACTGACATAAAAGTAGCCCTGGGTTTTTATGGATGAAATTTTAAACAAATAAATAAAACATGTTTGGCCTATGAATTTTTTTTTTTTTTTTAGATAATTGTCCCCAAGCCCTAATTTGTTCTATAAATAGATTTGAAGATGTTAAAACCTAACATATCACCTAATTTCTCCAACGTGCCTTAATTACATTGGCTGTTGCTTTCCGCTGTTGTTTAAAGCTGCAGTACTTGATTAGTGACACTGGGGGAAAAAAATCCATAAATCCCTTTCAGCATGTTATAATTCAAGTGGTCTGAGATGACATGACACTTAAGCATCTACTACTTCTCTGTGGTTTGATCTGGAAGAAAATCTACACCATGATACAGACTTTGGCCAATCACAGGTGTTTTCAGACACATGGGGCGGTTCCATGTGGGATTGACAGGTATAAGTACCAATTGTTGATTTGATTCTTTCTTTATTTCAAATATGCAACAGGACAAAGTGATCTTAATTAGTCGTTAGAAATAAAACGATTTGTAAGAAGTCATGCAAAAAATACCTTACACATAAACATGAGTTGAATTGCACATTCTGATCAGTATTTTGCTCTTTTATTTCTATATTCACATGGGTACTTTATTTTTTTGTTTCTATATTAACATGAGTACTTTATTCTTTTATTTGCATATTCATAGGTATTTTGCTCTTTTATTTCTATATTAACATTGGTACTTTATTCTTTTATTTGCATATTCACATGGGTATTTTGCTCTGTTGTTTATATACTAAAAAGTAGTATGTGATATTGCAGGTTATGTGTGTATTTCTGGTGTACTTCCAAATTTCCAGAAAAAAAAAAAAATTAAAAAAGAAACAAAACAAACAAAAATAGTCTTGTTAACAGTATCGTGATATTAATCGCAATATATTGTATTCTGATCCTAGCATTGTGATTCGTATTGTATCGCCTGATTCTTGCCAATATACACCCCTATTCATTCCATTCCCACAGACTGGTGGTCTCTCAGCCAATAATCTGTCACCAAAGGTATGAATCCAAAGTGGACACTGATACCAGGCCAGAATGAAAATCCTTGACTACAAAAACTCGACAGCTATCTCGGCTCTGTTCACTGATGCACCAACGAACCATCTTTTAGACGGTCACTTAGGGGTGTAGCAGCTGCTCAAACACTCACTGTTGGTGGTTCGACAAATGACATCATGTCAAATAATGAGGAAGAGCCACCGTGCAGGAGAATCCATAGCTAATTAGAGTAGTTGGCTTTTAAGCCAGACAGTTTGACGAGAACATCAAGAAGGCATGTACACTGTGTGTCGATACTGTTTATGTTGCTCCTTCTTGCACCCTCACAGTGTGCTCAGCAATATTGGATGGGTTTCATTAACTATAAAACCGACTGAGTGGACAATGAATGAATGTCTCATTGTGGTTAGGGTTGGAGGCTTCACATAATGTGCCAGAATGATTAAAGTAAAAGCAACTTCCAGCAAAGTATATCTTAGACTTAACATTGGCTCCTGTTGCTCCTGTCTAACGAACCTAAGAGAGATTTCTATTTCAGAATCCCAACCTTAATTAGGATTTTATCCTCTCTGAAGTTAACATGAGGATTTCATTAACTAGTGATAGTCGTGTTAATCACATAGTGTCTTATTTATTGGCAACAACTGCAATGATGGATGAGAGCGCTTCAGGAGCTCCATTATTTTAAAGAATGGGCTAATTGAATTTAGCCTATCAATAGAAATGTAATGAACCATTAATGTTCCGTCTGTAAAACTGCCTTAATCAATGTTGACTTTTTCTCATTTTTGCTGTGATTATCCTGACATCATCATGAACATACCTGTACATATATTAACCTCAACTCTGGCATTAATGTGCTTTTAATTTCATCTCTGTAATATGTTTCTGAGACTGATAGCTCTCAGAATTGCTTTACCGCCTTGTTGCCTGGAGGATAATTCAGAGGCTGTAAAACCCTTCAGTCTATTTAATGAAAAATGTATATTTCCTCACCAGGTTTCCCACTGTTTTTTTTCTTCAACAACATCTCCCTCATTAAGGTCTAATTTAACTGGACTGCAACTTACAGACTGCGAACAGAAGGACGATGTTAATTATGAGAGATGAATTCTATCTTTAATTAATCAGTTTTACGTTGCGGTTAAACTGAAGTGAACACATATGGACATATTCAAAAATCCTTTACCAGCTTACAATCAGCGACAGATGAGGGGATGTGCTGCTTATTTTCTGTTAAGACATTTTTTGTGTGTTTGCTTTTGGGCAGAAATTGTTTAACATTAAGTCATTCAAGTTAGTATTCAACAACCAAGCCTATATCTTTAATAAATACTGTGCATCTTTAACACAGAACAGACCCTTATAATTTATCATATCCTTATCATGTCTATGCTACACAAAACTGACTTTCAGATTATGGAAATTATAATTATCATTTTAGGAACATCACCCAAAGAATAAAATTGATATTAAAGTTATGGCAACAACGCAAAAAATATACCAACAAGACTGGAAATGAGCAGCTCTCAAGAAAAATCTGGTTGTTTTCTGAACAAACCGTAGTAAAATTGACTGTAAAGACAGCATTAATAATGATAAATAAAAAAACTAACAGTGATCCTGTGCCCCTGACACACAAGGATTCTAAGGAGGTAAGAGTCAACCTTGTGTGAGTTGCACATCTGGTACACAAACGCACAATAGTGAAGGGCAACCAGGGGTGCATCAAGGTTAATGTAGCGCACAGAATGAGAAATACCAGCACCAGGAGGGCCCCGACATCACCACCTACTATACAGCTCTCAGCATCTGAAAGAGGAGACTGAGAAATGCAGTTAGTTTGGCAAACACTGAATCCACAGTACAATGATAATAATAATAATAATAATAATAATAATAATAATAATAATAATAATAATAATAATAATAATAATACACAATCACAGCTGAAGGTTGGAACTGAGCAAAACATAACAAAAGCAATAACTGATATATTCCCAGATGCCGAAGCAAACTCTCCAAAATTAACCCCTTGAAGCCGATTGTCGCAAATTCGCATCAAACCCCCCCCCTGCTCCAAAATGCACTCAAAATGCTATCTACTTGAAAGAAAAAACACAAGCCAATTTTTTTTTTTTTTTTTTTTTTTACACAATTTGAAATCGATTCAGATGTTAAAGGGTTAAATCAATCGCATAAAAGCAAACAACAAATTATGTATACTGGTACCTTATGAACAAAACTAAAGAATTACATCCCCATTCCATTCCTTCACACATGTTACACTGACTCAGAGACCAGCATTATCAGCTATAATCAGGCTAAACACTGAAGGTTCAGATCAATAAATCACCCACATACTAGGAAGAAATCTTACTGTAGGCACAGTACAAAGTCCAGGATAGATAAAGGAAATACAGGCTGGGAGAGCAGCGAGTGGTAGAATTTATATATGTCCCTGTGATGCCTAATATAATGCCATAATGAGCATGGGTAACTAACGCCATAACAGGCAGATATAACATATAGATACAGCTACCCGCACCGTGTGAAGCAAAAGAAAACAAGTGGCATAAAATTCATCTGCAAAGAAATAAGCCTGGAGCCGATCTACTGGAGCATTAATGGCTACAATAAGTAACAATGATAGAAAACACACAGAGATATGGCCGAGGTGGAAGTCAGAATATGGGGCATGCAGCTGGCATCACAGACGAACTACCTGTTTATGCCAACGCTTAACGATTGGCTGCTGAGTGCCATATAATTATATGCATGTCGCAGCAGAACCCTGGGTCTTGGTACATACCAGAAGACAAATACGGTCATTCTGCATAATCCCACAGGTCACACTGTTTCTTCATGAGTACCTTTTTTGAGTGCGACATTGAAAGAGTGCGCATAGAAATTCGTCAGAGGGTGGAATTTTAATTTATCATATTTGCAAAGTCTGTCAGGATGAGAGGTTTTCTTCTTTCTCTAACCGCAGCACCTCTGTCAAACGCAAGATTCCATATAAAGAAAAAGGAAGTACAGTAGGAAGTGGGAGTGAAATGACCTTGAGCTAATGACGCTTTTATCTGAGAAGGAGGAAAATAACAAGTATAACTGACCGGCCTTCACTGCCATCTCGGTGTGTTTTTACTAGTGCGGCCGTCGTCTTTTTACTTTCCCAAGGCCACGAGAGGACGAAGTGAGTCTTTGAAGGGCGTTGCTGTGAACTTGGGCCCCAGTGCAAAGAGCTGGAGACCATCTGTTTCATTTTTCCTGTTCCAAACTCCAGGAGTGGGTTTTCTCTCCCCACGCATCGGTGTGAGATTCGTAACTATCGATTCTGGCAGCTTGGCAGCTCTCGTAATTAAAAAATTCTATGTGGAAGATGGTAAACACTGCCCAAAGCCAACTGTGGCAGGCCTCTTCATCCTTAATGAGATTTCAGTGGAAAAGCTAAGCAACCAACCCGAATAATCAATAGTTTCTCTCTCTTTCTCTCTCAAATGCTTTTGATAATCTTCTCTAAGGCTCTGATCAATTTGAACTGATGCAACTCATTAATAATACTTGTCCAGGCCTACTTAGACTGTGTTTAAGTCTTAGGCGAGGATCAAAAAGTAACTTAATGCTTGCAAGCAACGTAATAACATCCCTTTATCTTGGCAGCCTGGGAAACTGATCTGTCCACAAAATGATCATTCACTTGAAGCAACTTTACCGTTTAGAAAGCAAGACAGAACAGACGAATAGAAATGAGAAAAAAAAAAGAAGATAATAATAAAAAAATCCCCATAAAGCTACTGCGGATTGCATTAGCAAGCAGGTGCTAGACAGTGTGTAGGTGTCATCTCATTAAAGCTTCGGTCTTTATTAAGATCTCGTCACATTCCATAATGTTGGGCGTGACAGAGGGGGAAAATCAATAAACCATTTACTTCATTTTCCCCTTTGCAACAGCTAATCTGTACATGGCTCTGTGGGCTCTGACCTTAAAATTTAAGTGCACTCTTACATTAAAGACGATGTTGTGAATTTCGACAGGCAATGCATCTCACCACCGTGTGTCTATTCCAGGCGTATGGATAAATGCCAAAAAATAAGGCACTGGATAAGTATATATAGAGTGATGAAGGGAAAGGTGACAACAGTGTGTTATTTCTTTACCATAATGAGCTGATCACACTTTAAAGCATTTACTCGTGACTCACATCAGCACTGCAGAGAGCTCCTCATCATGATAAAAAAGCTGAGTAAAATGTGGAAAAACCTGGATAAAAATACATCCATCATCCCTCTGGACCATTACCTCTCTCAAACTTTGCTTAAAACAACGGCTGTGACACTGGGATTGCTTTTCATTACTTCTTTCTCCTTCCTGCTCTAGGTGTGCTTTACAATAAGACGAACATTTAATACCTCCAGTGCCTATAATTGATGAGCGTTCTCAGTTTTCGTTAACAGCAATAACAAAAATCACTCAGGATCATGCGGGTAAGACGTAATTTCCCTGAGGTTAAAATGCAGGAGGCATTGATTAACAAAACGGAAGTTCATGTGATTTACAAACCTCCAAATAATTTTCAGCATGACGACGTGCACTTATTACAACAGGGCGGTTGGGGACTTTTTACCAGAAGCATAAAAAGACTGTGACGTTGCACATTCCTGCGCGCTATATTTAGGCCTAAGCATGTATAATATATCTCGCAGAATTTGCATAGTATTTGTACGAGAGCAACTGTGCAATAAATTGAAAAAGGTAACGGAGGAACAACAGAAGGAAGTCCCAGTAGACCTTTAGGCTCTGAGGCAAAGTGTGGAAAAGTACAGCAGCCCGAGCAGCCCACAGCTGGAGATAATATTGTCAGTAATTACTCCCATCCCTACTGGGCAGAGGACCTCAGTGTTGTCTGTTTCTCTGTCATATCTGGGCCAGCCGCTCATCTCATTCCAGACTGCATCGGCTCTGTCAAGCATCAGCGAGGAAGGGGAGGCATTAGTGGACCCTGGAGAGGAGCGGGATGAGGTGATAAGAACATCACAGGGAATCCGCCTCATTTAATGCTACACACTGCTGAAAGTTGGGCTTCTCATCTGTATAAACAAGAGGTGTGCAACGCTTTGCTTGTGCGAATGTGCGAAAGGATGCGAGTGTTATTTTCCTGCCGTTTAATTCCAGTCACACAGTTTTGTCCGGTTTCTTAACAATATTTCAACGCAGCTGTAATGGGACACTAAAGAACAAAGTTCGTAATTAAAACCGACGTGAAGCAGTGAGTGAAATTACTCAGCATTATATCCCGTGCTGTGTTTGTGTAAATGCCTTCAACTTATTTGGAAAACCTTTCTGAGACACTAAGTGCATCATCTTGAAGTAATAAGACACGACTTCCACTAATTTACATTTTTATAAGCGTTTTAAAATGGCAACAGGCAAAATCAGTTGTTATTTTTTCAAGTCGTTTGCAAATATATTTTGTCAGACTCCAAAATTCCAGATATTTCTTCCCAGTCGAATACTTGCAAACATAGAAAGCACACTGCCAGGACCACACACTGCAATGCCGGAGCCGGTCAAGAAGTGTAACCTCAATACATGATGAGAGAGGAGTTTCATTAGCAGTAGGTGGGTGTAATGAATTCTAAGTCTGATATGCAAATGACTGACTGACTTGCTCAGTGCTGGTTTTCCTAAAATATTTGGCTGCTTAAAATTGCACATGGATCACCCACTGAGGCTGCAAGCTGATCCCTAATATTAACTCACACCACCTCGTTTAATTTCATCGTGTGCATTTGATCGTATGACATGCATCCAAATACTGGTTATACCTCGGTTGTGGTTTCACCAAATTATTTTCTATCTTCTAATAACATTCCTGTCATTAACCCTTTATAGGGCACTCATAAAAATACTCTGAAACTCAAAAAATTGAACCGTAGTGTGTTATTGGAGGCCAGCACATCTACAGCCCAGAGGTGGATCCAGTTTAGGAGCTAACAAGACTTTATTACGTTTGTCAAATTTTTCAAAATATTTTAATGTTACATAGAAAATGAAGGTCAACGTTGTTACCATATTTGGTTCCTTAACCAAAAATGCCAGAAGAAAAAGTCCAAGAAGTAAATATAAAAGACACAGAAAAAGAAAGTAAGATGTATTTTAGGACATTAGAACATCACTTTCAGAACATTACAACTCTATAAATCAGTGGTTCCAACCTTTTTAGGCTCCATTTTAACATCACACATTTCTGACGAACCCAGACATTCAAAAGGGAGACTTTTTTTGGCTAAAATTAATTTTTTTTTGATAATGTTTACTATGCTATGATGCAAGTAAAGGTTAATTTTAGACACATTTAGTCGATATAATGTATATTATTATGGACGGAGGCGGAAAAGTCAGGTTCAGATTACTGCACAAAGTGAGAATTAGATTTTCCTTGGTCAGGATATGTACAGTCAGTCCAGCTTGGATTTACAAGGATGACAATTAATACTGAACAAACAATAAAACTATGAATTATGAAAGAGCTGCAGCTTCTGAAACCGACCATGGTGAACATTTGACAGATAAACAGAACCACAGTGCTTCAGTTTCAGCTTCACAGTCTGTCAGATTTGTTATGGATGTGATTGTCTCTGTCAAGTCACCACATATTTTTTTATTAGTAAGTTTTTTATTTTTATCAATTACAAGGCAACCCCATCTGGAGTCCCGACCCGACCCCAAGGTTGAAAAACACTGGTATAAGAATCGAATCGAATCTTTACTTTGTCAGTAGTAGTTTGTTACACACGCCATCATGCACCACACACCGAAATTTGTCTTCTGCCTTTAACCCATCACTAGACCATCATGCATCACACACACTGCATGCTAGGAGCAGTGGGCTTGCCATATTAGGTGCCTGGGAACAAATTGTGTGTGTGTGTGTGTGTATGTGGGGAGGGGGGGGGGGGGGGGGGGTAAATGCCTTGCTGAAGGGCCCATCAGCCAACAACTTTCCACCAATCTAGGGAAGTGAACCAGCGACCCTTCAGACACAAGTCGGACTCTCCATCCAACACTTCAGCCATCTAAGGCCGAATCCCAATTCCCCCCTTAAAGGTGCCATGGCATAAAATTTACACTTTTCGGGATTTCTGATCCTTAAAATGAGTTTCTATGACCTCTCT
>JAQQZY010000014.1:20355889-20369877 GCA_030068375.1 Ostorhinchus rueppellii
TTGTGCCTTAATATTAAATATAGAAAGATACTGAAACTTGTGACTGCTTTCTTTTAGTTACACAGTACTTTAAATGTGACTTTTGCTTTCAGTACTTTAGTAGTAATTTTTTACATACTTGCAATACTTAAGTACAAAAAATGTGAATACTTTAGTACTTTCACTTCAGTATGATCTTTAAAGAACACTTCAACTTTTACTCAAGTCAGTTTTTGGATATAGTACTTATACTTCTACTGCACTCCTCTACTCCAGTACTTTATACATCTCTGCTCCTGTGTATGTATTAATCCAACTCTTAACAGTTGTAAAGTCAAAACAGTAGCCTGTTAAAGCACAAAGTGACCAAATAATTACTTTCGCACTGTTATTAAAGAAATCTGACAAGTTTGGTTTTGTCCTTGACAAGCAGTCTCCCCTAAATAAAGAGATAAATTATTCTTGCCTCAATTAGTGAAAACCTCATTTGGCTGATTATTGGTGTAGAATGAGTCAATGCGGAAAGCACACTTGGCTTCGATACCTGCCATGATATGACTGAGCAATCTGAAAAGACATGTGCAACTCGGAAGCAGCGGGGCGAAGTTGTTCTACGTTTAATGAGCGTTGAGACATAGTGGTGTGGTTCACAGACTCCTTATGGAAACAAATAATTAAAACTGCGCTTGATGGCGGCACAGAGGACAGTGGTTACAATGAAAACGTCAACAAATTTACAATCTTCACTTCACTTATGTCACATTGCACTAAGAGGGTAAAGAGATGTTTTCATTTTATAGACCTGGCTACTTTCATCTCAAAACTGAATTCATTTTCACTGTTTTGGTCATTGAGTCTTCTGTTTGATTTGCTAGTTAATATGGTTTAACCCTTAAAGACCCAAACATCCACTGATGATATAAAAATGTAAATAAGTGTTGATCTATTAAAACCCTTTAAGGCAGCGGAATGGGGTCCAATTGAATCTAAGGTTATTTTCATTTCATTTTTTCATTTTTATTCTTTATTTCATTTATTGTCAAATAAAAATAAAAAACAATTTAATAGAAATACAAACGTTACAAACAGAGGCTCTGTAGTGAACACTGTCATCTTCTACAACAGGGGTGTCAAACTCATTCTAGTTCGGGGGCCACCTACATGTATAGCCTAATATGGTATAAAGTGGGTGGGGCCAGTAAAATAATATAAATAATAGGATAAGAATATTTGAGTGAATAAAATGTAAAATTCCCGAATGAAAATGTTTATCTATGAATTGTACTTCAACAACCTGAAAATTGTTAAGTAAAATAAGTACAATGTTAACAATATTCTACCTTAGTTTATCATTTATACATGTGAATCACAACTTAGAGATCACAGTGGATTTACAAATACGCAAAACATTAAATAACAGGAAGAATATTAGTAAAATTCCACATACTGCTCTCAAGAGATTTCAGGTGATTCACTTGTTTGTTTGTTATTTGTAAAAGACTAGTCTAAACATAGACATTTTTGCATAGTTTTCCTTTTTTTAACATTAAAACAAAGAGAAAAATTTGCAGTTTTCATTATTTAAAGGTTATTCTGATAGTATTTTACTGATCTGATCCACTTTAGATTAAACTGACCTAACATTATTTAAACATTCTTGATTGTTAGTACCTTCGGTGTAGTTTTTGCATTTCACAAATTCATCCCAGGAGCTGGATTTGGCCTCTGGGCTGCATGTTTGACACCTGTGTTCTACAACACTGATTCACCAGTAAAACCCATAGAGTTGGATCGATGACAGTGGATGGACACACTGGGTTTATGCTCAGTTAATGATAGATTTGAATGGAAAAAGTCATTTTGTTCTTACGTTTTCTGTTTTTGACATGATAATACTCAAATGTTATCTCAGCATGATGACTAAAGGACATGACAAGTAAATTAAATATAGGAAAATACCTGATTTTCACTAAAAAAAAATGCAAAATACAGAGGATAATATTATAATGAATAGTGATAAATTACCTGAGAAAGATAAAATAGAAAGAAAATATCCTTTCAGAACAGCCATAAAAGTGGTATTGGGTCTTTTATAAATAACAGTGGCTGGAGATACTTGGTTTGTTTTTCAGATAAAGATACATTTGACTGAAAAAGCCACTTTTTTCTCCGTTTTCACTGTTTTTGACATAATAACCCTCATCTTTAATCTGAGCTTTTATGAACATCTACATGATCAGTGAATTAAATATTGAAAAATACCTGATTTTCAGTAAAAAAAAAAAAAAAAAGCAAAATACAGAGGATATTATTATAATAAATAGTGATAAATTACCTGAGAAAGGTTAAAGAGGAAGAAAAAAATGATTTCAGAACAGCCATAAAAGTGGTATTGGGTCATTTATAAATAACAGTGGATGGAGACACTTGGTTTTATTTTCAGATACGGATGAGAAAAATGTCTGATTTTCACTTAAGAATGCAAAAAGTACTGAGCATAATATTAGAAGAAATGGTGATAATCCAGCTATTATTTGGGTACTGCCACAAAAAGAGCACAGGGTCTATATGGGTTCAATAAATCCAATGTGGAACATCACATTTAGGCATATTAATCAAAACTGGCTCAAATTTGGCTCAAAATGAGCTCAAATTTGCCAAGCACTTTCCTAAATCAGACATCTGAAATCTTAATATTCTATACACAGCATGCCAGTGTTGTTGACCTGCGGCCAACAGCTGACACAAGCTCAAAAGACAAGGCAATTTTGTGTAAAGCAACCATTTTCCAGACAGTAATTTGGTACGCAGAGGGACCAAGTTCAGTGCTCATACAGGATAGCAGCAGCAAATTGGCCACACTTAGCATCCTCTTGACATGTTGTTAGGGATAATGCATTCGTTTTCTATTACTTTTATCCAGAGAACAGCAAAGTATTACAGGGTCACATAGTTTGAAATGGCATCTAATGGCACAACACAGTGAAAGGGCCTGTATGAGCGGAACAACAGGCCCACTTTCCAACTGGTTTGTGAAAAGGAAGATTGAAAGGATGTCCACCTGACAGACTTTTCTCCATTTCACCGGCCTTGAGCTCCTTTCATGGCCAGCATTTGAGTTAGCAGCCGACGCACAAACCCGGACACATGCCGTCTTCTTATATGTCCGCTCTTATGCAGCTTTGTCATTTCAGACCGCAGAGTGTGTCCTGATGACGACTGAAGTCAATTCGCAGTAATAATGGTTGTTTCTCCGTGCTGTTACCGCACAAACACCAGTCCTGTATCCTGCCGTGTGTGATGCAAGTAATCAACCAACCAGTGGGTCAGATTGACACCAATCAGCCGTGGACTTTGTCTCACCCAGCAGGACTGCCCATATCAGAGATGGCCTATACCTCCCGCAGAGCACCATCTGCTCTACATTTCATCTCCGAGCGCCTTTACCATCTATCTGCCCGCTCGGTGCACATTTATGGGACTGGTGGAGGAGCCAGTTGGATTGTACCATTCTGTTGGCTTTGGTGTAGCGCAGGGGTGTCAGACCACATTTAGCTGAAGGTGGCCCCTGAACTAAAATGAGTTTGAGGTGGAGCGAGTCCGTGAAATGACATAATAATCTATAAATAAATAATGTCAACTCCAAACTTTTCTCTATGTTTTAGAGCAAAAAAAGTCCAATTAAACAATGAGAATGTTTACATCTACAAACTATCTCTTCAAATAATGTGAATAACATGAACAAACTGAAAAATCAGAGTAATTTTAACAATATTGTGCTTCAGTTTATCATTTCCACATGTTCATTATAACTTACAGACACAGTTTATCTACTAATATATTTAATAACAGGAAGAATATTAATAAAATTGCACTTACTTTCATGAAAATATTTCAGGTTGTTCATATTTGTTCCGATTATTTACATTTTTTGTGAAATTACACTTTGTTTTAGTGTAAAGACGTGAAAATATTCACATTTAGAAAGAGAAAAATTTTGAGTTGTGAGTATTTATAGGTTATAATGAAAGTATTTTAGTATTTTACTTTTCTGACCCACTTGAGGTTGAACTGGTCTGAATATGAAACCTGAACTAAAATATTTGTAAATATCTTAAGATCTATTTTTGCATTTCACAAATTCATCTCAATGGCCTTACTGGACCGGTTGGCGGGCCGGATTTGGGCCCCGGGCCGCATGTTTGACACCTGTGGTGTAGGGGAATTAAGTATAAATGTACTTTGTAGCAATTTAGGCAATGTTCACAACACATAATAGGTCAGTTTCTGTCAGACTTTAATCAGTAATACAGGGTTCCTGTGGGGTCTTAAAGTCTTAAGTCTTGAATTTCCAAATCTGCATTTAACATGTTAAAAAAAAAAGGAATAAACTTTGATGTGGTGGGTCTTACGTTATGTTCTAATAAACTTGTTCACTGTATCAGAGTCCTGCACGGGTTCGGGTACCGCCAGGTGAACCGCAAATTTTAATGAACTAGTTGAAACATTTTGTGCTGTGTCGGATACAGGTTCAGGTTGGGTCGGACGCAGAGGAGGGCGGGTCTAATTTGTGGTTTACATCATGTGCCAACCAACTCTGTGTTAAGCAACGTTTTCATTTGGCTCTGCCTTCGAATGTTGTGGCAATAAACGTTTGTATTAATTTTTTCTATCTGTCTGATTTTCATTCTGGTTCAGTTCAGATGTCGGGTTTATTTATAGCGGGTTGGTTCGGGTGCGGAATTTTATTTTAATTCTGTCGGAAAACAGGTCGGATGTGGGTTTAAATATGACGGGTACAGGCGGTTGTGGTTTAAATCAGAACTGTGCAGGACTCTGCACTGTGTTGTGTTTAACCTCTTGATGCCTGAATTTATTTCCAATTCTAAAAAAAAAAAAATCACTTAGTGAAATGGAGGAATACGGACAGTATTTTGGTTGCATTTTGGAGTGGAAGCAGTTTGATGCGAATTCATGACAATTGGCTTCAAGGGGTTAAATGTGTCTGGGAAAGCTGCAAGAAAGTAACTATCCAACCCAGAAATTTATATTAAAGTTAGGAACCAATTATCGCTAAGTTTGTACAAAGAATCAAGTAAATAAATACATTTTCCTAAATTCTACAAGCCACATTTTTTTTTGCCAGTATGGCCTTAAAATGGACATTCCACTGAAAAGTCTTATATTTAACTTGTTTAAACCTGTAGGAACCCTGTAATACAACCTCAAACCGGTACTGACCCATAACTCCTATTTTAGTTCCATTTTTATTCTCATCATGATGCGAACATGCACAATAAACTCAAACTCGATTGCCTGAAACTCGGCCAATGACATGAAGACCCCACCAGCTGCCTTCACACTAATTGGTGTCAGCGTTATGGCAAAAATACAGCGTCCTATTATGTCTGTATTTTCTTTTTTATAATATTATCACACACTATCCTTACACGCTGCTTTATCAGAACCCAACTAATGACTGAAGAAAACCTCCAATTTCAAGCTTAAGCCTCGGTTCGGCGTGCACATGCATACATGTGTCATGTTGCGCATCCTTTTGAGGAAAATAATAGGGTGAATTGATTTTTTGGTTAGCTCTGTTTTCAACACAACATACAGTGCATTATTACAGTGACATACATTCTCATCTTTATCAATTCAGCGAAGGATTATGTTGTGTAAACCAGATCCAATCAGCATGCAAAAACAATTGTAGCATTGTCTGCAGCGTTCTATTGTGCTGAAGATTATATTATTGTTGCGTAGCCCGCACCAGCAGAAGAATACCTCCGAGTCTGCCGTCGGCCTTGACACAGGAAGCCTTAGATCCATCATGCCATATCTTTGTCTTAGGGTGCTTTGTTACATTTTAGGGGCCTGCTCTAGGGTGAAGATAAATGCTGTAAACACTGCTTTATGAATGAATAAATTCCCCCCGTGCCGACACTGCTCGGTGGCCCACCGTTAATAAACTGATTCATGGCGTAATCCACTCTCTCAAGCGTTCAGAGCCCCTTTTTATACCCCCTATTTATGTTTGCTGTTATTTCAGAGAGTCAGCTGAAAGGAACCACATGAGAAAGAAGATAAATCACATTTCCCTGCTTTAATTTATAGAGGTGAGTGGGTGTTATATAAGCAGATTCCATCCCACCAAACACCGGTGGCGAGAGGCAACCAAGAGAAACCTGAGGGGGAGTCCGAGTCAGACGCAGCATCCTTTTTCAATCGCCTGGAAAACGCAAAGTAAAGGCAGTTCATTACAAACCTCATTGCCCATAACGCTGACAAAAAAGTAAAGTTAGTCTAAAAATGAAGAATGTATTGCACTTCTGTCCTTACAGAGAACGTGTCTTTCATCATCGGTATCCACAGTCAAAGGATTCGGGGCTTTTTTTGTTCAAGTGAAACGGTTTTTGAGGAAATGCTGACAGAAGAGTCGTAATTTCTAGAGCTAGTTCCTTGGGAAAAAAGTATGTCTTGCTTCTCGGAGCAAATAATTGCTCTGCTAAATCTCTTATTTTATTTATTTATTTATTTATTTATTTTTGAAGGTATCAATTGCATTTCTCATTTCAGAGACATTGGAAAAAATATGCTTTTGGGAAAGATCAATGGTGTGTCGTATACCAGTTGTTGTATTTTTATTTTTATTTGTAGTGATTTAAGCTCAAATAACATTTGGAAAAGACCGTGATCACTTGAACTGATACTGTTAGAAACCGATGCTAATACGCCAAAAGACTGGGGGGTGAAGACAGTGTCCTTTATACGTCGAAAGCAAAGGTTTATCTTTTAATTAACAATGGGATGAAAACATATTTATACACACACACATATACACACACATACACACTCTACACATTTAATGTACCAGCTGGTCTTTAAGGCTGAGAGAAACAGGTGAACACAAGCTGAGCGACTGCTGCTCAAAGAGTGATTTGATATGCAAATAATGTTAACCCATGGTCCAGGTCTGACGGAGTGGCCATCTGTTAGCGAGCCACAGAGGCTGGTGGACGAGACCTCCAGCAGTAAATCCCTTTGCCTTTGGCCCTCTAAAAATAAACCTCCCTCCCATGTTTGTTGCTGTATTGAGGCTGCAGTAATAATGCAAATAAGGTTCGCACCTGCATTTTTTGCTGTGTTTTTTTCTGTAAATGCACATTTAGACCTGGTAATTCACTGTTTCACAGCAATGATGCATCGTATGCTTCAGTATTTTTCCATTTGCAGAATCAGAATGCTAGATCATATTTTTAATAATGAAATTCATGGTCTTTGCCGACATTATTGCGATGCTTTGTCCTGCTGAAGGAAAAGAAATAAAGCATGTGATGTATTTCATCGTCCTTGTCTGTGATGGAGAACAATATCTGCAGCAAAACAACAATTAATAATTTATTATGATCAACGCTGCCACCATCACCACAGGAGAAAGTCTTATTATGAGTGTTTGAAAGGCAGGGGACTCGATGTAATGTGAAGGCTAAGTATTTTCAAAAATGCACAATTATGTCTTTTTTTATTTCATGAAAACTGTGAAGCAGTCTTGAAGAGTATCTATAATAAACTCCTCTACTTCACTATTTAAATGGAAAGTGGACTTGGATGTGCACAATACACCTGACAGATGACTTGACAGGTTGAAAAGTATCCAAACATGGTCTTGACCTTTATATGCAGTGGAAGTCTGATTAACATTTGTGCTTGTAGAATAATCCAGTCAGAAAAAAAGAAGCAGAGTATGAATAGTTAGGTTTATAAAAATACCTCTGTATGAGTTAGCATTAATGTCGCGCAGTAAGAGGGTCCTGGGTTCGATTCCAGTGGGGGGTTTGCATGTTCTCTGTGGGTACCCAAGCCTCCAAAGACATGCACATTAATAGGTGAAATGATCAGAAAAGAGGAGTGAATTTGGGAGTGAATAGTTGGAAATGTCAGTTCTGAGATGAACTGGGAACATGTCCAGGGTGTAAACGCCTTGGCTCATGTAACAGGCTAAAGTAACCCCCCACCGGAATATACCTGGGGTTAAAGCAGCCTAGGCCAGATTATACCCCCATGATATCAGTAGTGTTGAGTCACATACACAAGAATTATTTCATTTTTTAACATTTTATTAAGTTAACTGTGAAAGCTAATGGACTAAATCTTAAAGGAGTGATATTTAGCTTTTTAAAATTAAATTATACATTTTAAACCATTTCCCTGTGCTCTACATAAACTGTAAATGCTCTGCTTGGGTCTGATTTCTTCATTCATTCAACTCCACAGGTCCATCTTCAACCCTATTTCTGAGTAATGACAACAGAAAGGTGGTTTGGAGCGATGGCCCTTTAAATTCAAGTGAGCCACTTCAGACCCCGCCCCCTCCAGGTTATTGGTTGTGCTCCTCTGTCCTGTTCAGCCAATAACTGAACGTTTTATGTAATCGGCTCAAAGTTTGGACATATTTTCAGTTTTTACTACAACCGCTGCAGCTGATGAACAATTATTTCGTACTTAGAGAAAAGTTCGTCGGAAGTTTTGACCTTATATGGGCAAATGTCGAGATGTAACTAGTTATAGGTGTAACAAATTAAGCAGGAATTAAAACAGGTTGTAGAAATCCACTGGATTTTTGCCAAAATGAAAATAAATATACTTTTGCAGCAGCTGGAGGGTTCAAATACAAACTGTATGAACTATTTGGGTCCAAATACACAAATAAATGAAGCACAGACTAATAAAAGTGGGTTTAGATAAATATGAGCCATTTAAAACTTTAAATTGCTTGAATTACTTCAATTAGAAAAATCTTATTCAGTAAAAAGTATTAGATTTCCACAAAGATCAAGGATTACTACCATATGTGTCAGTATTGTTTACACATTAAAATAAAAGCACATCAAAAACAAAACATTATTATGCAATTGGAAGATTAAGTTCAATTCATTTGACTGTTTATTATAAAATGAAAATCGTGAAACTTCAAGATCTAACACTAGTCCTCACCACAATATAAATATTCAAAGTTAAACAGATAGAATAGAATAGAATAGAATAGAATAGAATAGAATAGAATAGAATAGAAAAGAATAGAATAGAATAGAATAGAATAGAATAGAATAGAATAGAATAGCTTTAACCCTTTTAGCATCATACATATACATTTATTAAAATGCCTGTTCTTTTTGTCTATTTTTGTCAATAATTATGTCAAAAAATGCCTTATGTGTAAATAATTTACACCCTTTTTCCCAGGGAAGTAGAACTTTCCTAATCTGTCCAGTATTTACCATTCTTATGTCATTAAATACCTAAAACTGTGCATTATAAGAAGAACAGAATTAAATTTTCTTCAACTTTCTTTTAATAAATTGTTGATTAGTGCAGACTGAACATTTCTGAGATTCCAAAAATCTAATTTAAAACCATTTTACAACAACTCAGACAGTTTGACAGTTCTGGAGCTTTCCGAGACCATGTTACGGGCTGTTCTATTTGTCAATACTCAGATGTTTTTTTTTTGTTTTTTTTTTATTTTAGCAGTGGTCGTTTCTGAAACGGTTCCTGTCCAGCTTTCAGGGGCAGTTTGAAGGATTAAAGTTGCACGAAGTACTGAGGAGTTATGGCAGGGGTCTCAAACTCATTTTCTTTCAGGGGCCACATTCAGCCTGATTTGATCTCAAGTGGGCTGGACCAGTAAAATAATAACATAATAACCTATAAATAATGACTTTATTTTAGGCAAAAACCCCATTAAATTATGAAAATACTTACTTTTATAAACTATCCAAACAAAAAAAGATGTGAATAACCTGAAAAAAAAAGAAATTTCTTAAGAAAAAGAAATGCAATTTTAACAATATTATAGCTTAATATATCAGTTATGCATTGTAATATGGATCGGAGACACTAAACACTAAGTAACAGGTAGAAAATTGTTAAAATTCTGCATAATTTTCTTTAAACATTTCAGGTTGTTCATATTTGTTCAGGCTATTCACATTTTATTGTTACAGGATAGTTTGTAAATGTAAATATTTTCACAATTTAATGGGGTTTTTGCACTAAAACAAAAACTAAAATTTGAAGTTGTCATTATTGTTGGCACAATGTAATTTTTTTTTTCACATTAAGCTGAAAAGAAAATATGGAGTCTTTTTATTTTATTTTTTTTTTTTGTAGGTTATTATGCTTTTATTTTATTTGAGATTAGGGTTGCAAAGGGGCAGATGATTTCCGGTAAACTTCCGCAAACTTTCCATGGGAAGTTAAGTTGGGGAATTTGGGAAATATTCCAAATAGGAAACTTTCTATGGAAACTATTGAGAATTTATGGGAATAATTGGGAATTTATGGGAATTAACTGTATAATTCCCATAAATTCCCAATTATTCCCATAAATAATTAGGAATTATGGGGTTATGTATTTAATCAAATATATTTACCCCATAATATTATTAAAAACTTACTTGACTTTATATAATCCACAGGCTCCACTGTGTGGCTTCAATAGTCTGGTGCTTGGGGCTCCAAAGCGTGGCATCCAGGGTTTAACTAATCATCTGTGCGTGTGATGGAGGAGTGCACAGTGCATGCAGGGGGCGTGGCCTCAATAGCCCTGCAGTAAACAGTGCTGTGTGCATGTGATGGAGGAGTGTACTTGCATTAAATCTGGTTGTTTTAGCCAAGATTATGATCCAATATATTTTCCCAAACTATATTGAAGTTCCCTGTTGAGGGCCAACCTTCAATTTTGTTGATTTCTTTTTTATTCCCATAAATTCACATAAATTCCTGTTAATTCCAATGGAAAGTTTACAACTTTGACAATGGTCTGTATGTGGAACCTGAACTAAAATGAGTTTGTTCCTTACCTGTGGAATTTTTGCACTTTGCAAATTCATCCCACAGGCCGGACTGGAACCTTTGGCGGGCTGCATTTAGCCCCGGACCGCATGTTTGAGACCCCTGAGTTAGAGTAATTTGAAATACACAAGTGCCGGGATCACCGGTGATTTCCCGTGGTTTTAAAAGGCTTTGTCATTCTAATTAAAAATGGCATGTATCGATAAATTCAGTAATTCTTGTGTATATCACTATATTCCTGTTCCACCAGGATAAGCTCTGACACCCTCACATGGAATAAGCAGTTCAGAAAATGTGATGTGATCATTAAAATGATTTATATCTAAACTACAAAGTAGGAGCAAATAAACATATAGTAAACACAACATACAGAAAGTTAATAGTGTCATTATTTGTCAGGATTAACGACGTATCCTCAGCGGTCCAGAATACGGCATGAAAACCTGGAGCACCAAGAACCGTAATTACGCAACAGACCGAAGTGAGGTCAGCTGCATGAATATTGATTACAAACGAGAAGCTGCACAGCTGAACACAATCAGGGTAATTAGCGATTCCATTACTGCCGCTGATTGGACATGTCTCCAGGACTCACGTAGCCCCCCAACGCGGACAAAACCAGACCTCCATGGCGTCTGACCATCCACTACTAATATGGAACAGAAAATCCATCTGACAACACAGTATTACAGCCTGGAGGAGGCTCAGTTCAGATGAACCCATACAGCTGTCATGGCCCAAAATCTGTGGAAAAGCATCATTATTTTATTCCAACATTATTGAAAATAATGAAGCGAAAATAGCATTAATAGAGCGGCGTTAAGAGCGTCGGGCTCAACAGTGTCAAGCGTACGGTTAAGATTCAAAGCACATTACGTTTCCGCCAGGAGGGAAGGAACTTTTCATGCGGCAACGGAATGAACCTTAAGGTCCATTAATTAGCATTTATTTCCTTTTTCTTTTAGTTAAAAGCTGATATAGAGAAACAAGCACTGTTTGCTGTTTAGAAAGCAATAGGATTGTGCTTGAGGTTATGCTGGAGGTTTTAGTCACATGCCATGAAAATCAGAGTTAGAGTTAGTAATGGGTCTGTGCCTCTGAAATGCAAAGTGAAAGCACTGTGAATGCTTACTCTACCATCTCTTTCTGATGCATAGAGTAAGTTGATATGAGAGCTGAGCTTTAAGTTGGAAAAAAAAAGGAAATAAAATAAAATCTTTTCCATTTACTGTGCTTCCAAAGGAAAACCTTTTGCCCCTCATTTTCGGCATTGTGAAAGGCAGAAATAATGATTTCCCTTTTGGTATGCATTTTCCTCCATCTCTCTGGTGGAATGTTGATTCTCTGGGAGCAGAAAGGCAGCGTGTGGTGCTCGTGCCTTATTAAAAGTCGTCTCTGCGTTCCGTATCTTATCAAATACAGAAGCAAAAATTACGAAAACAAGCCGCTATGTTAGTTTGTCTGGCTGAATGGTAAATATCAGGTGAATAATTAGCTTTCCCTGTCGCTGTTTTTCTCTTTTGTAATGTAAAGTGGTTGAGCACCTCTGAGAGAAGGGTACTGTGTTGCTTCTGTAAACATCATTTCAACCATTGCTCACAGCCTTGGCACACCCACTATAGGGGCTGTATGAAAAGTAAACTGGGCCTTCAATAAAACCAATTAAAGTTCAATCAGCTGATCCTATCCGAGCCACAGCGCTGCGTGTCTGTGGGTAAATCTCACAGTCACTTCATGAAGAAGTCAAATCAAATCCATAAGCCTTGATAAACCGTTAATGATTCACTGATGATCAAGTAAACATCGACTAAATGCAGAAGAATTTAAATTATATGTGACGGCGTGTGCGTGTTTTATGCAAATGACCAAATCCCTAAAAAGCTTTCATTTACTTCACCTCACCTATAAATATCTCAGGTGCTTTTAAGTTCAGATTTGCATAAACAGTGTGTTTTAATGTGTTTGTATGCCCATTCTACCACAGATATACAGGTATTATAAGGTTATACTGTGCCTACTGTGACATTGATTTTTTAAAAATGTAAAATAGACAAAATACATTATTTAATAGGCCCTGCAGTTTTCATCATAAACGTTAATCCTGAAAGGCACATTCCACTGATTTCACATGTGAAGGTCAGATTCTGAAGTCTCAGAGAATAACCTTGGTGGTGACATCGAATGGGTTTTAGAGACAGCAGATTTATAATACAGGAAAATTACTGTGAACATTTACCACGCAAAGAAGTCTAACATTCAGGGGGAGAAAATAGGATATTAGTTGATTTACTAAAAAAAAATGTGAGCTATCTGCAGCCAAGAAAATGTTGGCATTCAGATGGCAGCTGCCTCATATTTACCCCGGTAACAATGGATCAGTTATTTTCTAGATATAGTTATGATGGAGAGGTCAGCGGCAACCAGTGGAAAAATCTTTAATATGTGGGATGGGGTTTGCATTATGGTTAAAGAAAGAGGCAATATAATTGTCTATAACTGTCCTTGTAGCACCCTATAATGGAATAATTTACTGAAAATATAATAACGCCTGAAAATGTAATAAAATTTCCATTTAACTTGATCAAAAATGTAATAAAACCCAATAATGTAATAGCTTCACCAATAATGTATAATATCCTGACTGATATTGTAATAACATTTTTACTGATTACGTAATACCTTATTACATTATTGGAGTTTTTTTTTTTTTTTATATATATATTTTCAGGTGGGTCTTTTTTTTTTTTTTCAAAACTGACAATGTTAAACTTGACAGATAATTTACATTTTTTCAAATTTATTTTCTAGTTTATTTGATAGGGACCATGCATATTCATGAACATTGCTGTATAAAAAAATACACCAATGTAAATATGCCAGAATCAG
Organism: Ostorhinchus rueppellii; assembly: GCA_030068375.1. Taxonomy (NCBI): domain Eukaryota; kingdom Metazoa; phylum Chordata; class Actinopteri; order Kurtiformes; family Apogonidae; genus Ostorhinchus; species Ostorhinchus rueppellii. The sequence continues at coordinate 20,369,612 of JAQQZY010000014.1, forward strand.
TAAAAATAATTACTTCTCATCTGCACTCCCTAGGCAGGTGACAGAACAAAACATAAAAACAGCCAACATTAGAACATGACTCATTCACCATGGACTTAAAAAAAAAAAAGCATATAATGTAGATATAGACAGCATTACAAACAAACAAACAACAACCAGAAAACAGACGGATATATTATAAAAATAAATAAATAAAAATCTTCCTCTCGCCCACCTGGGCGGTGTCTCCTCCAGACTCGGGTCCTCTACCAGAGGCCTGGGAGTCT
>JAQQZY010000014.1:20424929-20436133 GCA_030068375.1 Ostorhinchus rueppellii
AATATGGACATTTATGGTTATTATTTGTCAACAAGGACTATTTTGTTATTCCAACTGGTCATTTTCTGTATGAATAATGATGAAATTGCTAATTTGAAACAGGTTTTTGATAAAGTATGATGTTATTTATGTTTTCTTGTTTTCATGACAGGTGGTCTGATACATTTTAGCACCGTATGCATTTGCTTTTGATTGTTCCTAACTAATAATCTCATCATTTCGGTCCTATGACAGATGCGTTCTGTCCACAGCACACACACATACATGCCCATGTTCCTGGCTTCTCCCTGGCTCAGATTTTCCTCTGGTCCCACAACCTTGAAACTGCTGAACACATTCCTGTTTTCCTCCCAAAACTTCTGGATGTGCTTCTCGTGGTAAACCTCCTGATATAAGGGTCAGTATTAAAGAATTAGAAGACACACATAAGTAGCTGTGTATGTCCCAATGTCCCAGTTGCAGCTGGATTTACTCACATTGTTGTGTACAAAAACTTTGAGTTTATCCTTTGGATAATCCAGGGTCAGAAGTCGCTGGAAGAATTCAGGAAGAAAAGGAGTTGGCTGCTCTATGAACACTCCAACTAACACATTTGGGTATTCCTGTTTAGATCAGAGAAAACACAAATTAGAAGTATGTCAAACAGTGGAGCCGAGTAATGGAAGAGTGTTTAAAATAAATCATGACGTCTTTGACATTTCATGTCTGACATAAGCAAACACTGTAGTTGTCTGGGACATTCTTCAGGAGGAGAGAGTTTTCTTTGTTCTAAAGTACCTTTTATAAACGAATCTGATGTTATTTTCTTCTCCATAGTGTTAAATTTTTGGTTTATATTTGAACTGTTTATATTCACAAGCTGTGTAAAAAAATAAACTACCCATTTGTTTCTCCAGACCATGTCAGCAGACTCAAATAGTCTCAGTCCAGAAGCACATAAAGAAGTACTGCATACGTGTACTGCTTTTCAACTATACCACAGAGCCACGTATCACTCTTGAGAAGACAGTATACAAGCTGATTACTCAGACACTAAGGGAAAAGAAGAGAATAAAGAAAAATGAAGACGCGAGAAGGAAACTTTTTCCCATGACTCTCAGCTCCAGCCCACACAGCTCAGTCTGGATTTGTGATCCTCCTGACCAGTTCACAGAAAAGGTCTGGGCCAGGGATGAAAAAGGATCCGTGCAGAACCGTCTAATTTGCGAGTTCCGTAATGACTGTATTTTTGGCACCAGAAGGGGAGCCCATCTCATGCATCTTGCCAATGAACTTAAATTGTTTCAGACACGGGGTATTTGGCAGAAGAATGTCAAAAAGGACAGAGAAAGGTAGAACCAAAACATTTACTGAAGCACACAAGAGCAAAACACTTTATGAACTTGAGTTTGTCTTGGTTGTTATTAGGCCTCTGTGTGTGAACATCAAAAAGCTCTGTGAAAGGCCCAAACCCAAGCTTGAAACCAAAATACACAAAGAATAAAGAAAGCAGGACGGCCAATGGCTGAGATCGACCCCTGCAAGAAAAGTCAGGACACAGCAGGACCAGTGTTTCCAAATGACCTGATCTTTAGAAGTCTCCCTCCCAATCACACCCAGTGGCACAGAGGAATGAAATGCTTTCAGAAGCTGTGTTCTTCAGTATTCACTGTAGAAGGTCAGTGCAAACTGCTTTCAGAAGTGCCTTCCATGCAGCTGCTTCATATTGTATCAGCTCTAGCCGAACTATTGAAGCTAATTTATCTATGGAACCTATGGGATCACAGCAATTCTTTAGGGATTAAACACTGTGACCCTATAATGACATATAGCAGTGGTTCCCAAACGGGGGGTGGACACTCCTGGAGGGTGCGAGTACAGGACAGGAGGGGGAAAAATCACAGACTCACTGGCTATTTATCTACAGAGCTATATAACCCAACACGTCCTCCACATACAGGCTTGTCGTATTACTTTTAGAATAACCACACCCATGCCCAGTCCCGATTTTTTTTATGGGATGGAGGGGCAGCAGGAGGCTCATTAGTGGGCCTTTGTTCAAAAACAGGTTGAGAAACACTGACATACAGCATTAGGACCCTGTTAGTGATATTGTTGTGAAGTTGATTTGCATAAAGTGGATCCAACACATAAATACAACAATAATAGGATTATTTACTGAGGCTTCACATGCCTTCACTTTTTTCAGAAAAAAAAAGTCTGTTGAGTTTGTTGACAGATGTAGCCACACAGCCTGAGATATTTCCTATTGCCTGCCATTCCCGCTGTCTATACATCTCCAGTCTTGGCTGAACTCTGTGACAAATTTTCAGCGTGACCACTATAACTTACTGTTGTGGATAAACCCATACTGAGGAGCCCACTAAAAGGCAGCCTGGTCGACAGTGACACCCCTTTAAATGAGCCCTTCTGAAAACCCCAGAAGCCATATCCTGCACCACAGCAGTGCAGTGCTTCCTCTTCCCCAAGTAGTTTCCCTGGCACTTGTGCTCTTTCAAAAGGGTCCAAAAGGACCAGCGGGCCCGTAACCTGTTATTGTTGGAATGGGAGTGTACACGCTACCAGCAGTCTTGCTTATCTGGTGAAACTGGACAAGCTGGGCACCACTCCTACTGTCTAGACAGGCATTGATAGATGGACGGTTGACTTTTGAAGACTTGACTACACTTAATCTTTCCTATGTCCACAGGGAGGTGGCTAAAGGAGAACTTTCCACATACTGTAAGAATTTTAAAAATGGAATAAAATGACTCTGAAGCACTTACTTTTAACTGAGCCAGGTCCACAAGGTCATCATCACAGTGGCTGCAGCCGTGTTCATAGTTCCATGCATTGGGGACGTAGTTGGCCAAGTAGTTCAAGTACATCTGTAAGAATAGCGGGAATTATATGTGGTACAGAAGATTAATATCAGAATAAGTAAAAAAAAAAAAAATCATGTAATAAGGCTCTGAGCTCAGACTGAACCCAAAAGAAACAAAGCCTATTGCAAATATTAACATTAAGATCAGGCCTGCAAATTAAGTTTGCCGTGATAGCTGGAAAATTCTACATTTATATTCTCATATCCAGTTGGGAAGCTCCAACGGCAGAAACCACTGCTGTGGACCTATTTTCAATGATCCACACTCAGAGCTTCTCCTGTGTCGAAGCTTCTGGGAGGATTGACTCAACAGTTTGGTTTGGTTCATTACCAAGTAAGACCAGAGACAGGCGGCTGGTGGCAGAGCGAGACTGAAGGGGTAAGGGAAGGAAAATACCAGGAAATAAGTCCAGATAATGACTCCAGTATCATCCGGATATCCTGTTCGCTGAGTCTGTCATTTTAATGTACAGAGAGTCGTGGTTTGGAGAAAATGGAGGACACAGGACAGTTCTAGGTTCATTTTGGCGAGACTCCTCTCATCCATTGAATAATGAGCCGACCAGGGTTACTGGCAAGGAACAATGGGCACCAGCATTACAGCTAAGCTGTTGCCAAATCTCCTCCATATGTTTTCCTCAAAGTCCTGTGTGAATGTGTGTAGCTTTAATCACTGCAAAACAGTCTTTAGTGACCTTAGTGGATACGGAATCTCAAAGCTATACGCCTAAGGGATGTCTTTGTAAAACAGGTCGATAATTCAGACCTAGACAAGTATTGTAGATGAAGGTGATTAGCTCAGAGAAATCTCTACTGTACCATAAGTAGGCTATAAAAATACTACGTGCCTGAGGGCATCATTTCGTACTCACTTTGGTGTTTCCGTTGCCGTGGACAACCACCGGTAGTGAGTCATAGGCAGTGTTTCTAACTCTCACTCGGTCTGTTCCGAACTTGAGAAGCACCTCATCTGTCAAGAGACCAAGACAGGAAATAAAGACATTTCAGATCAGGTCATGATGGTTCGTTGTGACATCAGGACGTGAGGTTCAGACTTAAAGAGTACATTTCTAATCCTAAAGCATGCAATCTTTGTTACCGAAAAGGCCCAGCACAAAACTCAGCATTAAAATGAATGTTTCTAAAATAAGAGACACATGAGCAGGAGATTGAATTATGAAATCTAATATCTGACTCCTCACCAACAGCTCCATTCAAGTTCTGGAAAATCTGGCACTTGTGGTCCAAAGTCATATTGAGATTTTGCTACAAAACATGGAAACAACAGTTAGTCATCCAATATATTTTCTCTAACTCTTTTGCTCATATTAAGATGTATTTCACTAGAACTCAGAAGTATTAGTACACAGACTGGCCTGGAGGTTAGTCTGCCACAGATACTTACTCGCTGTAGTGGATCCAGGTATATTTTGGTGTAGAAGAGCTGGTCATCATCATTGTCATGGAGGCTCCACTGTGAAACAATTCTGTTAATGTATGGGGCGTAGCCGATAATACCTACATGTAGAGAAAAACAAGAAGTGTGAAACGCACTTCTAGCAATAAAGTAGAGACTAGACATTTACAAGGTGATATACAGCTGGCTGACTGTTGGTGTCAATTACGTCCCTTGGCTCCTCAGTCTAAAAGTGTGATGTTTGGCAATGATCCTGAGCACACAAGTAGAGGGCTGGGATGTACTTTACCATTTACAGAAAGACAGGAGTAATAATGGGCAGTAAAAAGTCTGTAATCTGAAGGTTGGGAATGTGCAGCAGCTCGGTATTAGCTGAACATTTGGAGCACTGGGTAGAATCTCCAACTCCCTCCAAATGTATATTCTCATGACAATCTGGACTCCAGTATTCCTGTCTCCCCTTTTTTCTTCTCTTGCTGAAAGTTTCTGACCACAGTGGCAGATTGCAGGGTTTGGCTATGTTGTTGGTGTGCGCTCTTTTGCATCCCATCATTTACAAAAAAGCCTCAGACACTGTAAACAAGTCACTGGATAGACATGACATAATCTAAATGGCAGGACCAAGAAAACGTTCAAAGAAAGCCATGGCATTTTATGCAAATCATATTGACGGTAGCTTATCCACAAAATCATGGCTTTGAAATCAGTAGATGCCAGAAATTATTGAAAGTGCGTGACTTTCTGACCTAGCCCTCTTGGGAAAAACACTATTTGCCACCGCTATTCTGCAGAATATAGTAAACAATATACTGTTGACAATGTTTCAAGAGGTAACGCATGAAACAATGCAACCTGTAAGTATAATGTAACCCCTTCTCAACTTCCAGGAATCTTCTCTTTTTACATAAATCATACTTAGGTTGGGTAGCGAGTGACCTTTTGTGTGTCTACTATAAGAAACACCCACGACAATACAAAACACAGACGTCCTCTGTCTTGATTTCATTCCCGGACACAGTACCCTCTGGGACGCAGCATGTGTCCAGTTGCTATAAAACACATCTCAATGGTTACTCAGGGCGGCCGTTGTATGAGCGCAAACAAAACCTGCAATTTGACACAAACTGCGGCACATTCGGGGGGCCAAGACAAATCCACATGTCATGTCAATGACAATGAATGCTAAAAACAGTCTCTAATCAGACCAAGAAAGCTCGGCTCCTATATGGGAGGTCAGACCAAGCTGATGACCACAAGGAAAGCAGTAATTCAGTGTCCTGGAGGAACGGCAGGATGCAGCTGGCCATGCAGTTTGGAGTCGGATCAGAACGCACTGTCCCTTTCTTTAACAAATGAGCCCACATTTTCAATACTTTTCTTCAAGAACGTCTCATCTTGTTGTCATCCATGGGGCTTTGAATCACCAAGGGAAGTCTAGAATTAATATAGAATATACAAGAAATGAAAAGATCTGTCAGCCTTGACAGATCCCTAAAAGGAGGGAGAGAAAATGTAGAAAAGGCTGAAAAGGAGCATGGTCTGCGGTGAAATTTCCAGTGACAGGCTCACCCCTCCTTTTCCTTTGGACAGGAAATACCACTGAGAGCTGGTTTACACTGGGAGATAATAATAAAAAGAAATAATAATAGAACTCCTTTGGTTTCTTTTTTCAAAGCTGAACCAGCGTGTTGCTGTTCATTAACGGCGTCCACCTCTGTTTAACAGTGAGACTGTAGTGTTGCTTCACACCCTGAAAAAGGCCTGCAAGTCATCAGACTCTGACAGCTGATGGTGGAATGTATAAACTCATACATACCAAAAGACACTATGGGTTTCCACCCAAGTACTACTGCTCCCCAAGCAAAAATAGAATATTTCCCAATGCCACTTGGCAGAATGAAGTAAAAAGGCCAGAGTGACAGTTTCTTTGTGATGATACTGTAGCTGAATCTGATTTTAGCTTTTACCTGCTGTGAAGTGTTTCTACTGTAGTGCGCCAGTAGATGTTTGACAAACATTTTATCTGGTGAAGTGTTTTAATTTATTGTGTTTGCATTTTGAGAACCCACCTCCAGAGTTGAGGTAGCGCTTGCCGCTGCGGATTGAGGGGTACTTGTCAGCTAGTCGCTTATCAGGCCATATCAGCCCCTCCGCAGCAAAAATGACTTTGTTATTTGCTTGTTGGAACTTCCTGAGTATTTCTTCTGGTCCTCCAGCAAAGATAAGATCATAGCTAAAAGGAAAAAAGTAAATATGAGCTCATTATCATCAGCAGCTCTCTAGCAACCACCCTTCAGAGTTGTCCTGAAACAAGTGCATTTTCCTCTGTATTTGGCACACACTCTGCTTGTACTTGCTGTACACAGATAGAGATCTAAAAGGAAACAGTGAGCATTCTTCAGGGGTGAGCCTAGACAGGCTTTACAAGCTTAAACACATAAGCTGTTGGTGCAAATAGGACCCATAGAGATGTGTGACTGAGGGGAAATTGCCTAACCGCTGACATACTGTAGGTACTGTGGTGACAAGTGGAAGAGCATGGTGTTATTCAAGGGGCAGATATTTTAGGAAAGTGGAAAGTCCTAATGTTTTTGGGGATTTTACCACTTTGAGGTGTGAAGTCATTACAGTGGAGCAGCTCATTTGTGTTAGAGACACCATTTCCCCACAGTCTATAAAAACTAAAAATATGCCTCTTCTAGTGGCGATTCTGTGTGCATTTCTGGGTAACGTGTATATACTCACCTAAAATAGACGAATCCAAAGAAAATCATAAAATGTCAATACACCAGTTTATAGAAAAAGGGGGAAGGGAAGTCTATAGATGAAGCAGTCTGCTCTATTGTATCCACATATGACCAACATATGTTCATGACCTTTGGTCCTCTGTGAAGTCATCAATTACAGTCACTACTACTGTATAACATGACAGACCATGGCCAAATGTTCCTGATCACTGACCCGCAGATGAACGCAATACTGTGTCTGAAATAGGTTGTTTTTTTTTGTTTTTTTGAAGCTCAAAATAACACTTTCTATTAATTCAACCATAGCATTGAACAATATCGGTTGTGATCTCAAATCAAAATGTATTTATATAGCGCCAAATCATAACAAAGTTATCTCATGACACTTTACAAATCGAGCTGGTGGAAACCAGACTCAGAAGCCAACAGAATTCCCAACATAATCCTCTGTCTGAATCTTTGGTTAAGGTATGGGCAACATTAGCAATAGTGAAAAAATACCAAGCTCCGCCTCTTTTCCTGGATCTACCCAAGAATCATGGGGGTTTTTGCTTGGCTTACACAAAGATGATGACAGCCACAGTACAGCTTTTATTTCATTATCTTTTAATTTTTCACTAAAATAATTACATTTTTCATTGAGGTAAGCAGGGCTGAATGTTCTGGCCAAAAGATCATGTGATGATATTTTGAGATCTCAATCCCAGTTTTCTCTTTGTGTTTTTTTCTGAATGTTTAAGCTGTGGCTTTTTTTTTTTTTTTGTTCATTATTATCTAGTACGAAACACTGCATTTTGTACCATTGGGGACTGAATTATTCCAATATTTTGACAATACATATGTGAAGTACAGACTGGTCTCCATTTGTACTGTACGTACAATGAAAACAGCTGCAGTGTTTAAATTAACTGCACAGACTGTGACTGATTTGTCAAGAAATATATAATGAGTCAGACATGTTTTTACACTAACGTAATTCCTAAAGCATTTCTATAAATCTGATTCCGTTCAGATTCGGACATGAACTTACAGTAACTCCTCCCAGTCAGCTGTCATCATATCATGGACATTATTTTTTCAGCAGTGGAAAAACAACTGGTTGCGCAAACTCTGTGAGGGAACGCAAGACGAAAACTGAGCTCTAGAGTCCAGACAGTTGCTTAAGAATCTGCACTACACAAAGACTTAAAAAACTCATTAGCCTACTTTGGACACTAAGGTGGTCTTGCAAGACTATATTATTATCATAAAAAATGCTGCCTACATTGCAATCACCTATGCAGGTTATTATACGACAACCATTTCCTCTAAAAGAAGAAAATATAGTCCAATTACCTTTTTCAAGGGTGTGACGACTTTACAGAGCAATTATAGCGCTCATCTGTCATATGACAAAGTAGGTTAAGTATTATCATCTCATGCTCTATTTAAGGAAATATGGCTTCCAATCCTGTCATTACTCCAAACCAGTCACATTACCTTCCTGAAACTTTCCATTGGCCCTGACAACTTGGAATTCAGCTACCTGCAAGTGAGAATGTCCCTCATGTATTTGGCAAAGCTCTATAATAACTCCTTTTGATGCATGCATGAGGGGCGGTTCGGCGCTACATAAAAGTGCAGAAACACCTCTCTCTGAGGAGGCAGAACACTTATTACAGGCTGTGTTTGTGACAATTAGTTTCATTTCTAATTCTTTCATCTACGCACCAATTAGAGGTGGTTTGCATCCCTTTCTTGTTGTGAAAAAAGTGTGCTATAATTCATGTCAAAACTGAATCATCAAAGTGAGATTTTGGGTATAAGAAGGCATCAACAAGAAACTAAATCCATTAGGACCATATATTTATTTATCTTCACATTGTGACACATTTATCTATTTTGAAATATGTATGTGATCTTTTTTTAATCAAAATTAAAGCCCAAGTAACATTCCATGATCCACCTATTGGAAACTCATTCATTTTAGGACACATACCTATCCACAGAGAGGACAACAAGATCCTCCTGGTCGGCCAGACCTTCCATGGCTTCCTTCAGTAGTCTGACTTTTTGCCCCCCACCGATGGACCGGCCCACATCTCCACCTCTCCATGCTTCTCCCATCCCTAACACCTGAAACAGAAAACACCAAGGAGAAAGGAACAGGCGTTACATGAACTTTACCAAAAAAGTAGTGAAGGAAAACACTTCCGACACACTTGGGCAACATTAGAACCAGTGAAAGAATACTGAGATCCACCTCTACTCCTGGATCTACCCCAGAATCTTGGGGGTTCTTGTTTGGCTTGTTCATTACCTTTCCACCAAGTTCATGACAGCCATCCTGGTTTTTCCAGCCATTACCACCATCATACAAAGCTTTGTAAGGTAGAACACTGGACTCGCTTTGTTTTGATCAACATGGGCCACATTCCCTAATGTACTGAGTAAACTCTGTACGTGTACACAGCCTGGCCAAAAAAAACCTGGGTTTAACGAGGCAAATAGGTCGGAGGATTCCATTGGATAATTACTGCAGTGATGAATATGCTTCAGCTGCAAACTTCTTAAACCTTAAATGATGCAGTGAGAAACTCCCCATTTCTCTAACAACCATGTCAGAGACATATCAAATGGTTGTGGAAAAGATATGACTCTTTTTCTTTCAAAGAGTCAAATTGTTGGCCTGCCTGAAGCAGGAAGAAGAAAACAACTGAGGCTATCGCTGAAACTACAGAAATTAGGTTAAAACTTGGAAGGATAGTAGTGAACCCTCATCCTTGAGGAAGACATGTGGTTGGAAAAAAATGTTAAACATTTGATGAAATCAAATCTAAAAAAAAATTACACTGGAAGTCATGGCTATATTTAATAGTAAAAGTCAGATCATATTTCTGCATGTACAACATGAACAGAACCCAGTGGATCAGGACTAAACAGCCCTGTGGCCTTTGGAGAACCACTTAGAGAAGCAAATCAGAAAGAAAGGCTTCAGTTTGATAAAGAGCAGGAAGATTGGACTGGTTTTCAGTGGAAAAAGGTCAGAAAGGTCTGATGAGTCCAGATTAACCCTGTTCTAGAGTGATGGGTTCATCAGTGATGAGAGAGGTGTGTGAAGTAAGGCTGCAACTAGCAATGATTTTAAAAAATGATTAATTGCTAGATTATTTTAATAACTAATCAATTCTTCGGATAAACATAAATGTCTAAATTCTCAAATATTGGTATTTCACCTATGATACCTAACCTATGAGACAAATGATTAATGATTACATCCCCTCCAATAGCTTCAGGAATAGTTAGTGAACACAAGACCACTACCTAGACTTGTTATGGCAAGAGTCCAGCAGGTTTTCAACCAGCTCCAGCTATAGTCTGACAAACTGGTGTTGTATGTATGCGTTCCAGTCAACGATAGGTAACATTAGCCTGGTGGCCTGACAAACACAGATGGATGAAAACATTAGGACAGTTGTGTCTAAGAACCAGCCAGCAGGCTGAAGTAATCACAACACGTAGTCTGTCTTCAGATAGCTTTACATGATGTTCCTGGTGGCGACAGCAGCTCTGTTCCCCTGAAACATAGTGCACCGTGGGATTTTGGCTGTTTTTTTTCTCCATATTCAAGATTTTATTTCATTAATATCCATCCATTCATCTTCTGAACCTGTTTTATCCTCACTAGGGTCACTGGGGTCGCTTGGAGCCTATCCCAGCTCCTTAAGAGCGAAGGCGGGGTACACCCTGGACAAGTCACCCGTTCATCACACATAGAGACAAACAATTCACACATTCACACCTATGGGCAATTTAGATTAACTGATTAACCTATCAGTGCATGTCTTTGGATGGTGGGAGGAAGCTGTCGTACCCGGAGGGAACCCAAGCAGACACGGGGAGAACATGTAAACTCCACACAGAAAGGTCCCACCATCAACTGGTGTTGGAATCGAACCCAGGACCTTCTTGCTGTGAGGCACGGATGCTATGACATTAGAAATGTCACAATGCTGTACATGCATATCAGATGTTCATGTTGTGCCAATATCATTCAGCCCTAGTGGACTGTTGGAGCCAGGATTTGAACCATCAACCCTTTAGTCACTGGAGCCAACCACTGCTCCTTTTAATAAATATATTTATTTTTATTTAATTTTATTTATTTGCACACACACACACACACACACAAGATCGG
>JAQQZY010000014.1:20443830-20454979 GCA_030068375.1 Ostorhinchus rueppellii
TTTTTGAGTTATGTCGCTAACAAACAAAGTCGGATGGTAACAAACAAACAAATGCACAGTAAAACATAACCTCCTTGGAAATTATGACCTGCCACATTTCAGAAAGAGCCATTTGTCTGCTGAAGTCAAGCTAAACTCAGGGGTTGTCCAGAGGCTTCTTTGAGTTTTCTTCCGTTCTTTCCACAACTTACTGGGAAATCTCTTGAAATCAGCTCATCGCAATATCTTTGAACCAACAGACTACAGCTACATTTTTGCATTCTGCTCTAAAACAATACCATCGTGTTACAGGTCAGCGAAGAGGTCTCAGCGTCTCGTAAGCACAAATCATCTAATATCCTGGAGCAGTCTTAGAATTCAAGACCTGTTCACTCAAAGACTTGCTGCGCAGTTACATGGATAATATTTCATGAGTTGTGTTTCACTGCTGGACTGAAGACATTGACATTTGATCAAACTTGCAACTTGTATGTTGCGCAGCTGCAATTTTTTGGATTAAGCTCAACTAATATCTGATTATAAATGAGATTTTTTTCTGTTTCTGTTGCTATAGAGACGTCCTGCTAATAAATCATATTCTCCAGATGTAAATGAGCATGTTTTTCTGGTACAGACCCAAGTAAAAATCACCTCCCCATCAGATGAAATGACTGTTCTGCCTAAAAATGTAGCTCATATCACCAATGCAAAATCTGTCAAAAACAATAAGAATAATACAACTTTTTTTGGCATATCATCCAAGCCTCATCCCAGAGCATTAACATCGGAGCCAAGTTATTCCTGGTTTCTTCGTCTTTCCAGCATGTAAAAGATTTAGTGATGTTATCTCAAGCAAGTTCTTCATTGGTACAACCTGTTCTCATACTAAACTTTATTTATATGTACAAAATAGGGTTATCACAGTATCAACAATATTGCAGCATGGAGGTATGTGATAGAAAGGTGGTCATGTTTTCTTGGGTTTCTTTGGAAACTGTAATGCCTTCCATAGAATTATTAAGTTAATGTGGTCAATGGTCAGATTTTTTAGAAGAACTGTTTAATTTATGTCCTGAAACTTAAGACTTTCAATCTTGACTAAAATTAATGTTGATTGAACTGAGTAAACATAGTATTTTATGGAGCCTTGTATAATATTACTAATCTAGCAAGACTGTTCAAGTACATTTATGGTCATTCTTGAGTCTGTTGCTACTTAAAGGGTCCAGTTAATCCACTTCAACCTGTGGGAGTTTGCATATTATTTTTTCCTGCCCCTTAGGAGACATTTGTAAGGATCTCTACACACTAGGGATGCACCAATAACACTTGTTTCTAGACCGTGTACAAGCATGAGTACTGACATTTGAGTACTTGCCGATACTGAGTACCGACATGAGTACTTAATAATACAAGTACAGTTCTTAGTTACTTTTGAAAATGCGCTTTATTGTTGTTGTCATTAGTTTGACTGGAACAAAGTGCTACTACTGACATTTAATGTGTTGGAATGAGCATTTATCAGTCAATCCACCAGGGAGCGCTGGTCTTAATTAACCATACTAGACAAATACCATGTAGTTTTTGCAAAGAAGAAGAAGAAAGTCAGTAATAAACATGGAGATGACAGCGGAGGTAATACTAATGTGGATACTCATGTTGATATAGTTTTTCTCTAACTCACAGTCGCTCTTTGAACAGATCCGTTACCTCCTCGGTTCCCGGTGGTACTGCTTTGCCATCTGGGTTGGCACAGAACCTTAGATATAAGATAATACGATGATTTTTATATGGGTCTGGGTATGCATCCGCTATCTCCCAGATAACGGACAGAATTACTTACGAAATGTATGCAGACGATGGACAGAACGCTCCATCTGTATCCGTCTGGGTCTTTAACGTAGCTTGCAGTCGCTGCTAATTTTTTCTTTACTTTTGTCATCATTTATTTTGAAAAATCTCCACACTGCTGACATTACTTCTCAGCTTCGTACTCGCTGCGCTGTGAATGTCACACTGCTATAAAATGGTATCAGTGTGGTTGTATCGAAACATTTTTATGAGTACGAGTAGAAGTACCAGCGTTCAGTATCGGACCGATACCTGATATTGGTATGGGTATCGTTGCATCCCTACAGCACACCGAAAAGGAAACTGAAGAAGCAACAACAAAAGCTCCTGAACATGCTCTCACTTCTACAAACTTTTAACTTCATTTAACTTCATACATTTATACTTTCATCAGATGGAAAGGCCTGAAACATCACATTACGATTAAGAGAAGCATGAAAATGCAATAAAACAAGTTCACCTCCATGAGCTGCCCATTGCAGGCGTCCAACTATGCTCTAAGTCTTGATTTACACAAGGACTTTGTCAAAGCAACTGAGCCAAATGTAACAATCGATTCCTTATATGTTAGCTTAAGAATTATGGAAATATTTTCATTTCAATATCTAACCACGGTGGGATGAATTATTGTAAAAGGGGCGACCGCAGTTAAATCCACCATGCTAATACTACCCAACATCACTGCGGGGTAAATTCCTTCACAGCGATAGCCCCACTTCAGAAGCAGGATAATTTAACACTAGTAACACTGTGATCCTTTGTAAGTATTTCAGATTAACAGGCTAATATGTTCCATCAACATCTACCTTCCTGTGTGGTGATAAAGGTGAACTCTAGGCCAACTGTCAGGACCTTTGATTTGTTTTGTTTATATACACACTGCCTTCACACTAACAATGACCCATATCTGAGGCACATGATAAAACTGGAGTCTTTAAGTGGGCCATAATTTTGGAGATTGGGTGTCTAGTCAGTGCAAATATTACATGTTTTCTTGTCAGCTACGTACAATCAGGCCACAGGAAGAAAGGAATGCAGGCCGGTACAGTAAGTCTATAACTCTTCTCCAAGAAAGGCATTGACGCCCAGTGGTCTTTTCCCTCTCCCTCTTTCTCTGCCACATGGGGCTCAGCCGTCTAGGTAAACTTTCACACTTGGATGAGCAAAAGTTCTGACTCGCTGGCTGGGGCAAAGCTTAAGTAAGCATTTTTTACAGAACAGAGAGAGGTATCATGGGAATGCGGCCTAGTCTTGAACATGAGGATAACAGGATCTTTCCTCTTTCACGAGACACTGAACTCAAAACCTTCTCCTTTCTATTTCGGTCATCTAAATAAATAAGCATTTTCTCCCCGGGTTCAGAAAAAACATTAGGAAGTGTCTGGCCAAGGAAAGTACACGGAGTTCAGTTAATAGGGTAAATTGTTTGCCTTATATGCTCTAATTCCGCTTCTTGAGAGCAGTTTTCTGAATCTGGAGATTTACTTTGGTATGACCACCCTTCTAAAAAGTCCATCTTAAAAGTGGGTTTGACTTTAAACAGTTTAGTATATACCGGAGGTCGCCTTAACCGAAAATATCCTTTCACTGACAGATTTTTTTTTCAAAAGTGACGGAAAATTCTGAAGGCCGTCCGTCATTTTGACAGGTTAAAATACTGAGCGTAACCTACCAAAGAAAGTTTTCACACAACACTGTGAACAGCGCCACTGAATAGAATACTGTTACTTCTTTCAAACGACTCACTGTTAGTTCACCTGTCCTCCACCCTGGCCAGTTGACTGTGAGTGTGCGTATTAATCTGTCATTGTCAAGTCTTGTCTCATTGTTTGGCTGACTTAAGCCAAAATTTTTGCTACTTTGCTAGTGCAAAACATCAAGATAGCAGAGTCTCCTTAGTTACTTTAAAAATCCCAGTTAATTTAACGGCATTGATAAACAAAAATAGGGACTGATGCAATAAAGGCTAAAGGACAAACAAGTAATACGCCACTTCCTATGGCATTTACCGTGCTAGACATACACATTTTCTACCTTTTGTGTGTTCTTCAATGCCATTTGATGCCATGTCAGTTTACGGCAAGATCTGTGTTATTTGACATCCACGGTAAACTTACACTGCGTACAGATAACATGCCAATTAAAAGTGGCGTGTATATTTATGCGAGTCATGACATTATATTATCAGCAAACAGCAACTACAGTTACTACATCAGTAGTTGCTTTTCCATTGGGCTTATGTGTAAAACTTTATCGATATTTACTAAATGTCAGAAAAACAGAAGTGCATAGTGTCGGTTCTTCCATTAAACATGATGATTTGTTTATTTATTATCATGAGATTATATGAGAAGTCATTCCATAAACATGGCGACGAATGTAAATACGGTGTTGATTTACAGATATATTCATTGCTAATATATATTACCCCTTTATTCTGTACGAAATTAAAACATTATTCAGTTTCCTGGTGTGTCCTCACATACCACACCATGTTTCTTTTAAAATTCTTCTTTGTAACGTCCATCCACAGCCGTTTTTTTAATTATTATTATTCACATGACTCTATTTGCCAAAAAAAGGTCTTTCCATTGCAGTTTTGTGTAATATACCAATTTTCTAATGCCTGAAAAACCACCTCTTGCCAGCACAAAAACTTTTAATCAAAAATGAGTTTTGGCAAAATTGTCATTTTTTCATTAGGTAAATTTGCAATATTTGAGGGTCAATGGAAAAGCGACTATTGAGATGTTTTTGAACATAAAATATTGCTAAATATCTATCAGTATCCTAAAAAAAATGGCTTGAAATGACGGATAATAATGTGTTCTGACGGAATCTTTACAACTCTGTCCGCACAAATGACAGACAATAAAAAGCCTATATACTACTATATAGCAGAGGCTGTCTAATGCAACCTCTGGTATATACATTCCTTTTATCCTCCCTCTGTAATAATAAAAAGAGCCATCAATATCACTGTACATGGAAAGTGGTAAAAAATAGTTGGGATGTGCTTAGTTTAACAGACTCTGGGGCATTTACTTTTCACGGACGGGCTTTGGCACTTAAGCTGTGTGAAACCTTTTACAGTGACGTGAGCTGCCAGGCCAGACTACAGAGCAGAACCCCTACTCTACTCATAGTAAAATACAGCCTTCCCATGCAGCTGCAACCTCCTCGAAAAGGGAAGGTTGTAAAAACATGTTAAGGCGGGTTACACGGCAAAATTTACAGCAGACGGACAACAGAGGGAGATTACTGAGTCTTTATGAAATTCAAGATTTAGAGAGCTTTATTAAACCCTGGGGGGGATTATTTTTGCTCTATTTGCTCAAGAAATGCAGGGTTACCTAAATCAGTGGTGATAGCACATCAAATTCTCCAAAAGATGTGGAAATTGTCAGTATATTAAAGGCTTGTCTCCCCCATAAAAAAGCGGACATGATATGTAAGTGGAGAGAAATGAGAAAGCCACTGGGTTTGTAAATCAACATATTAGCTAGCTTTCCACTCCAGAAAAAAAAAAAAAAATTAAAAAGACAAGGACACGGTCCAGCATTGAAGAAAAACGCATAATATTCATCAGTGTGATTCCGATCCGTTATATAATCCAAAGTTCACTTTACGACGGTGCTTTCACAGCACATGGCACGCTAGTTTTTTCCTGACATTATGATAAAGAAGATTTTAATTCCTTGGATTAAGTGTTAAGCTTCAGGAAGGCAATTACCTAATAGAGTTGAAGACCACAGATCTACACATCTGTAGAGTAAAATGTTGACACAAGCCCGATTAATCTGTTTTTGTAGACCAATACGTGTAAAGTACATCACAGCTGAATATTCACATAGCCCATGCATATGTAACCCATTTCTCAGCCTTGAGCTCTAAACATAGAAGTGTGCTGCCCAGCGTTTTCCAGCTGTAGAATGCATCAGAATTTTAATGTAACCACAAGGAGCCCTGGCACAGAAGTCACACTTTTGATACCTAGAAGCTATAGCCTTCTAGACACGCACACATTCCTGTTGAGCTACCAAATGCCATTGTTCTTACCTAGGTGAGCGCTCTATGTGTTTGTTATTAGCCTTAGTGACCAGATTAAAAGATACAGCCTCACACGAGAGTAGACACTAGAAAACCCCCATGTCTCACTGTGAAAGGGTTTATTTCCAAGTGACGTTTCATCGTAGCCATAATGTATAAAACACACCAGAGTCCATAATACATGAGCCATGTAGTGCAGATGCAGAAAAAGCCTGTGTTTTCAATTACACATGTCAAACCACAGGCACTAAAGGCTTAGGATGTGGTATGATGTCACCAGCACTGAGCCGGGAAGTAATTTTGTATTCTCGTTTCACGTCATTTTGACTTAAGAAAACTTTCTTTTATCATAAAATCAACTATGCATGCTGTTAAAATACAAAGGGATGACAAATGAATTATAAGTTGTGTCGTGCTTTTATAAGTGTAGATAATCACTGGAGAATGGTCATTTCCTTTCAGCTATCTCTCATATTACTTAACCCATAAAAACCCAAATATACACCACTGATCAAAAGCATCTGCTGAGCTAAAATATTTAATACTTGCTGACCCATTCATCCTATCAATACAAGTAAGTAATTGGTGTAAAATGCCGTTTGTCATTTTTTCATTGGTCCTCAGATATAACCCACTTGGACGCTCAGAGGCTCCGTAGGGAACATCTTCTATAACTTGTGATCTAACATGTGATCCAAAGTGAGCTGGAGCAGTAAAATAATAGGCAAAATAACTTTTACATACCCAATGATCCAGATTTTGTGCTTTGTTTTTGTGTGGAAAGGTCAAATTACATTATGAAGATATGAATAAGCCCAACAGCAACCACGAAAAGCTGACATTTAAGAAAAATAAGTGCAATTTCAAGAAAATAATATCTCAGCTTGTTATTAACACAACTTACAGATCACAGGGAATCAATAATTCTGTTGAAATGTAGCTTTTTTCTTTCAAAACATTTCAAGTCAGTCATATTTGTTGAGGTTATTCACATTTTATTGTGTATAGTTAGTAAATGATGCAATTTGACACCTTTGACGGTGAATATTTTTAGTGTAATTTCAAAATTTTTCCATTTAGCAAATTCATCCTGCGGGCCAGGTCAGAACCTTTGGCAGGCTGGTTTTGTCCCCCAGACCACATGTTTAACACCCCTGTTCTATAACATTGATTCACCAGTAAAACCCATGGAACTTGATCGATGACAGTGAATGGAGACACTTGGTTAATGTTCGGTTAATGACAGATTTTACTGAAAAAGTCACTTTTCTCTGTTCTTGGTGTGATAACCCTTAAATGTAATGCCAGCATGATGATTAAAGTACATGATCGCTAAAATAAATATAGAAAAATACCTGATTTTTCTTTAAAAACAGTAAAATGGAGAGGATAATATTATGATAAATGGTGAAAAATTAATTTGTGAACTACCACAAAAGTAGCACTGAGTCTGTATGGGCTAAAGGTAGTGCAAAGGGGTGGAAATTTTTGGTAAATTTCTGGAAACTTTCCATGGGAAGTTAAGCTGGAGAATTTTGGAAATATTCCAAATTGGAAACTTTCTATGGGAATTATTGTGAATTTATGGGAATTAGCTGGAAATTAGGGGGTAATTTAAACAAGCTCTATCACATACAAACATAAATGTAAATAATTTTGTTTTGTCATAAGCAAACATCCATGTAAAATAATACAATTAAATTAAATTTTCTTTGACTCTTAACACCCTTACCCTCTTTTTTCTTGCCGCTTCAGCCATGACCATTAGCCTATTTGAAGCTTTCCCTCACCTGAAACTTTGTTTACCTGCCTCGTCTTCTCAAGGTGAATGTGGGATGTGACATATGCCATAAAGGAGTCTAATTTAGTAGTTTTTTAGTTTTTTGGGGATACCTACCCGTGTCCTGAAGTTATGCGGTGCCAGTGAAAGCCACAGAGGCACTCTAGAGTGATGACCAAAGTGGAAGTGAACCTATTGTGAGTTGTTGTATCACCAAAATTATGTGGAAAATATAGTTTTAAGGTAGAAAAAACATCTAGTGTTGCTTTAAATGACTATATAATCCACAAGCTCAACTGTGTGGCTTCAATAGTCTTGTGCTTTGGGCTCCAAAGTGTGGCGTCCAGGGTTTAACCAATCATCTGTGCATGTGATGGAGGAGTGCACAGTGCATCCAGGGGGTGTGGCCTCAATCGCCCTGCAGTAAACAGTGTAGTGTGCATGTGACTGAGAACTGTACTTGCATTAAATCTGGTTGTTTTAGCCAAGATTATGCTACAATATATTTTCCCCAAATATGTTTAAGATCCATGTTGAGGGACAACCTTCAATTTTGTAATTTTTTTTATTCCCATAAATTCCCGTTAATTCCCATAAATTCCCATGGAAAGTTTCCAACTAAGAAAATTCCTGGAATTTTGCAACCCAAGTTAAAGGGAAAAAATATATAGAAAGTGGGTAAATGAATCCGTCCTCATAGTGTCCGGCACACCCTGTCGACTGTATCGCTACATGATCCAGACTGCACATCCTGCCAGAGAAGCACAGCTGGGTAATTTTCTTATTCTGTCATCATTCTAATCACCAGTGAGGAGGAATAATGGGATATTTGTACTGTGCAATCCTGACAACATTCCTGAAATTAACATCTGTTTTTCAGAAATGCTTTCGAGAAATCCTGTTTGCGTGGTGGGGATACCTTTAGCCTGATGTAACGCTTGATACTTAACAAAAATACATCAGACAACAAAACAGAAAAAGACCATAAAGGAGCAGACAAGACAACACATACTTGTCTAAAAAGGAGGCACAGAACCAACGCTGTGGTGATATAGTGACAATGTTCTAAGACATGATTATAGTTTTGGTGTGCCAGCGGGGTTTGTTAGTTTGTTGCACTGGAATTACAGGCAATAGAGAGCGCCATTATACAGTATATAAGGCTTGGACAAGCTTAGGTGGAGTTTCCTTTTCTTCTCTATAAAATGCTGCCTGCTGACATGTCAGTGATGACTGGGACAGGGTTCATCTAGTCCACAGGTGTCAAATATGCAGCCTGGGGGCCAAAACCAGGCCGACAAAGGGTCCAGTCTGGCCCATGGAATGAATTTGTGAAATACAAAAACGACACTGAAGAAATGAACAATCAAGGATGTTCACATCATTTTAGGTCAATTCAATCTAAAGATGGTCAGACCAGTAAAATACTATCACAAGAACCTATAAATGATGAAAACTGCAAATTTTTCTCTCTTGTTTGACTGTAAAAAAACAAACAAACAAACAAAAAACAAAACATAATAGTTAAATTATACAAAAATGTTGACATTTACAGACGAGGCTTTTATGAAAAAGTGAATAACCTGAACAAATATGAATAACCTTAAATGTCTTCACAGAAGTATGTGGGATTTTAATAATATTCTGCCTGTTATTAAATGTTTTGTGTATTTGTAGATCCTCTGTGATCTGTGATGCACATGTAGAAATGTTAAACTCCTGCATAATATTGTAAAAAATTGCACTATTTTTCTTAAGAATTTTCAGGGTGTTTATATTTGTTCATGTTATGTTCAAGTACAGTTGTAGATACAAATATTATCATTACAGAATCGTCCTTTTTTCACTCAAAAACACAGAGAAAACTCCAGAGTTGACATTATTCATGAGTTCTTATCCTATTATTTAGATTATTTCACTGGTCAGGCCCCGTTTAGATCATCTTAGGCTGGATGTGGAACTGAACTAACATGAGTTTGACTCCCCTGATCTAGTAGCAGTCTTCATCCCAGCCTCCAAGACCCTTTTACATTATTTCCAAATGGGCTTTCAATCATGTTGCTGTAAAAATCAAAACCTGAGATGGCAGTGGATTCCTCCTTCAGACCATTATTTATGCCTGTGTTCGTCCAGTTATTATTGCTGGGTAATGATGGATGCACTGGCATTCACTTTTAATTTCCTGTATGATGACAATGCATGGTGTAGTACCACAGCTAAAACAACAGCTGTAATGCTTCAAAAGCCCGTGTATTATTAGACATTTGCACCACTAGTAGTGCTACAGAGACATGCATGGACTGTAGTGAGAGGAGACAGTGTTATAAAACAACACATTACCCATAAATGACTGTGTTTTTAATATTACAAACGCAGTAATCATCCACCTGTGTGAAGATGTAGCCCCAGTCCAAACACTGGCATTAACCCATAAACACCCAAACACCAAAGTCATCTACTGATCTAAAAATGTTTAATAACTTCTAATCCACTAATCCTGTTAATATATTGAAATAATTGATGTAAAATGCAGTTTGTCATCTTTTCATGGTCATCAGATCATGTCATCTTCTGCAACATTGATTCATCAGGAAAATCTATGGAGTTGGATCAATGACAGCAGATGGAAACACATATAAATTAGACTAAAAATGTCACTTTTTCTTCAGTTTTCTCTGTTTTTGATTTCCTCCTGACACCCAGGGAAGTACAAGGTTTGCCTATTTTTAGATTAAATTATTGCCTTTATTGGAAACGGCACAATAAAACAGTTTTTTTCAGAGCAAATTTAAAATGTTTATGGAACATCCTTTGCAATGGACGGTGTCTGTATTGTTTGTTTTTTTTCTTCAGTAAAACAGTGAAACTCTTGTCCCCTACAGAAGACAAAAAATGCATTGCTAGGTCTCAGGAGGATATAATAATAATAACTAGAAAAGCACTCAGAGAGTGCAGACCTCCGCCAAGGCAGTGTTTTTACTTTCATCCATTAGATGGCGGTAAATGTACGGATAACCACCAAAATGTAATTATCTGTAGGATACCCCATTTCTGACGATCTGAAAATTTCATGAAAATCCATCCATAACTTTTTGAGTTATCTTGCTAACAGACAGACAGACAAACACCAGCAAAAACATAACCTCCTTGGCGGAGGTAATAAGGTTAATCTGAGCTTTTATGAACATCTACATAATCAGTGAATTCATTATAGGAAAATGCATGAATTACACTGAAGAAAACATAAAATATAGAGGATAATATTAGAACAAATGGTGGTAAATCACTTAGGAAAGGTTAAATGGAGAGAAAAATTAATTTAAGAACTGACATGAAAGTAGCTCTGGGTCTTTATGGGTTAAAACTATTCATGTCTGTTTAGTTTTAGCCCTGTTTTAAGTACAGAGCTAAACAAATGTATTAGACCACCTGTCATGAAAACATGAAAACATAAATAACTTCATAGTTTATCAAAAACTTGTTTCAAAT
>JAQQZY010000014.1:20501315-20534760 GCA_030068375.1 Ostorhinchus rueppellii
TTATGCTCCATTTACCGCAATGTTAACGAAAATTTCAAAGTGATCCAGAATGCAGGATTTCTTCCGGATCATTCTCAGAATGTAATCTGTTCTTCCTTGTGCCATTTCCAACAGTTCCTGAAAATGTCATCAAAATCCATCCCTAACTTTTTCAGTTTTGTTGCTAACAAACAAAGTCGGATGGTAACAAACAAACAAACAAACAACAAACAGTAAAACATAACCTCCTTGGCGGAGGTAATTATAGAAAAAAAATTCACTTGTGTTTTTGCTTTCAAGTACATAGTATTTTGGTTGCATTTTGTAGCGGTGGGGTTTGATGCGAATTCATTACAACTGGCGTCAAGGGATTAATTCTTCTATTTTAAAGCAAAAATCAATGAACCACTAGTGTTTCTTTTTTTTCTGAAAAGAAAATCCAATTATCAAAAGATACACTGACCCTTCACTTTATATCTGTTTTTCTTAAATTGTTAGACAGACTTTTTGGATTTATTTTTTGATATTTTGCCACATATGGGCAAAGAACCAAATATGATAACTTCATTGACCATTTTCTACATGACAATAACAAATTTCTCAAAAGTAATAAAGCCTTGCTGTGTCCTCCGTAGATGATATTCAGAATTTCAGAGTATTTCTAGGAGTGTCCTCTAAAGGGTTAAACGTGCACCGTCACTAGAACATAAAGTGCATGTCAGGGTGAGATGTTTTCACTTTAGCTGGACATTTCAATGCTCAGAATCCTAAAATAACACATTTCTCAGGTACAAAAGCGGTTCAGTCTGGTCTTTTTCTCTCCGTCGTTCCCATCCATCTGTACAGAGAGGATCCGGAGCCATCTGCAGACCACGATCCATCCCCAAACACTGGGGATCACAAAGGTGTTATTTTTCAAAGCCGGCCCTGTCCACCTCCTGCCGAGGGTGTGCGGCTGCGGTTCAAGGGAAGGTGGGAAACTTCTGAGGCCCTGTTCCCCTTGTACCCCCCCCCCCCTCCCTGTCGCCTGCCTCCTCGAGGGCAGCCCTTTGAGGGTGTCATAACTACGGCCTGTATAACATGGGTTACTGCTGACGGCGGTTGGTCACAGTTGATGAAGCCTTTAAAGAAGCCTCCCTCTCATGGTTTCTGTTAAAATTCTGGAGAGCGAGGCCTGGCTCCCAGACAATTACAGATGTAGTAATGGCAGGACTCTGGGGCCGAGCCTGCCTGCATTTTGACTTCTGATGGGTAGAGGGTGCTCCAAGTCCATGTTTGGAGGCAACGCTGTTGAGTGGATTGCAACCCAACACTACCGCCCTGTGTTTCCCCCTAAAAAATGAAATAACCCTCTCCATTTTAGTTTTGTGCCTCTGTGCTTGTAAGTTGCCTGCACAAAATGAGTCCTCCATGTTTTGTGCTACGGGGCGGTCTGCTTTTCACAAAGATAAGGGTGGAAAAAAATCCATGACGGTTCCCTGAAATATGCTGTAAATGGACAAAGCTGCAGAACATGCAGCTGTTGTGGTGCCATCCTGTTGTCTCGCTGGTTGGGGGGAGGGTGTATGCAAGGTAAAATGGGACAGAAAGCCATGACAGTGTGGTGGTAATAGCATGAGAGGGTTCGCAGCACCTGGTACTCACCTCTTTCTCCACAGAGTCCCCGTGGACATGGCGTCCTGCTGGCACACCATAAAACTTGATTGTCGAAAACACCGCCACGCTGAGAATGATAAAAGGAAAAATAAGAGATGTTTTTATTTTCAAATTGTGACTGTAACAGCAGAGCAGGGGAAAATATTGAAGTTATTACAATTTAATCTCACAATATGGATGAAGGTCTGCAATTTACGTGATTTACCTCATGATCACCTGGAATATTAAAGTGATGAACAATTATGGATATTTACAACATCACAGAAAACACTGGCTTTCTTCACTTTCAGCCATACATGTTTCATACTTTCCCGCATTTTTGTCACTTCGAGCATTACTTTTTTTTTTTTTTTGGCTTAAAATATAAAAATCTTTAACAACTTGCTTTCTCTTTTTAACATCATAATTAATGTAATTTGGAGGTTTTTTTTGTTTTGTTTTGTTTTTTTTTTTGCTTAAATGGCATTTAACACATAAAAATAAAAAAAACATTCATTCCTACATTTATCATTATTTGAACTCAGTACATTTTCGAAAATGCTCCAGATGAATTAATGTGTTCAAATCTATTTTTTCATGTGTGTATAATAGGGGTGATCCATGTCTGGGATGATAAATGAGAAACAGCTTTTTTCGTACAGTGAGTGTGCGGTTTCTCCACAGCCTGGGGAGTGTGTTGAACCTGGACTCGTCAGACAGATACAGCGAGGCGCCACCTTGCCCTGTGTCAGTGCAAAGTGCAAAGGCCACTGTGGTTCAGGACTTCTCCTCAGGCTGGATTACGTGAGCTGCAGCATGTGGACAACCTGCTCAGACTGGACCATAGGAGGCTCAGCGCCGCACAATGCTCCTCTGTTCTCCGGCCTACACTTCTATCTCGCCCTCTCTCTCTCTCTCTCTCTCTCTCTCTCTCTCTCTCTCTCTTTCTCTTTCTGTCTCTCTGTCCTGCAAACACACACTCACACACACTTGTACAGACGCACGCTGAAGAGTTCTCTCCACACAGTTGGAAAGACAGGGGTCACTGACTGGATGCTCCCAGCTGAGCACTTCAGTGCAGCCCTTCTCTGAAACACACAGACACACACATCTACACATGCACTGTGTTCGTGTCTTTTTCCGTGCTGGCACAATGTGCAAAGCTGTGGCTCGTTATTCAGTGTATTTCTCACTAAAGCTCGAGCTTTAAAGAATATTTTTCTTATTCATTTTACTGCCATGAGAAATCACCGCTCTTAAAGATGCAGACTCTGTTGCTACAACAGCTTTAATATTAATATCCTTTTAATCATATCCATTAAACAATGACTAATTCTTACCAAAACTAAAGCCCTGTTTTTTCCATTATTAATTTCAGGATAAAAGCATTTGTTTTCCTCATTCAAAAATATTTATTTTGTGTCTAAATTCGTACATTACTGACATTTTTTTATGGTTTCAAGCCCAGGAAAACGCAGGTTTTTGCCTGGAATTAGAGGCGTTCCTTTGTTTGATCCATTTATATTTATTTTACAATAACGTAAACATTAATGGCAGAGGGAAATTGGAACCAGACATACACGATATTTGAAAACAAGGTTTGTAGCATGAATGGGTATTTCATTAGTCCTGTAAGGGGATGTCCTGCAGTGACTAGCTGGAAAACTCATAAAGGTACAGAGTTTCACTTTATTAAAGGCAAGCTTTTCATATTACAGTAAATTGTAACTTGTAATAAAGATAATGTTTAACAAAGAACACACTTAATTTACTAAGAGTATGGGAGGAATTATTAAATTACACCTGAGTAATCGAGTTTACAAACAAAACTGTAACTTTTGCTCAAGTGATGAACCCTGGTCCGCAGATGATTACATCCACAAGCTCTCAATTACTGCAGTAGTGCTGTAGTATCGATCAAAACACAAGTAATTCTGCAGCCGTTAATCATTTGTGTCAAAATCAGAGAAACATAACCCAGCCAGGCCGGGCAGGGGGGGGTGGGAGGGTGCAGAGGAAGTGGAATGCACGAGGAACAGGGAGGCTGATCCCTCTGCCGCTTTGACGTCAGGCATCCATCTACTGGTGTTATTCCTTAATCTGATTCACTTGGCTGCTCAGCAGACCAGTGTTGCCTGTTGGAAAGGTTTCATGTGTGTGATGGATGCTATTGTCAGAAATGCCAAGGTCAATATGCGACGCAGCAGCAAAAAAAAAGACTTTCTTATTTCAAAAGTGCTTCCCATGTATCATCATCTCTGCAATCTGACCTTGCTTCCCTCTGTAATAACATTCAGAGGGAGGACAACTGCTGGGTGCATGCTCACGGGCTGGCGTTGATCTTTAAAACGGGTCACGGCGCCACAGAGAAGAGGCCCGTGTCACTCATGACAGTATGCAGGCGTATTACTTACACTAAGACAGATTTGGAAATGGAGTTGTACTGTGTCGTGTGAAGACTGCGGGACAATTATGTCTTGATTTGAGCGTCCGGCAGCAGCTCCGGAGCCGCCATTTGCACACTTCCCGCTCAAGGGCAGTTTTCTAAATATCGGGGCCATTCCTTCATGTCAACAGATTTAGAACAGTTGTCCATTTTGGCTTTGAGCAAACAATGGAGAAGAGCTTATCACCCGAGCTGTATGTCAGTTTTATGGACAATGTCAGCAGTTGCTTAAAATTCACTTCAAATTATAGCCCGCTCAACCACATTACCCTTCGAGCATAATTTGAACACTAGAAACTTATGAATACCATATGAATGTGCAGGGAAAACTTTGACTAAATCTGAAAGTGTGGTTTCCATGTCAACATATGCAGAATCTATATAAGATGATGAAACTCTACTCAAACAAGACTCCTCGTACTATATTTAAACTATCACGCTGTTCAGTTGATTTTTTTCCCCACTGTCCAGTTAATAGCCCAATCACAAGATATAGTTTTAATGACTTTGTGTGATGAGCAGAAAAACAACTCATGGTGTGTTTTATAACAAGGTTGTTATCACCCAACAAGGTGGACATCACACCGTCAGCTCGTTTTTTTTGTTTTTTTTTCCTCCGGAGCGATGTACGGAAATGGCTGCTAACCTGAGTGGAGTTTTCCCACTGAGCCCTCATCTCCGACTGTCCACTGATTCACCGCTCCCACAGTGGAGACTGACCTCCTCAGCCACCTGGGGATGACCCCCCTACACACAGTTAAATATGCTCACAGGAAGGAACCCGAGAGGAGGAAATCATGCCGTTAAGTCTCCGCTCTGTCCAGCTCGGGTTTTCTTTTTTTTTTTTTTTTTCTCAGGCCAAGGGAATAAGAAATACCCTAAGTCTTAGAAAATGACTTCAATTAACTATAATGTTAATCACTATTGCTCAGAACAAAAGTCAAGCTGAGAAATCCCTTGATGGAAATTGTTATAATTGCCCTAACAACGGGGATGAATATTTCTCCCTGCTTAATTACATGTGACTTAATATTTAAATATACCATTTGTGGGTTTTAAAGTATCTTAATCACAGCCATTAATTTTAAATATCTAGCATTTGGAGTGGCGGGGGAGCAGACAAACACCTTTTACAGTGTGACTGGTTACATGTGGCAGGTAACGTTAGCAGAATGTCAGGTATGTATTATGCACGAGGTGCTGCTGACAGGGCCTGTATCCTTCGACAAGAACAGGTAATTGTGCTTTCCTCATGCGGTAGGAGGTAAGGAGTGATCTGTTACGCACAAGCTGGAGTCTGACTTACAGCTCGGACCCATCCATCGTAAGCGGTGACACCTTTCAGACAAAACTCAGAAGGCTGTATTTCAGTTACAACGGTATAGGTTCTGTGCACACGTGGCTGAAACAATCACCCTCACGTGCTTTAATGATTGGCTAATGCATACGTGTTCGAGTATGAATTTGATGCTTGCAGCTTTAACGTGTTTATTTCAATTAAATATGGCTCCGGGATGCAAGAAATTACTCTACCAGTGGCGTAGAAAGCCAGAAAGTTCTAAAAATGTTGACTCCGTCCCCCTAGTGGGCTGGGGAAGTACTGCAGTTGGGTTGTAAAAAAAGAATTCCCTTCTTTTTTTTTTTTTTAAATTGAGTTTATTTGTAAAAGAGCAACAAAACAGAGCTACCAATACAAATCCATTATATTTACATCATATCATATTACATCAAAGGGTGGGAGTCTATATGTTATACTTCCTCCCGCTCCTTTTCAAGCGCAATTTTTTTGTTTGACCACGCTGTATGGTTCTGTGTCATCTGATGATTCTATGTGCTCCAAATAAAACTACCCTACAAACTACTCATGTTTGTTATTCATTTTTATTTATCTTCACTAATATCGCATCATCAAATAAAAGTCAGGCAGCCAATAGGGAATCAACCTCCGATGTATGAGCTTTTAATTTGTCATAACTATGTTTGTACTGTTCTCTTGGCCAAAATACATTTTTCATGTCAGTGGAGGTTTTTTCTGCTTAAATAAAAAAAATACATATCATCTAGTGTAAAATAAGTATGATGTAGGGTTAAAAATGTGTTCCTAATTCCTACATTTATTCCTCTACAGATAGTTACATTTACATGGATAGACCATGATTTTTTTTTTTTTTTTCTCAAAAATTCTGGGAAAATATTTTATGTTAATCTTGGACTTTATGTTATTAACCCTTTCATGTATACTGGTCACTACAGTGGACAGTTATTCTCCAGCTCTTCTTTTATATATTCATGGGTTTTGTTGTTTTACTTCCATATCAGCCGACACAGTGAACGTTTATGCATCATCCCATAATACACTGACATTCACACCTGTTCTTCATAAACCTGATCTGCACTAACATATTTGAGTGTAAATCAATTGTTAATTGTTATTAGACTAATTTAGGTTTTTTTTTGGTTTTTTTTTAAACAGAAAGTTTTTTTCTTTTTTTTTTGCATATTGTCTGAGTGAGTAATAACTAGTTTTATAATGTGTTAAAATGTGAGAAAACATCAGATTAGCAGCATTAAAAATGTTTTTATTTCATAGTTTTCACACAGTATGTCAATAAATGCTTTGCTTCAAAAATTAAGCACATGGTGTCCAGCTGAGTGAACATTCTTGTAACTCCATAAAAAGTAGGTTCATTAAAAAAAAAAAAAAGAAAAAAAAGTTGAATCCCATTGTTTTCTTTTTTCATGCATAGAGAAGAATAACAACAGTCTTAATTATGGTTCTCATAATTCATCCATGAAAGGGTTAAATATGAATTGGTTACAGAATATTTCCAGATTTCATTAAGCTGTGTCTGTGTTCTGAAATTTGGGAAGAACTAGTCTAGCAATTAATCGAATAATGTCCAAAAAATGTCATCACCAGAGGCTGAAAAAGGTGGGCATTAGAGCCTGTTTGGCCTCACTGTGGTCAGGTTTGTAATATTTTCTAGAGGTCTGTGCAGAGCTGGTCATCAGATGTTCATTCCCTCTGCCCCTGGTTGTGGTCATTTAGAAACTCATGGTATTGCTTCCCAAGGATCAGGGGTGTCAACCCCAGATTCCTGGCCAGCAGCCAAATGTGGCTCCCCCAATCTGGCCACCTAAATCACGGCCTCATCTAATTGGCCAAATCACCCGCTGTTCTCAGACCCCCGTTGCTGCATGGCAAAGGCCTTGTGAGGAATCAGACAATGTTTGCAAACTGTTAATGTTGTGTTTGGTCAGTGTTTGGTGACGGATCCAACAGTTGGGAGCGAACCGTATAAAGCACCGATGTTAACTCTGAGGCCGTAAGAAAAACAAAAAATATAAAGTCACACTGAAATTCTCTCAGAAGTTTCTTGAGATACAGCAATTACTGCAATATACACAAATCAAGCAGACACTGGGATGCAGCATTTCCACCATGCTGTCACTTATCGGGAGTTGACAATAAGCTGAATTGCTGCAGGGCTAACAAATACACAGCCATACATGGAGAAGCACACACATCAGCAGACGACTGTACACACACAAGTTAAGCAGGCCTTTGGGTCACGCAGTGTGAGTGAAAAACAGAGAGTGGGAGCGAGCGAGCAGCTGCAGGAGCCGTGGGGTGGGTTGGGCCTTACGGCGAGCAGCGAGGGGCTGGGGGGAGGCTTAGGGGATGGAGGAGGCTGAGGAGGCTGAGGAAGCTGGGGAGGGCTGCGGGGAGACCCGGAGCTAGGGGCCGCCTGTTTAATTGGAGCTCATTTACACAGCAGTGGAGCAGGAGACACCTGAAGGGCCTTCCCTGCCTTATCAGCTAAATAGCTCCCTCTCCCCATCTTCCACAAATCAGATTCTTCTCCTTGTTTGTTCGCTCTCTGAATACAACTCCTGCTCATGATATTTGGGATTTTATTTTTTGTTTTTGCCAGATCTACCTGCACAGAGAGTCAATTATAGCACTGATCAAAGTTAAGCACGTAAAAAACCTAACTTAACTCAGATGAAACATGGAGAAGAAGTGGAAAACTGCATGCACGCTAGTCTGACTTTAGAAGATGTCATTATTTTCTGCAATAAACATGCTTTTACTGCCAGAAATGGAATTACATCAGCTAGTGTTGACAATGTAAATCCAAGCCATACCACCTTTCAGTAGCTTTAAAAAAAAAAAAAAAAAAAAACGGAGGTAGAGGATGGTGAGGTGGAAAACAGGAGGGGAGTGTGATGAGGAGGAAGAAGAGGAGGAGAAGAGCCAAAAGAAGGAGCAACTTACTGTAATCATAGTCATGTTCAATCAGACACCTGCTATTAAGTTGATAAATACACTTTTCCCAGTGTGAGTCCAGATACACTGAGTACCCCTAAGGCACTGTTCTGCTCTTTAACTACCTACTCTGCCTGGCATCTTCACTCAACCACTAACTCTCTTCCCATTAACTCACATTTCACCCAGACTCACAAGATGTCCTGAAATCCATTCCTTATAGGGCGCTGTAAGATTGACTAAATGTAGTCCTCAGCAGTGGGACTGAGAACAGATTTGGTGAGTGGTTTTTCTGGCTTTTGGGGAGTGAAAGGGTAGGGAGTTGGGGACGTTTTTAGTCCATTAGTACGAACTATTTGGTCCTTTTTTCCCTTTCGTGCTTACGGTAATAAGAAAAAATGGGGGCAGAGTGTGTATGCCTTATATATTTGTGTGTGTGTGTGTGTGTTATGGGGGAGAAGAGGGTCTATGGAGAGGTTGTTGTGTTTGAGGCAGGGAGGGAGCACAGACAAAGCTTCTTGCCTCCTTAATCTCTTGTCTCGCCTTTTCAGCTCCCGTCGTTGCCCACATGCTGGTGACGGGGCCAAGAGGATGCCGCCTGTAGAGAATCTTACTCAGCACGGTGTCATGGCCGCCACGACACCTGATAAACATTAAGTACAGGCCGTAGTAGCTCAGTTATTATTGTTGTTTATTTATTTTATGTGTCTACGCTGCGTTACGGTCTCCTCGGATCGTGTGCAGCTGCTGTTTGGTCCGATAAGAGCGTGATACCTAGGCTTGTATTTTCTTGAAACGACTTTTCTCTGAACCAAACATGGAAGGCGTGGAGCAAAACTGTATGATAGAACATTCAAGTGGGGTTTCTGGTTGAATTCATCATGTTATTTAAATAAGTTTAGAATTATTCCACTTTGTTGTTTACCCCTGTCGTCTGCGCATCAAATACCCTCAGGTTGTAATTTCACAATCACAGACCATAAGGATGGAGATGCTGTCGATGGAATCACTAATACATCAAATATACCAAATAAAATGCCTAAAAATGATCAAATTAGACCTCAGATGGCAACAGAGTGGATTAATTATTCTATTGGTGGGAAAAATGTTGAATTTAATGTCAACGTCAAAGCTCAAAATGTGGAAAAATCTTGTTTTTTGGGGGGGGTTTTGTTATTTTTTTGTTCCAGTTCTTATATTCTCCTCTAAGTCAGTAATACCAACTGAGAAATCAGCTGTTTTCTCATCATAGAAGTCGAGTATCTACTGGAAAGCTCTTCCTTTATAGCAGTTGTTTATAATTTACCTGTTACTAACACATTCAACTTGTTTCATCATTGCAAAAGACTTGTTAATGACTTATTCTACTGGGCTTTTTTTTTTTTATGTTAACCCTTTCATGCATGAATTATGAAAACCTTAGTCAGGTTTTTTGTCCTTAGTGTTTTTATTCCTCTTTAGACATGAAACAAATGACGTGATTGACATTTTTTGAATGAAACTATTTTTTTTTATATGATTTTATTTAACCTTTTTCAATCTCCCGAACCAAACATATACTCGTAACAAGTACAGACAAACCAGAGCACCCATCACAAAATCAACCTGAAACAGAAAAACAGAAAAGACTAAAAAAAAAAACCATATACACATACATATACTCATAATCCTAATATCCATATCCATTCCACCCACCCACACACACACACACACTCAACCTCCACTGTCTCGTACCTGGACCTTCTCCTTCACATCATCAGTTTTTCTAACACTTTTCCCCATAACATTTCAATGAAACTATTTTTTATTTAGTTACAAAACTGCCCACTCATTTGTACCCCATTCGTTTAATTTTAAAACAATGTCAGACAGTGATATACTTGAATATTTTAACGCAGCTAATCTGATGTTTTCTCTCATTTTTACATCCTCTACTTCTACTCTCATATTAGTTATGACTCCATGGAGATAATATGCAAAAAAAAAAAAAAAAAAAAGTTAATTAAATTCTAAAAACAACTAGCACTTTATTTGCACTCAAACATGTTACTGTATCTTAATCTAGAACAGCAAAGTTGCACCTATGGTATGAATTACAGTATATTATGGGATGGTGCATGAGTGTCCACTGTGTTGGCTGATATGGAACTAAAACAACAAAACCCGTGAATATAGGAGAAAACAGCTGTAGAAGACATGTCCACTGGAGTGACCAGTGTGCAGCAAAGGGTTACAGTCATATTTCATCAGAATCAGAATCAAAAACACTTTTATTGGCCAAGTATGTGAACACATACAAGGAATTTGGCTTCAGTTTTTACATTTCTCACGGCATACAGTTCCGACATGTAACATGTGGACCTCGACATGATATAGACAAACAGTCCACTGGAGACGAGACAACAGTGGGTTGAGATTTACAGTGAATTTCCAACTTAACATGTACAGGGTGTAAATTTGAGTTTTGTAGAGTAAAGTGTATAGGTGTAAATATGTATATTATTTACAGTGGATGTAAACTGAAGTGTTTATACAGTGTGCGACAAATACTTTTGACATCAATAGTTATGTGTTTTTTGAAGGAAAACTAGTTTATTAATGTCCTATTAGTCACAAAATATGAGCATAATACAACAATACGTGCTTTATAATGACATAAAAGCACTTATATGCCAATAAGATTTATGCAAATGTGAACATAATGTAAAATATTGACAAAATATAATATCTTTTTGAGTAAACAGTATTATATTAACATTGCAACAATATTGGATTTGGTTTGTCCAAACTCCTTGCATCAATATTATGAATGTTCTAAAGAATGAACAAAACAAACTTGTTGGAACAGCATGCTTAAAAGCCAGCCATCCCATAGTTATTGAAATCTAAACTTGCTTTGAAACATGAATATCCTGTGTACATTGTCCTGAAAATATTTTCCTTTAGTTCCTCTGAGCCTTAAAAGAAAATTCATAACGTTGTGGTCAAAGTTCAGAACTGTCATCCCCCTTAAAAAAAAAAAAAAAAGCAGCATAACATACAATTTCTGTCTTAAAATCGCACATGTCACTGATTGAGTTGCAAACTGGCTGTGATGAGATGCGTCTGGAGGCCTTGGAGGGGGGTCTATCTCACTCTCCCCCCTCTCTCTCTCTCTCTCTCTCTCTCTCTCTCTCTCTCTCTCTCTCTCTCTCTCTCTCTCTCTACATCCATCGTTCTATTACTGTTCCATCTTTCTCTCTTCTTCTATCTATCTACCTATCTATCCATCGGCTGGGTGGAATTCATCATCTGTTGCGAGGGCGCGGCACATGATAAGCATGCAAGCGGGTGAGCCGGGCCGCTATATCACTGGGAATGAATGAACGACCTCACGTTGACCCGACCAGGGGAGGAAAACACATGTTCTGCTGGTCTTGGCTGCCTGGCTACCTGCAGAGAGGGTTGGGAATTCCTCCAGCAGGAGGGATGAGGAGATGGAGGGATAGGGGAGGAGGAAGAAGACGAGGGCCGGTGTCCATGTGTCTGCGGTGCCCTGATAATAACTTGGAGAGGATGGTGGTATATTGCTCTTTTGTCCAAAATGCTTTGAATTCATTAGTTTTAGACACATGAAAGTTGTAGCCAGAGTTTATGAGTGAAGGGGCAGAGTGATAAAACATGTCATGTGGATAGAAGTTTGGTGTGTTATATTATACTGTGGTATTCTGAGCTTGTTGGGGAATAATTGTGCGAGTGTTAACCTCTGGAACAACGTAGATGAAAAAACATTGACGTTATAAAGCTGCTAAGCGCCCGTCGACCCTGCTCACACTGCAAATCCTCTGGTTCCTGCTAAGAGCTCAGCGAGGTCTATGACTACCTATTGTTTTTTATTACGTGTAAAGCATTTTTCCACCTTCTAAATCTAAGCAGGAATGTGAACTTTTCGTCCACAATTCCCTAGTTTCAGAGTTAGTTTCTGTATATTTTCTCCACCCTGTGAAATGCAGGTCTGGATTTCATTACTGTGGAGGCTGCGTGCACGTATGCACATATTTGTGTGTATTATAAGTGTGTGCACGGATTAACATCCGCCACATCTGAGGTTTAAAGTTTAATTCCAGCTAAACAGGTGTGCAAATACATGACTTTTGTTTTTATCCCACATATTTATAATGAGTTCCAAAGTCTGTCAGAGTTGTGTCCACTTTAAAGGTGTATATTTGGAAATGCAGTCGTGAATATTTAACACACATGGAGAAATGATGTTTGCACCACAAGAAGATCTCATATACTGGAGCTTCCCGGCTGCGTTTCAGTGTCACACTGTTACAAACTGTGGAGAAGGGCCTTGGCCTCATGTCTGGACATGGAGCTGGAGAATGTAGAAGAGGCGGCATGTGGCAGTGGAGGTATGGATGGCCACAGGAAGGCGTGGTCACTGGATAAAGAGACCCATTCCTGTTACTGGGCTGTGGGATGAAGGGCGGAAAAGGGGTTGGTAAGGGGGTTGCTGGAGGCGGTCCACATCGCCCCTTTATTTACTTTGACCCCAGGTCCACAGGAGGCCCAGGGAGGGCACATGCCAAACTCCCCAGGCGGGCAGAGCTGCCCTGCCCTCTCCCTCACCTCTCTGCCCGCCCCTCTGTCTCCAGTTAGATATATGTCTGTTTGGAGCCAGGGCTGCATGAGCTGCTGATTCTACCTTCTCTTTTCTTAGAAACCTGGCTAAGACAGTTGGTCTCAGCTGAAATAAGGTTTGGATATTAGTGTTTGCTTTGAAACGGACTCTTTACAGTATATTCACACTATAATGTATCATCCATATCATTGGAAATCAGATTCTTTTGCCATCTTCTAATGTTATAAAATGCACTTTACATAAAAAATACACATAAAAAAACCAAATTATCTGAAATTTATTGTATTTAAAAGTTTCTTGTGGTTCTCTATTCCAAAAAAACTATTTAATTACTGTTTCATGTTTGAGATATTTCCAAATGTTTCCTCATAAATATGTGAATGTGTCAGTTACTGCGCTACATTCTCTCATCTGCTTTTCACTATAAACGAATGATTTATATCGAAGTTCTCCGAGAATAGCTGGGGGATATCCGTAGACAAATTAATTTCTCAGTCACAAACAACAAGACACATTAAACTTTAATCTTAAATAAATGTGACACGTGTTATTTGAGGATGCAGTTTTATAAATGTGTAGAACTAATTGGTAAATTATGCACGGGGCTCATCAATCCCTTCATTAATAAACTCACAATTAGGAGGAATGGAAGATGAAAACGGGAGAAGGAGAAAGAGCAGTGGCTCTTAAGATGTTAATTATTCAAATGAAGCAAAGGGTACCTGCCTGATGTCAATGTCATCACAGTAGTAATTATTACCATGGTAATGCTATTGCCATGGTGAATCAGAGTGTGATTTATTTAGTTAAAGCAATTAGCCAGTGTGATTAGAAATACAAACATAATTGCACATTTAAGCTGATTTTTCACATTCCCGTTTGCCCGTTTTAGATTTTAGTGCACATTCCTCTCAGTTAACCTTCAACATGACGTGAACCAGACCACGGCGTTCATCACAGCATTTAAAACCTGAATAAATAAGGCTTTGGATGTTGATGTTTCGACCTGAGCGAGCTTCACTAGTGAAGGATCCGCCACTGGAAGGTCTGGTTTGGTGCACGACGGTTAATTGATTGTCAAATCATGTCATAGTGTAGCAGGTAACTGAGATGACTCCGGGGCAAATGTGTCCTCGTGAACACGGTGCCCTCCTGCCCAGTGAGCTCAGCAGAGACAGTCACAGCACAGTGGCAGCGCCGAAAATGTCACCCCAAGATGACAGTCGTATTCCATTACAGCTATCACTCAATATCTTCATGCAGGGCAAATTGCAACGTTTCGACAGAGCATAAAGTAACAAAGGAAAAAGGTGTAAAATAAACAAGGATTATTTTTGTGAGGAATTTATAAATGAAAAATTTGGTTTCTTTTGGACGGTGTTGAATTCAGAGTTCTAGTTAAGAGCTTCCACGGGGTAATATCATATAAAAAAGGTGAAAAATGCTGAAAAAAACTACTTGGAAATAGATGTGTTTTGTGTTGAGAGTAACATGCTGTGACATATTGAAAGACCAATTACTGTACTGTAAACCGCTTTGCCATTGAAAGCTGAATCTAGTGACAAAATCCATCCAATTCCAGTGGTTGTAAGTACCAAGAATGTATTGGACTTCTATGGGGACGCGAATGAAGCTGCTGGGCATCTAGCGAATTTCAGCTCCATCTTGTTTCTTGCCGAAAGGCTCTGGCGTGGGCCTGTGGTTGCCAGGCGCCTCCTGAGGTGACTCTATCAGACTCAGTCAAGCCTGAAATCAATCACTCACACCCATCAAAGGCTGCCCTGCACCGCCATTGTGACTGAGCCATCTGGGCCTCAGCACACTGTCTACATTTATCTCTATGAACTATATGTGGTTGTGTGCGTGTGCATGTGTGCATGTGTGTGTGTGTATTTGCATGCCCGTACAGTATATTCATGTACTTCTAAATTTACTTTAATTAGAGTGAAAAAAGAGTAACAGGTTGAAAGTTACTATAGTGCGCTCTGTTGCTGTTTTAAGCGTCAGCGGTTCTAAATGCAGGAGGTGGTGCATCCATCATGTGTGCATGCTTCTTTACACCTGTTCACACATTTCCACTACATGCCTCTCCTGCATGGCATCATCTGCTTGAACTACTTTTCCTACGTGGAGGCCTTTCTCCTTTGGCCTGGCTTCGGCCGGTCTCTCGGTCTCCGGTCCATCCTCTCAGTGCTGAGTGCTAACTGCCCCGCATTGGCAGCAGATTGGACTGGAGTGGAGCGTTGCTGTGTGTGTGTGGCGGCTGCCATTGGAGGGCAGTAGAGCACCAGCGCATCCATCTCTATCAAAGTGGCCCCCCTAGCCCCAGAGGGTGTCCGAGTGTAAAGCACTACTTAGAGGGATGTTGGGAGCACAGAGACAGACTGGGGAAAATGTGGACAGGTCAGGCCAACATTGGACTCCAGTGGTTCTATGGACTGTGCAGTATGTGCTCTCACAGCTTCATAGGAAAAGACAGATGGACTTGACAAGTATGTGGCGAGAGAAAGAATAATTGCTGCTTGCGTATAAATAAAGTAAATTAGACTGGCATGAAACGAAACTAAAGGGAATAAAAATAGTAGAATTTAAATATTAGATATTATCATTGCAAATTTTTGTCATAGTTCCAGTAAGTCATTTTAATGAGATAATTATATTACTATATAATATATATGTGCTTATTATGGTCATTATGATTCATGTAGAATGTAATACATTAAAGTGTAAATATCCTACATTAAAAGATGATTTTTCAGTCTATCTTTATCCTAATCATGAAGTTACTCATTATGTTGTAAAACTAAAACTGTCAGTCATGTTATTTAGAGGACTCCACTTCAATGGCATCATTTAGAAGCTTTAAAATTAACAAATCAGATGTACTTATACACTTTTCACAGACTAAATACTGTATATATACACTCTAATCTTTTTTTCAATAACAGTTCAATACTGTGAGAATCTGCTGCTAATATCCCCTGGATCACTCACGCGTTTGATCAATAATCTGAAATTACAATAAGCCTTAAGGTTCTTTTTCTCTGTACAAACACTGTTATATTTAGAATTCTGCGCCCACATTAAAAGTACTTTTTCACATCACATGACAATGAAACACATGAAAAAATCTGTTACATTTTTTTCAAGTTATTTTAAAGTTTATCTTTGTCACCTCTTGTGGTGATTATTTCCGTCTAAAATATATATGATAGATTTGATTTAAAAATAAAGATGCAATCTCATAGTGTAATGAAAAAATATTTTCTAAATAACACTTGTTAAAAAGTGAATGTTTTTTAATTTTTGTATTGTTTTGTATGTACTTACCTTGTATTTTTGTAGTGCATTTGTATAAAATTATTCTTTTTAACTAAGTCATAAATTATTACATCTACAGTGAGATAAATATCAAACATTTCTATGTTTTTAATAACAATTGTATTCTATAAGTTTTCAAGTATTTCTAACGGAATAGTTTTATTGTAACATATTCATCAGATTTACTGTTTTACATTAAATGTCAACGAGTGCATTTATTATTAAACTGATTCATAGATTTTTCTTCTGTTTAGAAAATACAAATATCTTTACGAATGAACAGTAAGAAAACACTTAACTACGTGATCATATGAAATATGTGAAATATGTGAAAATCC
The DNA here is from genome assembly GCA_030068375.1 of Ostorhinchus rueppellii. Lineage (NCBI taxonomy): Eukaryota > Metazoa > Chordata > Actinopteri > Kurtiformes > Apogonidae > Ostorhinchus > Ostorhinchus rueppellii. Next base: position 20,517,929 of record JAQQZY010000014.1, read on the forward strand.
TCCGCTCCAGCACATTGTCCTACATTTAAAACTCAAAACAAACCAGGCTTGAAACTTTCATCTCAGGAAGAAAACACATGTTCCTTGTTTTCTGCTTTAACATTAATGTCCATGTTTTCTCCATTCCATTTAGGCAGAGGACTGGGATGCCCCAGTCCCGAGTGCAATGTCCCAGACCTTGGCCAGCTCTTTTATGTAAACAGAAACTCCTCGCTGTGAAGGGGTCCCATAGTTAAGAATTCCACTTAGAGAGCACGCTGAACTCTGCAGCGATATGGGGACGCTCATGTTCTTGTTCTACACTTTAAAGCTACTTCATGTAGCTCTAAATGTAGCTCCAATACCCAGTTGGCTGAGTGTAAGAACTAGAAACAGTTGCAAACTCATTTCTGGATTCCAGTTTAATTCATTTATGATTTCTTATCATTTGTGAACCTTCACACATTCCATGTAAATAAATGCATGTGGTGCATAAGTGTGTTGGCATCAAGTGGAAGAAGCCTTAAGAGACTATTGTTCCTGTTGAAATGTGATAACAAGATATGAAAAGGAACAGTGAGAATTGCTTTTTAACCTGTGCATTTTTAATTTTAGCAAAATGTTACATATGTTTGGTTTAAATATGCAAATGATGCATGTAAATATTTTGAGTGATTCAAGCAATTATAAAAGTGCAAACAGTGATATTCCTCTGAACAAAATCAACCATCACCCATATACATCCATGTGTGAGTATTGTTGTGTCTTATGTGCAATATTATTTCCCCAGAGTCTTTAAATATAGAACTGTTTTTGTTTGTCAGGATCTGATGGTTGGTAGCGCTGCCAGCTACTGCAGGAAAACAGAATTTTGCATGATGACGGCAGCATTTTCCAAACACTGTTACCATGTTTACAAGTGCCAGAGGGCGAAAAAGGACCTTTTATTTCCCTCCTGCTAATTGTTTGATTTCCTGTTGCCGCTGGAGAGCTGAGCGTTCTGCAGGGGAAGAGAGCAGGCCCAGGTTGGCACAGGAGCCTGCACACTCTCACTTCATTTGTCTCAAACACGGCGATGGCTCCAGGCTAGCCTCTCTCTGGAGCTTTGTAGAAATACCAAACAGTGACATCTGAAGTTGTCTGTCTACAGTTCCGTTTTTATCATCTCCTTTTTTCCCCTCCGCCATCTCAAGCTGTTCCTGACACCCTGGCAGTGCTGACATTGTTTGTTTTGCAGCCCTAACCTCTCTAATAAGCTCAGGCCATAACACTGATGTCTGTATGTTTATCATGCAAAGGAATCAGTGAGACCATGAAACGCTACACCATAAATCTTTTAAAGTGCGCAATTTGGAGGGAGGGTCTCTCCTCTGCCTGTTTTTTTTTTTTTGTTTCATGCTTTGGCTGTTACTGTATCTATCTGGAACTTGTCATCGGTTAGTTTGCATAGAGATACGATCCTCTCATCCTATAATGATCCCAGTTCTTATTTCAGCAGGTGGTGGGCTTTAAAAGTTCTTGTTTGTAAGCTGCTGTGGGAGAGATGACACATTTATGAGGAGTGAAGGCCAAACAGGCTTGATTCAGACAGGCGGGGAAGATTCCCTGCTCGTGGCGTGCTGCACAGTACAGTGCATTGTGGGGCTTCCTTCTGAGGGGCCATAACACCACATAGAGCGCTGGACTCACCTACCACTGTTTAATCACTCAGGGCTATTCTCATGTAAATGTATGTTAATCAGGACACAAGGAGATTGTTTTAATCGGATTGCCGGTTTTTTGTTTTGTTTTCCTTCGCCATCAGAACTTGGGAATGCATCAGGAACAAAAAGTGCCGTTGTCAGGTGGCAGTAAGCCAGTAATTCCTCTCACAGCTTTTTGACGTTAGCACAATCCCACCGACAGACAGATCCTCTGCAGGGACCTCCGTGTGGGTCGGGCTTCTGTGCAATCTCACCCCTGAACCTGGGCACTGTCCTTTTGAATTAAGTCGAAGAGAGGCTGCCAACATCTGAAATGGAATGATGGAAAAGGGAAGCTCTGAGAAAACAAGTACAGTAATAATATACGGAGATAAAAATAAAAAAGAAACCCAAAATATAATGATGCAACTTTCATTTGTTCCATTAATAATCTGTGATGGACACCGACTGTTTCCTACAAAAAACTGTTACACGCAGGTACGTGCACATCCCTGATCCAGCGTCTTCTACTGTTAGACTTCTACTAGAACTCTAGAACAGAAATATCTAGATGGCTTAATATCAGCGTGAAAATATGACTTAATGGTGACATTATGTCTTGAGAATTTCCTGACAGTCATACGTGAAGAGGAAAACAACAGCGGCTGTCGAGTGACTGACTTGTGCCACATCGCCTTGGGTTTTTTGTGACGGATGCCCCTGCCAGTGCCAGTGCATTTCTGCCTGCCAGCAGGCCTTTAATCCCTCCTAATGGGGGTTGTCATCTCACCGCTAATTTAAATGCTCCAACCACGAAGCTCCCCCACCTGGCTAAGCTAATCCCAGTGCGAAGGGCCCCCTTCCCCACAGCTAGCCGCCTCGTTCTGGAGCCCAGGGGCCCAGGGGCCTCGCCACCCTCCTACACAACAACAGCATCTTTCAATCATCTCTCCCTGATTGTATTAATCTTATCTGTGTTTAATTACATTTTTTAAGATTATTGCTGTATGCCATCTTTGCACACTGTGGGGGCCACAGAGGGCTGCTCATTTCACATGCATTTTCATTTGGGCACAAATCCCCATCAAAGACTGCCAGAAATTATGGGGGAGCCATTTTGTCATGGTTGGGGGAGTTTGTAAACTTCTTCCTATAGCCTGAAGTTATATAGGCTGCAGTTGTGTAAACCCTTTCATGGGACAATAAAAATATGTCTATTGCATAGAAATAATCCTCCATCATTTCAATTAGAACTGAACAACAAAAAACAATAAAAATGCCCATACTGATAAATGTCAGACAGTTCTTTCTTTCACTTGAGTATTTTTATGTATGTATTTATTTATTTATTTATTTATTACTGGTCTTTTGCTAATTATACTAATCCAAACATGACAAATATTCATTGAGATATGTCATATTTTACCAATATAAAAAAAAAATACATGTGAGTAAGTCATGTAAATGGAACATTTTACAAATATTTCAGCTCCTATTATGTTATAATTATTGCAATATCTATTTGTATTACAATAATAGTTATTTTATGACCCAGTGTTTGTCTCAATACATATTAAGCTCTTTTAGGTGATACACTTTTAGATTTTAACTTTCTTGAAATGTCATATTATTTGTGTTTTTGTTGAATCTGTTTTTCGAAGCTGAACATAGAAGGTGTTTTAATGGTAAAACATTGTTATCTGTTATTATGTTGTTATTTACACAGAACCATAGTGAGAGCAGATACTTAAATTAAAACCCTCCTGTCAGTGTTGTTATCTCAGAGGATGAGGTGTTGGGGATACCTGTGCAGGGACACTCAGTATTTCAGGAGTGAATTCCTTGACATCAGTGACACATCTACAGACGTCATTCTGACATGTTTCCAAGAGTTCAGATTAACATTAACATGGTTACTAACAGGTGTTTCTGCGACTCCATCATCATGATTTCCAAGTCTGCCTAATGAAGCTGCAACGGTTCAGAGTGATTGCAATCAAAGATATGATTTTCTCACACAAGTAAACAATCAGCCATCTGGTCAGATGACGAGTTTTTGTTTGATTGCAAACTCCTTTCTTGGCATTGACCTATTGAGCAACGAAACATCACAGAGTAATTATGGACAAACACAGAAACTGAACGAGAGCTAAATCTTTTAATAGAAACGGGAGCATTATGTGCGTCTATATAAAACTCAACCACACTGTAAAAGAAATAGTTGCTGTTTAATGGTCTGTTCTGTTGCACATTACAGCATCTATTTCCTGCTTTTGTTTTGTCAACAAAATGTGAACGTTACAGAGTGGTGGAATATTCATCTATGAAATCTGTCTGCAGCTCAGTCCATTCATCTCTAATGGTTTTACGCTGTGACTGTAAGGCTTGTAGCAATCAGCAGGACCTTGTGTACCACTTTAATATGGAACGGGGGTGACGGCGGGCACACACAGAGCCTGTTGATTATATTTTTCAGTGCATATTTGTAGGAGTGATCTGAAGTCGAATTGCAGCGTTTTCATCCTCAGGGGCGAGTTAAATGCTGATGTAAGTAGGGCCGGCAGGGCGAGGGCCGGAGGGTTTCTGTCTAGAGGCTCCCCCTGAACCTGGGGCTGCCGGGTTCACCGCCAGGCAGGGAGCAACAGAGCTGCATATGAAAGCACCCCCTCTTTTTTTCTATTTTTTTTTTTTTTTTACTTTTAAGATTTGATGTTCAAAGGTGTCGCACCTGAAAAGAGGTGACGCTAGGTACAACTACATCACATAGGATTACACGCTCATTATTGCTAATGCTTCAAGTGGTGCTGCAGCATAAATGTGTGAAGGCGAGCTCGGGTCATTTGAATAATTTCTGGAGTGCGAAGATAGATACAGGTTCTGGGCAGAGGGGGTGGCGAGCTGAAAAGGACAAAAGGATGAGTCTTGGCAGCACATGAGAATGATAATTCGACTTCAAACACCCAATTTAATCAGAAAAGGAGAGCTGTAATTTCATATTTATTTGATCTGTACATGTTTTCTTTTTTTTGTTGAGTGCTTGTACAATCAAAAATGGCAAAATCGTCTCAAACGCTCACGCTTCCGACGCCTTCCCAAGGCCGAGATTGCAGGTTAAGTAGTAAAATTAACATATAACACGACACTTTCTTGATGTGGTTATTGTGCGGGCCTGCAGATGTGGTGTGTAATTGTCACAGTGCATTGAAAGTCTTTGTAGCCATCACAGATCAGATCACTTTTGAAGCTCCATTACCAGCCATTCAGCTCAAACACTGGAAGAGCAGCTCTGGTCTATGTGTGACACTGGAAGAAGAGCTCTGTAATGACTCCGCTCAACAAAGCTTTACTGATAAAAGGATTAACTAATTAAATTAACAGAGTAAAGTACTTTATAACTGTTAATTATGTGGTTCCCTTGGCTGCTCTGGGCCACTAGCACCCTTTGTCTGAAAGCCCCTTGTCTGTCTAATTGACCTCTGGGGAGCTTTTGGTGTGTGCGTGGGTGTCAGTGTGTGTATGTGTGCACTGAAGGGGTGCCTTACACAATCAAATGGCTAGTATAAACAAACTGACAATTTACTTTGGTGTAGAGTGACACTTTGGAGAAGTAGGGATCACTTGTTTAAATGACCTTGAATGTGCCACCAGAGAATAGCACCCCATATTGGATCGGGCCCCTCAGAAGCCTCTTCCTACTCTGTGCGAGGGGCCCACAGTGCAGACACGACCAGACTATCATTTACGGCGGGGACGACACTTGCAGTGCTCCTAAACAGGAAGTATGATTTTAGCCGTCACTATCGTTCTTTTTCTATTTCAGGTTCAAGGTTTTGACTCGTCACATGGTCATGGTTTGAACAGCGAACTGCAAAACTTAAGTTATTTTTAAGTTTCTGGATTTCTGTGACATTAAAGTGATCATGCAGCGACACTTTACATGTCTGAAAGTGGCGGCTGAAATGACTGAAAGTGAGATTAATTTGTCAGATGGCAAACATGATCTGAAAAATCTACCAAGAAGTCTGGAAATGAAGGTAATTTTCAAATAGAAAATGTAGGATGTTTTTAATATTTTATGCACTCTTTAAATGAAAATGTTAACATCCAAAATGTGTTGATTGTAGTACAATGTCAGCGTGTGTGAACTGGCTTTATGTTGTACTTTTACGCCCCTTCCTCTAAACCTTTCATACCATCACTAGGAGGCAGAAACACTGGCTGTTTAATCTCCAATAATGTCTCCTCTAATGCGTAGCCAATCACATTATTAATCTCCATGGCCGCGGTCAAAAGGCAGATATGTGTGACCCAGTGTCCCATCTATTCGCGCTTGAGCCGGCTCCATCTTTTCCCAGTCTTTTAACCCTTTCTCTGCTGCCACTGGGTCTGGCCGCTGAAATCCTAATGACGTCCTTGACAAGCGATCCATCAGTTGGCAATTACAACATCTGTCGCCATGACAAAGCTGCCCGCAAAGATGGCCCAGGCACTCTGTTTGGGGCAACACTGCCTCCCCAGCGATTATGTCTGGGTTTGGGGGGCGGGATACAGAGTTGGTGGGGTCGTGTAGGAGAGGGGGTGAATCCACTTTGTGCAGTAAAAAGGGGCCGCCCCACAACACAGACAGACATGTTGACAGCAAACACAAACATAGCAAAACAAATGGTTCACGCCTACCTCTTTAGATTTCCATTCAAATGCACTCCACAACTCTGTGAAAGTGCTCTATCTTCTATAGAGGGAAGAACCTACCAGCTGCCATCGTCTCTCCTGACTATAAAGAGGACCTTTCACTTGTGAACAATGAGAGGGCTTCTCTTTTCTCTTGGCCCAGAGTCTCTGCTGCACCATGTTTAATTTCAATAGCCATAGATCAATGCAGAACAACACTCTAGAAGTGATAGGGCTCATCTGAATCAGCCAACAAGACTTTTGTTAACGTCAGCAAACACACATTCAAAGAATGATCCAGCAAGAACCTCTAATTGCAGTTGTAACATTTAGCCATCATGCATCTCATTTTCAACACATTTGAGAAACCTCCTTAATCTGTGAAGGTGTGTTTGGAGAAGAATAAACCCTGCTTCAGGTGGATACATTTGCAGATGATGCCTTTCATGCTGTCTTTTCAGTGGCTCAGTGGGAGGAAGGTGTGGGACTTTGCCTTGCTTTTCTTTTGCCCCTTTAAGTGGAGCACCGGATAGATGGCATGACATCACGGGCCAAGCCGGCAGCACAATGCAAAGGTCATGCGGCCCATTGATCTAGGGGGCCCCTGATAGAAACCCCCTGTATTATGGTTCCGCGCACGCGGGGTCTTACACACACTGAGCCATAGAAACAGACCACAAATGGAGCCTTGTTGTCTCCCTATTCAGGGCCTGCAATCAGCGGATTTACACTTTGATGTGGAGCTGAGGAATAAAGCCCTTTCGAGCACTGACCTTTATCGACTGATGGATTAAAATCCATAGCCCTCTCTCACTCTCTCTCTCTCACACACACGCGCACACACACACACACACACACACACACACACACCCTCCAAACTACATATCTAAGTTACAGTCCAGCTTTGCCACTGAAGCAGAATTTCTAAAGCCGGTCCTTTTCTGTCCCTTTATTCTCCTCTGTGCTTCTCACCCTGACCCTGGAACATGATTGTTACTTTCTGTCAGCAAATGGCTGCTTGATCATTGGTCTGTATTTTAAAGCTACTTAGAAACAGAACAAATAAAAGCAGCCGCAGCCACACTTAAGTTACTCCTTTATTGCACTCTTTGTAATCATAGCAGATGTCATTGTAAAGACAAAGTAGGGGCACTATGGAAAAAAAAAAAATCATTCATTTTTCATTGATTGTATGTTTCTGCAAATCATACATTCACACAGTATCATTATTTGTGGCCTATTAGTCTTTCTACAAATAGTTCCATCACACTTTTTGCCATTTCCTTAACAGGCAGCTTTATGTGAGCTTTCAGCAGCAGGTACAGAAGGATTAGGAAATAAAACAATAAGAGTTTGGAGATAAGTGTTACTCAATACATCAAAAATATTTTGGTTACATCTTTACTGATTATTTCTTTTTGAAAACTAAGCATTGATATATTTCCTTAAACCTAAGTAAGATAGTTCGATAGAAACTTTATTCATCCCAAGGGAAGTTTAAAGTCAGTGCTGTTCTGTGTGTGAGACACAGCTGAACAGCAGTGTGATCAGTTCAAACACTCACAGGTGACTTCAATAAACACATATGTGGAGATATAGACGTGCAATGTACTTACATCTGTTTTGCACTAATGCCACTGTGTTACTTTGTTGACTACAGTGATGGTTGAGGTGTGCATTCTTTGTAGTTGCAGTATGCTCACACAAAAAGGTCCAACACAGGTCAAACACAGTTGTCTCTTGTCAACAAAAGGAACCATACTGCTGTAGATGCACCCACTGTGGACCAAACACAACTTAACAGTTTCCATTTTACTCGTCCTAACGCCTCGCTTCCCATCTATTGTTTCTAAACCCATCCCTGGTGTCCACTTGGACATTTCTGTGTCTTCTGTTCTCCCAGGGGTGTCAGCTTGAACCAAATTAACAGAAACAGAATCTATCACCTCTCGGTCCACTGTCGAGCCAACTGGGTTTGATAGCCCCATTCTGCTTTGTCAGAAACATGCCAAAGCCTGCTGTAATCCGCTAAAGAACACTTAACAACCAAGTAATGTCACGGTAGACCAGCGGTCTGTATGCTGTGACGCACTTTAAAAATCTCACAGCCACATCCACTTAATTCAGCTAGTGCTTTAGGAAGGCCCACCTGAGAATTGTGAGACTGCCTGTGGAGAATCAACCATCAGCATTAGAGAGCATTACCGCCACGCAGCAAAAAAAACACTCAGCCTATTTCCCACTAGAAAATGCTAGCCAGCAAACCTTTCCCAGAGCTCTTCTAAGTGCAATGAGAATTTCAGTCCCTGTTTAGTGCCGTTGTTCCAGGCCCACACCACCAATTTGACCACTGATACACGAGTTGTATTCAAGCAATTACTGTTCTGTTACTGTGAGCCTTTGTTAGAGAGTCATTAATTTGTTAGCTAAACAATCATGGTTTTAAGCACTCTAACTGTGAGTGTAAAAGGTTTAGAGCTGTATAGATCATGAAGCCGCTCTTTGTTTTCAGCCTGCAACGTGAAAGGTCTCAGAGCAAAACAATTACATCACACCGCAACAAGCCCTGAGTGTACAACAATGACAAGAGAATTGTGCCTTGAGGCAGAAAACACTTTACACACTGGAGATGGAGAATGGGTGGGGGTTGGAGGCATTTTCTGGTTGATGAGCATAAGGTACACGGTCCATTCAGACAAATGGGAAGAAACAACAAGGTACATCGAGAGAAAGAAGCAAAAAAAAAAAACAAAAAAAAAAACAGTTCTATGAAATATTAATGGGATATATTTACTGACAAGCTACTGTAACCAGCAGCTCTCTTCAGGGACTTCTGAGAGAAAGAGCTTGTGCTTGACTGACAACCACTGGGTGCAGAGGTACATGCACACACACACAACCTGCCCGCGCAGACACGGAAATACACTCGCACACATAGTAGTGAAATTATGACTGGACATGACATGACATGACAAAGACGAGCCTCTCCGAACGCATATCACAGAGACGAGGCTGCATCAAGTTCAACCTGATGCAAAACACATATTTAATGAAACACTGGTTCATGAGTTTCTATGGAGAATTATGTAAGCAAGAAATAAGATTCCCACATACTCTCATGCATTCGTGTCTTAACCCCCTCCTTCCTAAATATTGCTCTGTCCCAGAAATTCCAAACTTTGCTTACCTAATTTTTGCAGCATATTTCTTTGCCACAGGAGGTGGTTATGACAAATTAGAAGTCTACAAATGTTCTGATGGTGTAAAGGCTCCAGCTGTCACCAGGGAGATGGTGATCAGGTTTCCAAGCTGCATGGTCTCTTGGCGCCACAAAGAGTTCCATATGGTCATCCAAATGCTGCACCTAAATCTGCTCCCAATCTCCACCCCGGAGCTGAGCACTTCTACTGAATTAGTCACAAGGCTTCTGAGCATATTAAGCACAAGACAACAAAATCATATGTCCTTCGTGGAAAGAATCGCAACAAACTGACGCATGCAACTCAGGCTCCATTATCTGTGTATATAATCTCCAGTTTATTGATGATGATGGTTGCTCTGATTTTTTTTTTTTTTTTTTTTTTTTGCAGGCTGTATAATGATAAATGTGCACTTATGTACGGAAATATCAGAGGATAACAGAGGCAACATCACATTTATAACTGTAGTAGCTTTTATATTATTTTTTATTGAACAGGCTTTAACCCATAAGGACCCACTGGGACATTTGTGTCACTTCCAAAATGAATGTTTCTCTATATTTAATCATCTTTATTTGCTTTATCACCGTTTATTGTAATGTTGCCTTCTGTATATCTTTTTTTTTTTTTCAGTGAAAATCAGGTATTTTTCAACATTTAATTTACTAATCCTGTAGATATCCATAAAAGCTGAGGGAAAGGAAGAATAAAATTTGGGTCTTTAAAGGTTAAAACTAAAATTCATGGAATTGATTTTTATGTTGTTATATTTTAATAACCAGAAAAAATGCACATGCAAAACCCAAATTTAACACAGAAGCATAGCTACACTACAAAAAGACACACATTTCCTATATTAAATTTGCAGAGTGTGAGAATCATTTCAGTTGTTTCTTTTGTCCAATAGCTTTACAGCATCACTATATTATATCTGGAGTCATGCATTGCATAGTTTGTTCATTTCACCCTGAAAAATGCAAAATGCTCAATTTGAATGAAGCTGTAAAGGTTGTTTGTTGGAAGCAGAAAATGATACCGTCACAGAAAAGCCTTCGCCTCCCAAACACATTGTGCTTCAGTAGAACATCTCCTCTGCTGCTCTCATGGATGAACAGTGAAGAGCGAGGGATTGGTGATCTATAATTAACCAGTGGGTCGGTGTTGATGTCATTGACGCAGCGTGGAGGTAGAAGGTGGCATTGCCAAGGCACCTGTTGTTGTGGAGTGTGGCATCTGATATCATTACCTACCCAGCCGGAGCGCCAATGTCCCCGCTGGGTCGCGAACTGTCCAAGCTACCGACCACGCTCACCTTTAACATACACGCACGTACACACATATATCTGCATGCTCGTCGTCCACTGTCATCATGTCCTCCTTTACATAACTAACTCTGACAGCCCTCACACCTAGAGGGCAGAGATCCACAGAGACTTCCAATTACTGTTAATGATGTTTTGATGGTAGCTGCTTAACTTATGCAACCATACGAATACAGCTGCACAACATTTAATGTGGAATATCTTCAAAATCTACAAGCTCAGTGGGTTTAAAGCTCAAGGGATCGACATAAAGAAGTGAGTGGTTACACAATCGGTTACAGGCATTCCAGTGTTTTATTTAGAGAAAACACTATGAGTGAGAACATACATAGTCAAATATGTACGCACAAATATGGCCTCCGCAGGCTGTCATGGATGTTTACGTTAGCCAGAGACTTTAGCAAACTCGTAGTTCTGTTGAAAACCTCTCATGCAATTTCAAAACCATTTTGTGTGACCGAAACTACGTAAATAACACTGCAAAATATTACAAAAATAAAAACCATACTTACTGATTGTGGGTTTGACTGCAAGCGCGAGTGTTTTCTAAAATGTCAGAGTGTTCTTGGGTGAAGAACCCTCTACTTCTGCCATGTTCTTACAGAAAAATGAAGGGTTTTGCCAGGGGATTATTATGCATCTGACGCGATCTGGCCGCAGCTGATTTCAGGATGAGAAAAAATATCGGAGAGGGGAAGGCCGCTGCACACAGAAGTATGAAAAATGAATAGGACATTTACAGTGAGACAATGTGACCGTTCCGGGTTAATTCCATTTATTAGTGTAGCAGCTTTCCCAAGCAGATCAGAATGCCTAAGCCCTGGGCACTGACAGGGATTTCACAGCCAAAACTGATTCACTGTTCACACACTCACACACACACACACACACACACACACACATACTATACATGCATACATACACAAAGACAGAAAGAATCAGCTTAGTATTATCACAACGACATGGTGACAGGATGTTAATTTGTTAACATGCCTCATGGGTACTTTACAGGATGTATAGCTTGGATTGTTCCATTTGTATTATTTTGACCCTAGTAAAAAGTTTCTCCTGTTATTTGCCGCCTGTGATGTGATTAGTTACGTGTCAGCAACTAAAAATCACGCATTAAAGACTTTATTCTTGATTGAATCATTATTATAGATGAATGCATCAGTAAATGAACAGACATATTTACAAAGGACTTACACATATTTTTTAATTTCAATAACTATAACCCCTTGGCAAGCAAATCCCATAATGCGATGTGGGTTTTTTTTTATGAATAAGAAGCTCCCCAGATATGCAATAAAGACACAGCAGTGCTCTACATTATTGATTTTGTTTCATAACAACCCAGAGTATCTTTATTCACTGCAATTGGCAAAGAAGGAATCACACACACTTATTTAAAAAATCATTGCACCAATTAGTGAAGTTGGAGCTTTTCCTTTCACTTTAATAAGTCCTGTGAGGTTTGATTTATGATTAGAACCGGATTTTGCTCACAGTGGTGATGGCTTCTTACTAATTTCTAATCATTTACTGTATTACTGAACGTTTAGTAGGTATATCGCGATTCACAAATATGTACACAGGGTAACTTTAGGAGCACAAAGATGGGGAAGAACAAAGAGGTGCTTTCAGGGCAATGAAATCCATGCTTCTTGCTGGGCTGAGATGCACAGGCATAAACTGCTGTTTAATCAGTAATGATGTTTTTGGGAAGTACTAGACCCACTACAGGATGGGCATTGGTTTTCTGTCAGATGCATGTCTACATAAACACAAACCTGGCTGGAATATTTTGTTTATCACATCTGGTAACTCAGCTAGATCACTAATGATGGATTCCAACTTTTGCAAACTTTGTAAAATTGCCTCTTTTTTTTTTTCTTTGTCTCCCTTGGCCATTATCTTGTGCAGCACCAGTGGTATTTCTTTTGGGAGCTGGTTGCCTTTTCATTAATGTCCCTCAGAGTTAAAACCCAGTGTCCTCTGGGATAGCATGTCATTGCCTGACAAGGTTGAGGGATTTGAGTGAATTTCCCTGCAATAATGGAAATATCCCGAACCCCTGAGACAAACAGACAGGAGACTGACAGGAAATATCTTAATCTGCAATGACCCTTTGTTGGCACAGTCCCATACCCTTAGTGAGAAGAACATGTGCGTGTACACCCAGCGTACGCATACCTGTGCACATCCACACGCACAGTAAACTACATCTGGATTGTGTTGCAATGACCAAAGGCCCCTGAGTGTGCAGCCTCAGTGGCAGTGCGTGGGTGAGAGCCAGGGTCCAGTGCACCATGGTGGGGGCTCTCCATCACTCTGCCTCCTGGTTTGACAGGCCCTGGCTCTGGGGCCCGTCAAGGTCTTGCTGAGCGCACTCAAACTGTGCACTGCTGAGGAAGGGATTCTGTATCCTTCTAATGGATTACTCACCCACATCACCTGTCTGATTGGATTGTGTTGACCGACGGACACACACTGCATGCAGATATGTTCACATGCAGTTGTGTGCACGCTGACGCACAAATACAAGTTTTATCAAAGGGCTCTAAGGTGCACTAAAGGCTACAGTTAGACTAAAAAGCCCATTCATCAATGCAACATGGACGTCCAGGACACACTGAAAGGCATTATCAATTTTTCTGCTTAACTCTCCATAAAACGTCCATTCCTCACTTTAAATCAGCACCTGACCTGAGGATTATGCTTTTCTTCAGACTCAATGGCTTGAAAAGTTGTTTTCACCTCTGAATAAAAAGGTCATCCGTATATGCTTCCGTCATTTACTCTTAATTCGGACAGAGAGAGCCTGGTGTCATGCTGTTGGACACCTGCAGACCTTGGTCAGGGCAGCAGCACTAATCAGCCTAATACATATGTGTCACATCCAATGACCCATTGGCTCTGTTCATAATAAAGGTCACTCTGTGAGATATACTTTGTCCCCCCAGGTCCTGTTTAATGGGAACCCACCGTAGACTGAGGTACTGAAGCCTGTGTAGAAGCCATTGCAAAGTTGTTCCTGCCTTTGTTAACTAGTATCTGTAATTTTACCGACTGTCTTTATGCTCGATTATAACAGGATGTACGTTTTTTGGCCTATTTTGCTCCACACTTAATTCCATAAGCAGCACACTAGAAAGAAATAATGAGATTATTGTTATCATTTCAAAGGTTTATAACATCTTCAGTTAGTATTCAATTGTGGGATTTGTCCTTTTCACCCAAGTTATGAGAAGGTACAAGGTAACATATCGAAGCCTTCTTAAAATAATCGCCTCAGAATTTTCAGGAAACACAAAAAACTGAACCATTTGTTGAATATATGATATTTAGTAACAATTTTTATCAAAACAGTTATAGCAACAGATGCCTACTGACATACAAACAACAAGGTCAGTCAAACATGGAACATGAGAGAATTCATAATAATAATTCTGAAATTTTTGAAGATGCCAAAATGATTTATATGATGCAATTATTTTAAGAGGGTGACGATATTGAGCTCTTATTCATATCATGTTTATTGAGGTAAATTCACGTTGTGTCATTTACTTCTGATGAAATAATAACAATATGACACCAGTGACAGCATCTGAACATCGTCAGAAACATTTGATAGTCATCAAAATATAATAATATCCTATTGTGATTTTGGTTATCACATACAAGTCTGTGGTATAATGTCTATGTTTTTATAAAAGCATACAATGAAAATGGATTTTATTTCACATCAACAGTCAATTTAATGTGCAAAAAAAAAAAAAACATGCTCAAGGTTAAGACCAATGTATGTATTTCCTCCTCAGACAGACATTGTTCATCATTTTCAGAAAAAGGTGAAATGCTATTGCCTGTAAATCATGGCCAGAGGTCAGCTATTGATCTGCTGCTGAAGGAGACCTTAGGGGCATGTTAAGAAGGCCTATTGTTGCGTGTCAATGATCCCTTTATGGCCGTGGACTTGACAGGTCTGCTTTTATTCATCAAGGTTAAACCAGTCTCCTAATAGCAAATCGATGACAGTCAATAGATATTATCATGTCATTACTATTCGGTCGAGTCCACCATTACTCAAATCTGCAATAGTTTTTGTTCTTCTGTGCTTTAGCTGTGGAGCAGAAGGTTGTGGGAGTTATGTGCTGATGCGGTTCAATGACATTTCACTTGGACCTGTTCTGCCTCTTGTAGTCCTGTGCTTTTGTTAAATGGCATGGTCTTCCATTAGTTTCACTGAGGAGCTTGCTCAGATTTGAGAGACCATTGTAGAAGTTATATTGAGATAACCTTTACACAACAGTAGATATTTCACCTGCATTTAGATTACCCCGAGTGTAACCTACTTGTTATTTGGCTCTAAGCCTCCTCTATCAATGTGCTTCTACCTATTTGAGAGCAGCATCAGTCAGAAGTGTCCGCTATGCAACTAAATGGGGCACAGGGACGTATCTATCTAACTATAACCTTTGCAGTACTGATATTTATGATAAAGACCATTAGGCATTTGTGAGTTGCTTGCGCAAGGGCTTTAAGGCTAACAACGATCGTGAAGCCAGCCGCTATGTGAGGGTTCACGTGGAGGCCTTCGTCATCAGTCTGCCATATACGGCACGACCCCTGATGGAAATGTCATTAGCTGGGGAAGTCGGAGAGGCTGTGACACAACCATTGTCTCTTACCCAAGCACAAAGCATAATAGGAACAGCATGGATCTCCGTCTGCTTTTTTACACTTTTTACCATTTTTTTTTCTAAACTACTGTCTTTTGCTTCTAAAAAGACATCCCTCTGATGACAGTCCCTCAGCTCCACTCATCACAGGCTCCACACTGACTGCTCTGTACTCACCTTGCTGCCTTGAAGGACAGTCTATACTGTAAGGAGCAAACTACAGGAAAGAAAGAAAAAAAAAAAGAAGCAGACAGGAACCCTTAACGTCAAATCCTGAAGAGATACTTCCATGACTTTCATTTAAAAAACAGTGGCATCATTTGAATAACACTTTGGTAGATTTCAGCGTCTTATTAAAACATTTAGTGGCACCTTTAGCCTGTTTGGTGTCAGTAGACGAGCCACATAGAGCTGGTGTGCAAAAATGTAAACTACAAACCAAATCAAATTCAATGTGTCCAATCAGTAGCATGAACACAGTAGGAAGTCCGGTCTTTTATTTTGCATATTCATATGATTAGTCCTCCAAAGGAAAACACATTCACGTCAACACCATTGTACTTTGATTCCCAGTGATAAAAGCCTATCTCATTTCTTTCTTTCACCTTTCTAGTCCAACCTAGACACTCTGATTTGGTAAAATGTAATTCTAATTTATCATTTTTCTGCCTGAGGCAAAACTTTCTCAAGCCTGGGGGTGTTTGAAAAGCAGTTGGACACAAAGACAGACCCTGGGAACTTTGCCCATGCAGTCAATCAGTCAGACACCCCAGAGTGCCCAGACCCGAACAGCTTGTTTTTTGTCCACGGATATCAAACAACTTCTCCTCTCCCGTTAGATAACAAAAACATGTAAATAGGAGTGAGTTGTTTCTGTCTTTTTTTTTAAGCTGGAGATGGTTGGTGGATCTGTGGTGTCTCTGTGGTCAGGGGCTGGGCAGCAGAGCGGACTTCAAAGGCCAGCAGAGGTCTGTGACGGTGAATGCAGCTGGTGTCTGAGTCTCAATGCTGGACAGAGCTACAGGCAGGGCCTCAGCTGCCCCACAATAAAGACACACAGGGGAAAGCAGCGCCTTCAAAGGCTGCACAAATACACACTCACACTGATGCACTAACACATGAACACACGGGCAAACAAGCACACCATCACAAACAATGCCCGCTGAAAAATGATGCTCCCAAAATACAGTTTTTTGTCTGAGAAATCATGAAATCATGCTGCGTCTTTCTTTCTTTCTTTCTTTCTTTCTTTCTTTCTTTCTTTCTTTCTTTCTTTCTTTCTTTCTTTCTTTCTTT
>JAQQZY010000014.1:20547607-20563491 GCA_030068375.1 Ostorhinchus rueppellii
AGCCCGCGGATATAACATTGTGACACCTCTACAAACCTGTAGACAGCGCCAGAATACCACCATGCCATGGCACCTTTTAAAACAACCACAGTGGACCAAAGTGCTATACAGAACACTAGAAACACAATACAAATGAATAAAAGCATGTATTTAAAAAAAAAAATCAAATAAATAAAGCAAGTTAAAATATAAAACAGAACAAAATATCCACATTAAAAGGCCGAGGAGAACAGGTGGGTTTTAAGAAGAGATTTAAAAACAAGCAAAAGGAAGGTCTGTCGGATCTGTTCCACAGTCTGGGACCAGCAGCAGCAAAAGCCCAATCTTTTAATATAATAATTTATTAATATATAAGTACATTTGTATGTCATTTCACTGACGAAATATTTCAGATTCTTAGATTTAGAGTATATACTGCACAGTTTATTCCTGTCACATAAGTCATATTTGATCCTATAGTTGCTCAGTTGCTGTAAAAGCACAGTTCTTTTCAGTAACCTCAGTGGTATTCTTCTACCTTCTTCTTCTGACTTATTTCTCCTTTTCTTGGAACAAAATTTGTGTAATTAGAGCAACAGCAGGACTGTGTGTTGTCACCCACATGTGGATTCTAGCATAGTGACACCTACGAGTGGACAAAACCTCCCAGAGGTGTAGGAAGTGAAGCATGAGCCCACGACTGTTAAGATACAAAGACAAGAAGTTTGTTGTCATTGTTTGAGCTTCATTAATTATTCATGATGATGGTCATTTTAACTGATTTCTAATGGTGTGCAAGCATTTGAAGAATTTGCTGTTCTACTTTGGATACACATAGAGATCATGCCAGTGAATTCCCAAAAATTTGTGGGATAAATAGTGTTAATGTCAGACATGCAAATATAAAGACTTCTTATTTCTGTTGAATATTAATAATGTCACAAGTCAATAATGCCTACAGTGCATGCAGAGGCTGTTTTGACAGACAGAGCAGTGGGGTATTTGCTAAATATTTCATAATTTACAGGACTTAAAGTCATGATATCAGCTTCTAAAATGCAGATAATAATAGGTGACTTCATTTATACTGGAGAGGAAGTCTAGTTAAGCCGAACTCTGTTGCATATCCATCAAGTTCATTATGTCAACTTAGTAGATGTATTATTTTTTTGTTTCTTTTTTTCAGACAAGTTTAGGTAAAGAGACATCTCCTTCTAAACTTCTCTGAAAAAACAGAAACAAAAAAATAATAGTAAAGCTGTTGGTTTGGCTTTAAATGCTTGGGTTTATTTAGTTGAACCATCACTTTTCCAACAAAGAAACATCGCAAAGCAATATTTATAATAGTAACTTTTCTGATTGACAGCAGCATCCTGGCAAACATCATCTCAAGCTGACAGCCCCGGAGAACTTAGCCAGAATGTGACAGCCATCACAGACCCACATCCACACATGAAAAGGCTTTGTGTTGTGAAGCCCCTCTACTGAGACAGAAGAGGACATGTTGTTCTCAGTTAGAAACAGACATTGGGAGAGACTGGAAGAGAGGGAGAGAGAGTGTGCATGTGTGTGTGTCCTCAGTGAGATAGGACAAGGAGTGCTGATTTAGACATAGCCAACCCAAACACAGATGCCCCAGTCCTTCCTTCCTGTGGGTAACAGAAGGAGACACAATGTGTTCAAGAGGCCGGAGCTGACAAAGGGATTAATCCGATGACAACAAATGCTGCAATCTCTGGCATAAGTCGCAGCAGAAAAATACATATCATATGGTCGCAACGGCACTGACACAGACAAACATGCGCAGAGAGCCAAAATGTTGAGGAAAAAAACGCAATATAAGAAGCGAGTAGCTCAAACAGTTTTCTACCCTATATGTGTCGTATATTTTAGCGCCGATGTTAGGTCGAAATCTGCCTGGGAGTGAATCGGTGGCAGTCATTCTTTTTTTTTTTTTTATTGACATCCAGTCTCTCCCACTGATAATCTGTCAATCTCACTATTATCTCTTACATTCCCTCCATTGTTGATTCTCTCAGTTCTCATCTTGCTCTCATCTCTTCCTGCGTCTGTCTTTTTCCTCTCGCGCCCCGTCTGAACGCTGTTACGGCGGCTGATATGAACCTGTGAACATCTGCCTGCGATACAGTAGGAGGAACAGACGAGAGAGACTTCGATGAGGTTGAGTTCATGTGAACCACCCGCGGCGCCGGACTGTTACGGCCATCAGTAAATCTCCCATCTAGCCGCTATCAAAGGTTCACTCTCTGCTTCTGTGTCCGTTCATGTGTGTGTGTGTGTGTGTGTCACCGTTTCCCTGTGCATGTCCTCGTCTGTCTGGATATATATGTGTGTGTGTGTGTGTGTGTTTTCTTCACAAATAACATAATCCCATAAAAGGGTGCCAGAGACATTTTTTGAGGATAAGGGGAGAAAAGAGGAAAAAATGATGGCAGTGAAGAGAGAAAAAGGCAATGAAGAGGGGGGGCAGAATAGAGCAGGAGAAAAGCATTAGTAGTTCCAGCCAGCTGCCAAATGATGCCCTTGATTGCTTCTCTTCTTGTGCAGAAACAGAAGGTGTGAGGGGTGATTAGGCCTGGGCCCGATCCCTGATGAACAGATGTTAATAACAAAGCCCATGTTCATTGTGGTTAATAGCCAAGCGCGCCAGGGCTGGCTGCTGAGGCTAGGGGAAAATCTGCCTCCATAGCTCTTCTCCTCTCCTCTCCCTTCATGGGAGAGAGATAGGCTCCCTCTACTAATGTTTTGGCTGTACACTAACGTAATGAGCATGGTATTTGCAAGAAAAGGTAATGATAATCAGTCACGGGGGCAGAAAAAACACAGCAAATGATGGTGCGTCGCATTCAGGAGATAGAAGAGCTCAGGGTTTGTGCTGTTAACTTTTAGTTGATGATAGCCTTTTGATGATATCAGAGATAAAGGGATGTTAATAAAGCAGGAGCGGCGTGGCTGAAATCACTGTTGCCTCATTTTTGATCCTATTAGGGTATTGTCTTCGGGCTGTGATGACAGTGACTATAATGTGCGGAAGAATCGTCATAATTCAGTTTCATCAACGCTCCGTTGCAGTTAAAGCTACATGCTAACAAGTGATAAAGGATAATTCAGACATGTAGAATGGGGGAAAATATCACCAATGGAAGTTGAATCCGAAAAGGGTTAACAGTAGTCGCTTTTACTTTTACGTTGACCCTGAAGTATCGCAAATATAACTTGCGTATAAAAAACGGAAAAAGGACAATTTCACCAAAACTCTCATTTTTCGATTAAAAGTTTTTGCACAGGCAAAAGGTGGTTTTTCGGACGTTGCAAAACCGCAATGAAAGACCTTTTTTTTTCGCAAATGGTCATGTGAATAAAAATAAATAAATAAAATAAACAGATGTGGACGGATGTTACAACAAGCGAAGAAGAGTTTTAACAGAAATATGGCGCAGTATGTGAGGACACAACAGGAAACTGAATAATGAGATAGAGGGGTAATACAGTGGTACCTCTACTTACGAACGACTCTTCCTACGAAATTTCCTGGTAACGAAAATCCTTTACGGTAAAATATTGACTCTAGTAATGAAAGAAATTTCAAGTTACGAAAGGTGCAATTGTTACATGCTTTACGGTAAAGTGCACTTCCACTCGGCGCTCAGGATATGAAAGGCGTAATTATTCCATACTTTACGGTACTGTTCCAGGCGGCGCTCAGAGCTGCTCCGCCATTGGCTATGGCGTGGCCCCCTGGCACACAGAGGGAGGTCCCTCTGTGTGTATGCTTGTCTCACGCTAGAGTGAATAGTGAAGCAGGAAGTGCGGACACGTTTTCGTCAGCTTTCGTTCGCTTTTATTCACTATTTAATTAGCACACATTTTAATTCTTTATTATTTATGTATTTGTTAGAGGTTTTGATGCATTTTTATAGTATAGAAATAATTTATGTCTAAATTTTGTGGGGCTTGGAATGGATTAGGGCATTTACACGGAAAACACATCTCTACTAACGAAATCATCTACTTACGAAACTACTTCCGGAATGGATTAATTTTGTAAGTAGAGGTACCATTGTATATAATAATAATAATAATAATGAACATATCTGTAAATCAACACCATATTTATGTTCGTCACCATGTTTATGGAACGACTTCTCGTGTCATCTCGCGATAATAAATACAGAAATCATCGCATTTGTGATTTAATGGAAAAAAACAACATTACCGACATTTCTGTTTTTCGACATTTAGTAAATATCGGTAAAGTTTTGCAAATAAACCAAATGGAAAAGTGACTAGTGAAGACAAACACATCATCATTTTATACTTTGTTATAGCAGATAAAGCAACAAATAATGGAAAAACCGATATTACGCACTTCTATTTTTTCGACATTTGGTAAATATCGGTAAAGTTTTGCATATAAACCTAATAGAAAAGCGACTAGTGAAGACAAATACATCATCATTTTATGCTTTGTTATAAAAGATAAAGCGACAACTGTGCCACTTCCACCCTTCTAAAGATAACACAGTTTACTTATAAAACATTCAGATGCGATGAATTATTGAAGCGAAGCAGATGTTGTAAATTGAATACGGTTACCTCGTTTCTATTGGTGAGGAACAACTTGCTTTGCTTCATAAGTATGTATGCGCCGCTACCAATTCTCTTTTCTTTCGGTGCACACAGCATGCAGGGAGAGTCATCTCGCACTCAAATGTCTCTGTGGGGAATGGAAAGATGGCAGAGATGCATACCGAGGCCACTCCTTTTATCCAGGCCACAGAAAGAAACATTGGCACCGTGGACAGGGAAAATGTGACATTTTCTGCACTGTGATACCTCACATCTTCAAATTGATGCCTCCTCTGAAATAGACAGAAGGAGGTGTAATGAATGTGCTTCTGTGACACATAGACATGCCACCGGGACATTGTTGGGTTTCAGATATGAAGCGTTCTGACTGGTTTGCTTTTTAAAACACTGAGGCCCAGGTTTATGGTATTCATATTCAGAGAGTAAATGCGGGTCCATCTACTGTAGCAGGGGATAATAGTTTGGACGACAGCCTCCGTTTCTAAGACCACTCTTTACGCTATTTTAGTCAATCAAACCAAAGTATTTTCCATGACACCGCTTCTCTTTCTCTTCATCTGCAGCTGAAATTTGGACAAAAGATTCAAATGATTGTCATTTCTTCACTATTCACACTGTCATCCCTGCGTATCAACAGAATAATTTGTCCTTTATGTGAGATCTTTCACGGGTAGAAAACCATGTTACTGTACGCCTTCCGTACAAACACACTCATGGGAGGTCATGGGAGTGCTGAGCTGACAATCAAGGGACCAGCTGTCATTCATAGCCCATCACCAGCAGAGCGCCGTCGAATCTGGTGAGGACCACATGACTACAATGGCACATTTCTGCTCTTTTTTTCCCCTGACAGGCATGTATCAGCGTGATGGGTTGGTGTCAGAGAGAATCTTTCATCAAGACCCAAATATCCTCTGTAATCATCTTCATTGTGTGAGACGAAGGCACGCGTAATTTTTTTCAGTTCAAGAGCTACCGTAGAAACACCATAAATCCATGTATATATTCATCCTGTGTATCATCCACGCTGTAAGATGGTCTGTGTTTGTAAATATTTTGCTCTTGCACATGCTGAAACTCTATTTTTATGGTTATCAGAAGCTCTCTATGGGTCTGCGCGGACGCTAACGTTCAGCTAAATGACCCCGTGGCACAAAAAGTACATGCGAACGCTGAAATTTTGTGACATTTCCCTTTAAAGAAAAGAATTATATAGATGACAGCCCAGGTTCCTCCTTTAAATTGAAAGGAGACAATACTAGTTAAGAGTTATATTCCCAGCAGTGCGCTTCCTCTCACAGGCGTCAAGCACCGCTGTTTAATGTACACTCATGCCCCATCTACCTTCTCTTCCATTATTCCACTCTCCAAACCTCCGTCTCATGCACACTTTCCCCAGGCCCCATGCTGTCCCCTTCTATTTATTGAATACATCTTTTACTCTGCAACATTTTTCCACCTGAGCTGGCAGTTGCAACTTTTATGGGGGTGGTGCACACGGGGGCCGCGGATAGAAGAGGACCCTCGTATTTTCATTGTACGCATCATGCTCCAGCGAACGAGGGCCATCTAGGCTGAAATGAACTAACAGGGAAGATGACTTAGACTTTACCTTTTCTTGTTGTTCTCTTGTTTATATTATTTAAGAAGGAGTGATAGCAGCCTTTGGTGTTGCCCCCACTTCACTTCATGAAAAAATAACAACAAGTCAATAGAAGGCCACCAGCTGAGTGGAGACAGAGTAGGGATTTAAAAGGGTAAGTAAACAGGAACCTGATCAACAAAACAATCTATTATTCAATGCCATTTTTGGCAAGATCAGTTTTTACACGACCCCAATTTATCAGACAAGCCAAGCAGACTAAACACATAAACAGGCTTTCAAAGTGGCTCCGATAAAAATAATTTGACACCTTGCTTGTAGACAAACCTCAAAAGCAGACAAGATAATTAAGAAATAATAATAAAATAACCTTTCTTGCTTGTTAGAAACATTTCCAATTGTTTTCAGGGCAACTACAGGATAATAGATTCTATGTTTTCCTGCATAAAACGTGACAATGGTGAGCATGTTTTTCACCCTGCGACACTTTGTGCATCTGTAGAAGATGTGAGGACACTTTCCTTGTGTCAAGTGCAACTTTCCAAACATTATGTAACCCTATCAGATGCAGGTCAAAGCAGGACGAGTGTTAGTGTGAAATTCACTCCATTTGAGTG
This sequence comes from Ostorhinchus rueppellii, assembly GCA_030068375.1. NCBI lineage: Eukaryota > Metazoa > Chordata > Actinopteri > Kurtiformes > Apogonidae > Ostorhinchus > Ostorhinchus rueppellii. Next base: position 20,554,418 of record JAQQZY010000014.1, read on the forward strand.
AAGCCTGGCTTTGTATTCATTGCAAAGGCGATGCTTTCCAGCAGAATTACACCAGCTTTGTGTAAATAATCAAGGGCTGACCTGTGGGGTTAAACCCCGTAATTGAAGTGATACTTCAAAGAGACGACTACCACCTTCTCTAGGCGGCAAAACGCTGCATGGAGCATGCAAGACAGACGGGGGGAGTGTGTGGGGGGGCAGTTCACACAAACACACAGACAGACACACACCCCCGTGCACATACACCCCCATACACACACACACACACACACACACACACACACACAGGGCCGAAGAGGGAGGTAATGGGGTGCCCAGATTGGATGACACTGTGGGAGTGCCTATTCTGATACACAAGTGCTTTCTGTGTCTCTCTTTCTCTTTTCTCTCTGGTAAATGGATGACTAAAATGCCAAACTGCACCCAAGCCACAAATGAACAAATGAAATGAATGTGCGATTCCTTCACTATTTCTTGTCACACACGTCCAATGTTATATGCGTGACGCCAGAGCATCCACTGAAGTGGAAGTGCACATGTGGAAAAAAGGAAAAGTTTGGAAGTTGGAAGGAGGGAAAACTTACAGTATCAGGAACTTTAGGAAAGATTATATATTCATCTGTTTACATGAATAAATGAACAAATTAATATATATTTTCTATGTACAGATATAGACTGAATATGATACATGACATGTATTCTCTTTTCACAGTATTCATACTTCCTCTATGACAACTATTTATCAATATCCATGACATTTAATTCACAGGCAAATGGGGTCACTTAGGTCATGTACTCATCATTTATGATACTAATATCATTTTACATGGTCATGCTCTGGAACCAACCCCCCCATGCAGATCAAAATGGAAAAAAAAATACATTTACACTGACGGTAACACAAAATAAACCCCACTCTACACAGATTTTGAGGTGTGGAAAGTGCTTGATTCTAAGATGCATTGGAATGCAGACATAACAGTCATATCAGACCTTGACGTGGAATACACTACAGATGGGTTTGTGGTTCATTTTTGTCTTATTTACTTAAGGTCAGTAACAAAGATACTGCATTGAAAAGATGCCGCTGCATAAAACACACCGTTATAATTGATTTTTGGAAGCATTTTCTAAATAACAGGAAGGTCAGATTTGCTTCACTGCTTGTATTAATTGTTTTTGGGCAAAAAAAGTCGCCCTGTTCAGTAATGTAGAAAATTGATATTATATATTGAGGTGTGTCAAGGATAGTTGTACTTTGGAATTGTTTGGATGTGAATCTTAATATAATTGAATGATGAGACCCCTAATATTGTCTGAACCATTAATATTCTGATAAATGGCTCTATTTTGAGTAAAAAAAAAAAAAAAAAAAACATAAAGGAATTAAAAAGGTAAATATGCCAATGAAAAATAAGCACTGAAGCAAAACAAAAGAGATGATATTCAAAGTAACTTGGAAATATCTCTAATATTCTGTTTTACACTTGACAATGAGGGAGTTTGCAAATCCCCCTCTTCCTGTTTTGACAGCATCAGAAACCCCTTTGACCCTGACCCATCCCCATGGCGACAGGAACCACATGCAGCCCCGAAGCTGAGCTGTTTGCACTAAACTAGCCTCACTCTGCCGCGGCACATCGCCACTGCACCGGCAGCGAGCTTGAAGACATTTGCCCCGCTGCAATTCAATTAGAGGCTGTAAACAAGTGACAAAGGCGAAGACAGACAGACGGGTAGCCACGACTGAAAATTAATCAGTAGGGAGGGAGGTGGGGAAGGAACTGCGCTGTCTGTCATGGCTGCAAGGAGTGACTGGCACTGCTGTAATCACTCATTTACAGTAGTGATCACCATAGTGCATTGTGGGTGACGGATGCCCATGCTGTAGAAGAGTGCAACCCACTATCTTCCCCCACCCCTGTCTCACCCGGCTCGCATGCCTCCCCACCCTCCTACTTCACGCACACCTCCAGCAAAGAGTAGCAACCAGCGGAGAGAGGCAGATTGATCCCTGGATTCTACGTTGCTACAGGCCTCCTTCCCTCATTAATTCTGCCGATTCCACCAGATGGGAAACAAAATATTAATTTTATTCAGCCCTAGGCATAAACTCTCTGTTAAGGTGTTCACTAAATCACCAGGGTTTCATCAGGATGCTCTGATATTGGAGCCCGGCTGTAAAATTGCCGGGCGGGTGGGCGGGACAAAGGTTCAAATTGTCATAAATGTAATTAATTGTATGGCAAGAATGATTAATTTATCAGAAATGGAGGAGCTGACATGACTAGCCAAGATGCCTGCCCATGCCTTCAAAGTAGCAGTACATGCTCGTTTGAATTATGCAAATTAATTGACTCTTTCAATGTGGCATAAAATGCTAGTGCAACTACATTGCATGGTACATTAGTCTGTTCATCCAATAAAACTGCATTCTTTACAAGTGAATCCTTGACTCAGAGGGCTCTGGGATACAATTCATTTTCGGCACAGATGTGAGAGTCTGGCAGCATTTGGCAGAAGGTTTCAGGCGGAAAGTGTAAGGGGAGGATGTGGGTGGAGGGCTGGAGGAGAGGGGGGGTGGGTGGGTGAGAGAGATGTACAGTGTATATGTATATGTGCTAAAGCTGGGTGTTTGTCTGCTGACCCCACTGGGAGCTGCACTGGCATGAAAACCACCGCACATTTGCAATGTAATCTTAGTAGCTTCAATGCACTGTGCTTTTTTTTTTCTTTCTTTTTTTTTTTCTTTCCCCGCCGTCACCTCTTTTGTCTCAGATTGAGATGACAACTTAGTTTGTTGGTCACATCTAAAGAACCATGGATCATTGATTTCATTGCAGTGTTGCAGCGTTGCCCTCCCACCCGCTGAGCCATAGTGGAAACTGGCAATGACAAGGCATGTGCGCAAATGCATATACACATGCGTGCACACACACAAACAAACACATGCCTAATTATAAGCACCACTTTTCCACAGTCAAACTCCAGTGAAGGATGATGATTTCCTAAAAAGGCACGGAATTATGGACAAATACACAATATGAGGATTTACACAAGGAAATTAAGCGCAATTAAATGCAAACTATACACCGAGCGTCTCTTACATTCAGTGCATTGTATAGATTTTATTTCTGTTATTTCGCCCTCTACATGGGGCCCAACACTTACCTGAACCTGCTCAGAATTTGGGGTGCATGCTTGACATTCGCTTCAGCATCTACATCAATACAATCCCAGCCTTTGACTCCATGACTGGGGTATTAGATCACACCTCATATACACTACATACCCTGTTGAAATTAAACTACACTACACCTGCCACTCTCTAAGCGGCGTGGAGATGGAGAGAGACGGAATGGTTCTTTGCCACCTAATGAAAGCCCATACTACTCTTCCACCACTGCCCTCCATCCTCCCAACACCTCCCCCCTCTTTCCCCTCTAAAGCCACCTCCTCACCCCTCCAGCCGCACTACCCACCCCCACTTTGATATACATGTGTCAAGGCAAAGTGACAAATAGCACATATTAATTAGGCACTAGGCCGGGCGAGATTGCTGTTATTAACGGTGGAAAAGGGTAAGGTTGGATTTAATTGCCTGTGACATCAAAGTCAAGTGACTGGTATTTCAAGCATCATTTAAAATGTTTGATATTGAGGCCATTGTACTCACATAAAGAACATCTAAAAATATAAAGGAGACTGATGGGGAGGAAAATACCTACATGCTTTTTCTGCAGCTATCTGGAAGCTAATAACATTTCTCTGCTGATAAATTGACTAGATCCTGATGGAAAGTATATTGTGGTCGCCCCTGACTGACTATCACTCCCTCTCTCCGATTTGCCATCTACTCTCACGTACTTCATTCGCTTTTTATATCGCTTGTACTTTAGGGAGAAAAAAAATCATTTCAACATCAAGTACAGACGTGGAGAGAGTAAATTTGCTTGGTTGGTGTAATGGTGTTTTTATTACGGAGTGCATCTGCTAAAAAATAAATGAGAAAAGACAAATGGATAAAGCTATCATCCTTGTGTTATTACTTTGAGATAGCGAGTGAATGCTAAATAATAGGAGTTTTTGTATAAGATCTGAAGATGGAAATAAAACTAAGCTTAACCAGAATGAGGCTGACAGTGACTTAAAGGCATTACAGATGAAATAGACGTTTTTAAATGGGTTTGGTGTTATATAAGCAAGATGACACGTGCACCAGGTCAAAAAAAAAAAAAACATGACAAGATTTAACTGTTCCCGAAATTTCTCTCCTGCTATAATCGGCTGTGTGTTGTGGTGACTGATTATCTGGGGCCCCTATCAGATTGTAGACAGTGCTTTTAGCTGTTAACTGTTGCCATGGCAATGCTGTTCTCCTGTTGGGCATTCTGCTAACCCTGAAATTAGTGCCGAGGTGTGGCGCCACCCCAAACTGCGCTCTACTCCTTCCCTGAGCCTGCCCTGATTTTCAGTCCACAGCGACTCTAAAACCTGTTGAAAAGATAAGCCTCCGACGCTCCCCTGGAAACAGTCGCTGGCTAGATGCCCCAGCACTTCGAGCAAAGCAGGTGAAAGTGATAAACAGCAGATATACTCCAATAGTCAGAACCATAACTGTCACCCACTGTAGCCCTTTTAAAGGTTTTAGAGCTTTACTTGGATATCGGTCAGTTCTCGATGCTTCTAACATCTGCATGTTGCAGTCGTTTCACTTTTACCATCAGGCATGGGCCGTCTGAAACAAGCCCCAATGGGGTCTCTACGGCAGTCCATTCAGACCACTACTGTCACGCTCCTGTCTACATTAATCTGAGGCCCTGCTCAGTGGAGGGCTTATAAAAGCTGAACGCTAGTCATTACAGGACATGGTGGCCATGTTGAAAGCTCCACTTCCTCTTTATCTCATCGCGCTCTGGTCTCTCATTTAGCAAGGCGCAGCAACTTTTTGTCCCAATGACTTCATCCTTCTTTATTTTAATGGCCCGTTAATGCTAACATCGTCAGTACCTTCGCTCTGCATGGAAATAACCAAACCCAGTAGATAAAGTGCCATTTCTCGGCACTTGTGCACGCAATAAGACACACCAGGTGCGCTCGGTCTCAAATTAGCCAATCAACAGGGAAGCAAAACTGGCATCCTGATGATCCCAGGCACCAGCATGGCACATCATTTAGAAAATGGCCTATTATTTTTGTGCAAGCATTAAAAATAATTTACTGTCCTTAAACTCTTTGATTTCCCCAAAGACATGACAAAATATACAACAACTTGACATCGGCTTTAAGGCGCTACAAAAAAACAAACTAAAGCAAACACTGAAGGAGAGACTTAACACCTACTAGACATGGGTGAAGGTGATATTTTAGTAAAACTTGATGAAATAGAATCCCACTTTTAGCACTTTCTGACCTTGTGCATATATATTTCTGTTGAATTGCATGAAACAAGTCCATATTCAGTCAAGTACACCTAAAGTAAATGATCCAAAACTGTACCTGGTTTTGGTTCCATAAACTGAAGTGTAAGTGAACAACAAGATTAACTAATATATCATCAGTCGTGTATTTACATTCTCCTCCTGTTGTTAGCCGTGCCACTCATTTAGACCAAATGTGTATCTAGATTTCTGAAAGATCACATGCTTTGTCATATAGTTCATGAATTACATATTTTCCAGTTCAGTCGTCTATATTTCAGCAGATTAACAGTAATATGAGCATTTGTCAGTGATGATTATTGATTAAACGTCACAAATTCTGTATTTTATGTGATAAACACAGTTCAGAGCGGTTATCATCTTCTTATGGTTGATCTTTTTAGTGCATTTTTAAAACTATTCAACAAAGTCACACTGTTTACACCATCTTTTACCCGTGTCTCTTGGGTTGACGAGTTGGATCAAATAAAGAGAAGCCAGACCACGAGGGAGACGAGTTAGCCGCAGTGCAGTCAGGGGCCACTCGGAGAGGTGAAAAAGGGGAAATACATATTGATAAGATGTGGCGGTAGGCCCCTGTAGTCCCTTTCCCAAGACAGGCCACAGACTGGAATTATAATGAGCGGGATTAACACCCCCTACCAGTGCTGTTTCTAACCCCACCACCACCACCACCGCCGCCACCCCACCCCTCATCACACACACACATACACATACATGCATTTGTTCCCCACAAGCACTCCTACTCCAGAATCTGCCCTGCACGAAGGACAGGAAGCCAAGTGCCAGCGAGGAACATACTGACGTTAATTAACAACATCTGACACAGATGCCACGCTTGTACTCGCACGAGAGGTGGTCCAGCACATTATTTCATTTTGGTTATTTCCTTTCATTTTTTTCCCTCCCCTTATTCTCTCCTTGCTTGATTCACTTCTTAATCTCCTTGACGTGCTGTCCTCTCTTTGCGTTAGGGATGTGAGTTTGGAACTGGCTTTGAATGCAATTAACTTTCCACTTGTCAGGCACTTTTGTTTAATTTTGAATAACCCTTCCCCTCATAAGCAAGCTATAAAATCTCATCGCGGAGATCCACGCAGTGATATTCAGTGACATTCGCACCTTGCTTTGCTCTAATCTATTTGCTCTCTCTGGTACCCCAAATATTGTGACACCAGACACAACACTGAGGCCCCCGTACTGCAGCCCGTTGCTGTGCGCACCACCCAGAAGCATGTTCACAAAGAAGAGCCATTTCACAGCACATCTCAGGAGGCAGAAGTCAAGCTTTCAATCAAAGGTAGTGAAAGAAAGGCCGTCAGACATTTGGTAATTAGCCTGATATTCCACTGTGCTGGAGTTGCACCATGCCAACACGAAGAGTGCAAGTGACACATATGCTCAATCCAGTATCTGCACCACTAATCAACCGACCTCAAACTAAAATAGATGTGTGACTTGCCAACTTGTCTGCAGACGTGTTGATAAGTGGCACATATGTCAAACCATTATTTGTGATGCAACACAGAAAAGAAAGAGCATGCCAAGTGCTGTAGCTATAGACTGTACAAGAACAAAGACCAGAGGTGAGGATGGGTAATAATCCCTTGCTGTCTTGAGGGACCACTCACCCATCAGGGGCCCTGCATGCATTCCTCGAGAAGATACAGCAGAGATAGAGCATTTTCTAAACTGGCCAGACACATCCTGCCTCCTCTACTGTTTCTCTTTGGTGGCGGGAGTGACCCGGACTCCCTCCTGACCTGCCTCTCGTAATGACCGTCGTACATCATGTCTTAAGTGCTGCAGCCCTAGTCGGCTGATGTCGCTGGCCTGTCCGGCACTCATTTCCATCTGACCCACGGAGTCCTGGACCGGGGCCACGACAGGGAAATTAAAAATGCATCATGTGATTCATCTTCTGGATGACTCGCACCACATAAGGGACCTGACCACTGGGGAAAAGTCATCACAAAGGACCTTGATGACCGTCGTGTCTGTCCAGTCATTCACAGACTTTATGATTCGTTCAACAGGCAAAAAAAAAAAAAAAAAAAATGTATTGCCACTCTACACAGAGGTCTTTGTAATTCAGATATAATCACATCTGACCAGAGACAGTGTAGTTGTAATAATCAGCATAAACGTTCTACATAATGCGCAAGAACAGCTTTGAATTTCACTCATCGGTGATCAATAATATCATATTTGCTGACATGTTGACAGTTTTAATTTCTCCTGAGCTGGAGGATAAAACACCTGTCAATATTACCAGAAAGTCCACAACCCAGAAGCTGAAGGGGTGGGGCTCCTCAAACGTTATGCTGCCGCCACCTGCTGGTAAGCAGCTTTTGAAGTCGTCTCCCCCTCCCCTTTTCTGCCATTCAAACTCACCCACCCCCCAAAGTAACCAACAGTAAAATCTCTCCTGCCTTAGCTTCACTCCACAGCCTTTTTTTTTTTTTTTTTTTACAAATCCCAAAGCTGGAGAAGTGTTTATTTTTTAGCCTGTAAAAAATATTTCCTTTCACCTTTTAAAAACTTGTCTGCTCTGTCCACGGTATTTGAGCAGAAATATGGGCCTGTGTAATTCTATCACATGCAAAAAAATTGGGTGGGTGCACAAAATGAAGGTCAGGAAACAGAGAAATGACCGGTGATGGTGCAGGATATCCGCTCCCAACTAACACCACCTTGATTATTTCAGAAAAAAAAAAAAAAAAAAAAAGCACATGAGGGGGCACCTGATGAGGAGGCCATTGTGGCTGCACAAAGGCCACGTGTTTTCCTTAAATCTCTTGCACCTCTTGAATCAGTGCGTATCTGCAGCAGGCCCGAGTCCAGGAGCAGACAAAGACACTTCTCAACCATTTATCTTAAAGCTGGCATAAGGTGCCTTCGCCACATTACTCTAAACACTGTCTTTTCAATCGAATAAAATAAATTCTAGTGCTCTCACTAATGGTCACATCGAACATTGACCACAGGAGGTAAATCTAACAAAATTAGTATGCAAAAGACCTGCCCTCGCGAGGCCTATAATTTCCTTGCAAATGATTTCCGTATTTGAAGATGAAACGAAAAGAAAAAAAAAAAAAAGACAATGGCATTGTGAGCGTGCATGCGTGTGCAGCATCCCAAAAGAAGCGCATTTAAATAACTTAACCCCGCGACAGCAGGTGGGAACGGATGAAATAAGGTAAAAATGCAGAGTAGAAAGATCCGACACTCTGCATCTTTGATATTTAGTTGATAGGCTTTGGCATGACGCCCCGACGGTGTGAGCTGAGGACAAAAACAAGTGCCTCACAGACCAGAGCCAGGACGAAGAAAGCCCTGCGTTTGCTCTTTAGCCTACATTATGTGCAGCGGCCAGACTGGGAGCGGCATGCTGTGACATCTTTTTCATGAGTTAACTTAATTAAACGTATATCCGCCTTACATTGTTTTGCACAGACAGACTTTTAACTTGGAAATAAAAAGTCTGTCAGTGCAAGCGGCTGCCATGAGAAAAAAAAAAAAAAAAGTTCTATAGTGTTATTTTGCAGGGGACATCTACCATAATAATAATAATAATAATAATAATAATAATAATAATAATAATAATAATAATAATAATAATAATAATAATAA
>JAQQZY010000014.1:20563591-20579882 GCA_030068375.1 Ostorhinchus rueppellii
ATAATAATAATAATAATAATAATAATAATAATAATAATAATAATAATAATAATAATGATAATAATAATAATAATAATGATAATGTTTTAATTGAACTTACTGAAATGCTTCAGTTGTTGCTGAGCTGCACAGGCCTTTAGGCGTCACGCAAGGCAGCGTTTATCCAGACCACGAGTCTACGAATGTTAATTGCACCGTTTCCGAATCATAAATACTAACATAAATCATTCGGACTATACAATATTATGCTCTACTTTTTATGTCCCCTACGTGGTCTGCAGGAGTACATCCCCATCACTATAAATCACATCCCTGCAGCTTGCACCACTGTTGCGGGGACTGAGCACTTTCCACAGCTTAAGAGACCATTTCATGGTATTAATTTTAATGTACATAAAAGATGGGGCTGTGGCCTCGTTCCCATGTTCGGTGTCCGTCTAGTGATCCATCATAATTCATAATGGACGTGGCATTGTATTAAAATTCGACCTGGGTAATTAAACTGTCCGTGATAAGTTACAGGAATGAACGGTGCAATTTCCGTTAGAGCTTAATAATAATAATAACAATAATAATAATAATAATAATAATAATAATAATAATAATAATAATAATAATAATAATAATAATAATAATTTGAATACGTTCTCAATTTTTAATAATAATTTTAGGATGCATTTGCACAACTGCAGCTTCATTTACTTTCATTTATTTAATATTCAAGCATTTGACAAGCAGTCAAAATATTTTTTAAAGTGTTAAAAGTGTGTTTAAAAGTGCTAAAAACGTGAACATACTGACTGCTATGGTAAAAGCCTTAAGTGGGGAGTCTCAACTCTCTGCTTTCCAATTTCGGAAGTCTTTCACATCTCGAAAATTAAAGAGAAATTTGCTTAATTCTAAATGCATGTGATCGCAATGAAAGATCTTCTCCCTCAGTTTTTATATTTTTTTAATTTGAATGATGTGCATTAATGGCTTTTTTCACAACTAGATTTTCTTTTCAGATTAATTTTAGAGTCATCTTTTATTAATTCTTTATGAAACCATGCTGGTTCTCATATGTGAAAATAGAGAAGCTGACAAATTTCAGCCACTTTTTCTTTCTTTCTTTTTTTTTTTAAATAGCATTGTCTCTCTTTTTTTGTTCATTCACATCAGCTCAAGAAAATACCCTCTATATTCAATTTATCAAAGTCAACAGTAAAAAAAAAAAAAAAACATTTTAAAACTATAATAATGTGCAATCTTTTTTTTTTTTAACATTTATTTTTAATTTAACAGAAAATGAAGATTTAAAATTGTATTCATAGCAATATCGACCTTTAAATCTCCCCAACACTTGATGTAAGTGTGATCTTTTGTTCATCCAAACTAAACAGAAGGTTTGGGTGTTTTTTTTAGTCCTCCTTCATACACCAGCAGTGAAGTGCAGCAGCCTGGGCGCCTTAGCCCTCCAGTGTAAATGTCTCTCTATGTGTCTGTGTCATAACCTCCATCAGGGTTTCATATTTCCCTCTTCTCTCATCTGTCCCAGCATGGTAGCCTTAATATGCATGTCTCCGTACAGACACGCTCTGACTAAATGGCCACATTTGCACATCTTTTTTGCAGCCTATGTCCAATCCCCTCGCTCCGTTAATGCCAGCTAATTTCTCCCCCAAAATAATACTTTAGCAAATCATTCTCACAAAGTGCTACATCATTTATTGTGAAAGACTTCGGTGAACTTCTTTGAAAAATTAATGCCTTTAATTTTGGTTGATGGCAACATCAGTGCAGCTCTGTAAATTGCACTTTAATGAGATTTTGCTACAGGGGATAATCTGCAACTGACAGAAAAAACATCTTGAAAACATCTGTAGACCTATGATTTCACTCTGACGATTCGACCCCCCGTAAATCTCTGAGCTGAGGGATGAGCAGAAAAATGGTCACTTGGTGTTGAAGTGCAACTTTAAGACCCAAAACACTCAAAGTTTAACTGTAGGAAGTAAACAAAAAAGTAGGAGCATTTGTCAGTCTGAATTTAGGACATGTTAAAGCAAAAGGAAAGGAGGTGCTTCCTTAATAAGATGATAACTAGAAGAGGCTTAGTGGCACAGGAGGAAAAAAGTAACAATTAGATTCATTATCAACTTGTATCTACTATAACATGCTTGAATAACCCGAGCTGACAAATCAAAAGTTTAAAAACCCCCAAACACAGCAAGCACTGTGCACACCATTAGAAGAAAAGAAAGAAAAAAGAAAGACCACATCATAAAACGAACAAAAATTTACACATATGTCAAGATCAAAAGATTGTCCGAGCGGCTCAAGACAGAGAACAGCGGGCCAACTTTTCTGACTGATGAAAAAGAAAAACAAGACAAAAAACTCCATGCAGATATTTAACATTTGATCATAAAAAAATCACTGTGCTTTCACCCTTGCAACCAATCCAAATTGAACCCATCTGAAGCACCGTGGTGTAGATTGCCTTCCTTGGGGTGTCTGGACAAAGTCCCATGGCCCTGTAAGTCTTCCAAGGAGACAGATTTGGACGCTTTCCAGCAGAAGTATAGGCCAGATCATCTGCAGCCCAAGCTAAGCCAAAGTCCCCCAAATTAAAGCTGACACATTCAATCTCGTCAGTGTGGTACGTTTAATGCCTCACACCCTCACCTGATCTCTTTACAGCAACATGATGTTAATCTCATCTGTTTTAATGCATGTTTTTTTCCTCGTCTGTCTCTTTCTCTTTCAACCCCACTGCTCTGCTTTTACCAGAGAGAGAGGAGTGGCACTGAGAATCTACAAGCCGAACTGTGAATCTTTCATTATTGTTGTACAGATGTGTCCAAAAATTTCCACCTGGTCTGTATTTTCAGTATTCTCTCTTTATTTCCTTGTCTATGTTTTGTCTGCTTCGATCTCGCTCTCGCTGTCATGGAAACAATGGCTTGCCTGGGCTAATTACAGAGCAGCAAACTGCAAGGTGGGATGTGGTGAGGAAAGCTTGTTCTCATAATGAATGTAGCAACGAATTGGAGGCGAGTGATGAAGTCCCACCCTGTCTGATTTAGTCCTGCTTTCTTTTTTTTTTTTTTTTTTTAGGGTAGATTCTTGACATTTATTGGTCCATCCTTATTCAATCTGTAAAGAGCTTAATGTTTACCATGTGCAACTTCACAACCCTGCAGCGGATAAAGACATGTTTCCAAATGTTTCATGGTGGGAGTTTGTCTCCAATGAAAGTCATTTCTTCATTCAGGTTCCGTGCCTCCTTCTGGTAACAAACAGCACAGCACTACAATACAGCTCTACAATACTTAACCACTGATGATTTGGGAAGAAAATGAGGCTAAAGACATGCAGGTATATGTGCAACAAATGCAGCTAGAAGCAAAAAACCCTCAGAATTCAGCTTTTGAGTTTATTAGAGTTCTGTTTCAACCACTTCTGTTTTCTCCAACTTTTTTTTTCCCCCAAGAGTGACACAATTAAATCAGCTCCAGTGATTGGTGCTGTGGTCAGTGCCAAGTTGGGATCACGCTCTCAGCACGGTCCTGGGTCCTCAGCGGTTTGAGCAGACAACTCTTGTCTGGTTGGTGGCCGAGCCGCGCTGTCGGGATGGCAGCACCTGTCAGAGCCAGGCGCATCATGCCAGCATCACACTAGGAGCTCCTGAACCAAAAGAAATGACAGCCATGTGCTGCATAAATGTGGCATCTTTGCACACCACAGACATTTCAACCAAAATACACTCAACCACAGAGAGCGGTGTGGAAATACACTGTGTGTGTGTGTTGTGTGTCAGTGCATGCGGGTGTTGTGAGAGTTGGTCTTGGTCTCTTGCTCTCCCTCTCTGTCTTTCTCCATCTCTCGCATGATTTCCCTGACTTGGGCTCCCCAGGGGTTAGTCATCTTGGTCATCAGCTCCACTCTCAGGTCAATTGTAGCAGCAAGTGGTCGGCCAAACAATGCAGAAAAAATGTTATAGCCATGATCCACTACCGTGCTCACATCACCAGCGCATGACAAGATCAGACCAGAAAGCCGGCTATAAACAAGCCAATACGTGGTATTAGAGATTTGCTGAAGCACTTAAAATGGATGAAAAGGACATGTAAAAAATAGAGAAATAGAAACCCTCTATATGTATTTGCATTTGGCATGCGAGAGAGGTTTTTTCTAGCAGATCTCCAGTAGGGAAAACAGTCCTGCCGGGGTAAATTAACTGGAGAGCCATTGCACACAGGCCCCACAGACTAATGAAGAGGCCCAGAGGATATTTGCAGGGTCACACAAAGGAGGTGGTATAGAAGCTGAATGAAAATTGGGCATTAAGCAAGATGCCATGGGTAGCTTCAAACCACTGCAGGCCTTCCTTCCAGGGAACCATCACTGAAAGAGGATTGGCATACTTTTCTTTATTTATTAAATTCCTTTCAAGAAATGAGATGATTATTCACAGAATATCTGCATGTTTAGTAGAGGAGCCGTCATCATTTCTCTTACCCTGCAGACCCACAAAAAGAAAAATTAACATTTATTCAGGGCCACAGGACTTTTATTGGCTCCATATGCAGGCAGCAAACCCACAGGAAATTTCAATTTGAAGCCACTTAACTTCAACACTATTGCAGTCATCTCCAACAATGAGGCGTTTAGATTTTAAGTATTAAGAATAAGAGTAAATCCCAGAATATCACTGTAGTACACTGTATACTTCTCGACTGCACTGGCCACAGCGCATCATTGCGATGTTTCCCAACAGTCAGTTGCAAAAGGATTCCAGCTGTTTGCACAATAGGTGGTAAAATAAAATTAATATCACTGACCACACAATTTGCGCGGAGTCCCACAAGCTATTGCTATTCAGAAACCCGTGGTGTAATATTACAGCAATTGTAAGTATTTCGGGATGATAATAATTTAAATCTTTCTCCTTTTTCATCTACATATACAATCCACCATGCTTAATAAGTACGATCATATGAAAACCATATATCCTTTGAGCTACACTATCCTTTACAGGTCAGTTATGTCGGCCTTAAAAATGCTGTGTAGGTATTTCCAGTGAAGCTGCTGTTCAGTTGTTCATCAAAATTTGGATCTGTGTTGTTTTTTTTTTTTGGTGTTGTTGTTTTTTTTCTGCTCCGCCAAAAAAGAAGCTGCAATTACAGAATCTAACTATCCGTTTAGTTGATGAATTTTTTTTCCACTGTGTTGTTGATAAATAAGGAAATACGTCAAAGCTTGCACTATGTATAGTAATTAAAGTGAAAAATAATGTCGCAATGTAAATCCTTAATTGGACTCCTAGAGAGATATTGAAAATTTGTCTTTAATAATAGGTGATGACTGGGGACAGAAAAACAAAGCGTGTTGAAATGTGGCTCTGGAAGTTCAATTAATCACAACATAGAAAACAACTAATTTAGCATAGCTCATTCAGGGAATCACTGGGTCCAGGTAATGCACTTTTAATCATCTCACCTCAGCATCTCGGTACCACGATAATAGAGAGAACTCTGAACACTTTAGGAGGATAATGTTTCTGTGAGCGTTGCAGAGCGCTCAATTTTAATGGGACGCCATTAATATGTAGTCTATTAAGTGATGTGCTTTGGTTGGACAGAACCACAGGCAAAAATCTGGGAGTTGTCTGAAGATCATAAACACCTCTGGACAATATGTCAGTGAGTCCATAAACTTTGTGCTAAAGCATGTGGCCAGGACCTTATTAGCAAGGGTCAATCAAATCATATGTGTGAATTGACCTCGCATTCCTCTGGTTTGACTAGTTCGCGCTGTGCACTTGGTAAAACAATCTTGCATCAAAGATAAAAGTTTTCTGGTGTTTACTATTCTCTCATTAACAACGCTCCCAGCCATCTGTGAAGTGCCACAAACACACCTGCTTCACCCTGGGCTTGTAATGGCTTTTCTCAATGTGCATGTGGGTCTCTGACTATCTCAAGGAGAAAAAGCTGTTATAGACCTGTCATTCCAGGATCATCAACCAGACGCACAGCACCTTGTATTCCACTCGTATAATTATGGATATTGTAAAGCATTCAAAATGATCAATTTAGTGAGCTCTGTCACCAAAGGAGTTATTAAGCCACTTTGTGTGGATTTCAATGTTCATAATGTGGTGTATTAAAGCACACCCAACTGCGTGAATTTGGAGCTCGGCTGCACAACATGGACTTATACAGCGTGAGACAAGTCAGTGTTAGTAGATTCATTGTGAGCAGTGTCTATTTGATTTAGGGTAAGACCAGAGTAAACATATATAGTTTTGATACTATGATTCCTCAATCGAAAATGGTCAAATTATATAAATTCCAGGATTAGGAGTGTGTCACCGTTAGGCTTATGTGATTATGAGATTGCGACAAAATTAGTTAGAGGCCGGAGAACGAATGTGGCATTGTTTAACACAGATTGTGGTTCATTATCGAGGCCAGACTTGATTGTCCTTATGGGGTGTAAACTTCACAGACCGCATGCACATTTTGTGAGTGATCATGACGAATTTTAATTGAGAGCCCTTAATAACGCTGACACCTTTGAAGTCTCACACTTTAAACTGAAATGCCTGAAAAAACAAGCGCCAGTGAACCACATCAGGTGCTGAGATGAATGAACTCGGGCAAATGAACTTTCGCAAGACCCCTTTGGATCCTTTGAACTTGCTGTAGAGTCTGTTTCTGGTCTGTCAGGGGCGGGTGCAGTGTTGTGGTCACTCTGTGGTATGGTCATCAGGGTTTGGCCCCTCCACTCTTTTCTGCCAATGTATCTGTTTCCAAATGGGACTGACACAGGCCTTAGACATATCCTGCTGAGGTCCTCTGAAACCAGAGACCCTTGAAGTGGACGTCTGCCTGTGTCCAGTCTGCTCCCAGAAACCCTTTCAGATCCAAGGACTCCAAATGTGGCCTGCTGCATGGAGACTTTCTGGACCCAGTCGGTTGGACCCTGCCCCCAATGTCTTGGCCCTCTACACACCACCACCACCTCTACCAAGCTAACCACCAGCAGCTTCTTGCAGACCAGGGAGCAGACCACCCTGGGCTGGTCAGCAACCCCTGCTTACACCTGCCATAAAACTTAAAAGCTACAGTCTCATCCCCCAGCTTTGAAGTGTTCAAAGCATAGCTTAGTGACCTTTGATGCGACTTTGGCTGCAACACATGTTTTGCACCCATGTAGAATAAATGCAGGCCTCTCAGTAGACAAGGCAGGATTGTTTACCTACATGTGCGAAGCGTAAGGGCCAATGCATGGCAACCATGCATGGAGCCTCTATTCCCACACGTCAAGTTCCCCACGGTGGGAAACAGACATAAGTCGGACCGGACACCACTTTGAGCTAACATATTCTGTGACCATGTGTTCAACATTAACGAAACAACTTCCCCTCAGCTCTAATGCCCCGCTACACTATGTCTAAATGCATAGAATGGATGAAGAAGTTGGATACATTTTAGAGCTGATGGAATATGCTGACTTGAAACTGGGTATGGACCCTTTTTCTGGATTAATGAGAATATACTTAACCCCTTGATGCCGATTGTTGCGAATTCACATCAAACCCCCCCGCTCCAAAATGCAACCAAAATACTATCTACTTGAAAGCAAAAACACAAGTGACATTTTTCTTCCATAATTAGAAATAAATTCAGACGTTAAAGCATTGTCATAAACATGAGCAAATTATTGAAATCTGCCATTTTATGTAGGTTTCAAATGTTTGGTCATATTCAAAACCTAATAATGTATTAAATATTATATTACTAATTACATTTTATACACACTTATGTATTGCTTTAAATCATAAATTATTTTTACTGAACACTTAACTGGTTTATTTGTTAAATTACAGTTAATTAAATTATTTTAATCACTTTATGTGTCAACAAGTATTTTTGGGACACAAACATGGGTATCATTAAAGCACAGTGATTAAAAATACATAAAAAATGCTACTTTTAACCCTTTCATGCATTAATTATGAGAAGTTTAATCAGAATTTTTTTTTTCCTGAGAGTTTTTATTCCTCTTTAGGCATTAAAAAAAAAACAAAAACACAAAAAACCCCAAACCAATGCGATTTTAATGAATCTATTTTTTATAGAGTTGCAAAAATGTCCACTCCGCTGAAGCAAAGAAACATGTATTTACCAATATACTGTGCAAAAACTATGAAATAAAAGCAAGTCTAATGTTGCTAATCTGATGTTTTCTCACATTTTAAAATACTCTAATACTAATAATGACTTGCTTCATGTAGATAATATGCCAAAAGTAATAAAAAAAAACAAAACATGTAAATTAATAGCCAAATATGTTACTAGGAGGTTTATCAAGAACAGCAAAGTTACAGTAATGGTATGAATTACGGTGTATTATGGGATGGTGCATGAGTATCCACTGTGTTGGCTGATATGGAACTAAAACAACAAAATCCATGAATATAGAAGAAAACAGCTGTAGAATAACTGTCCACTGTAGTGACCACTATGCATGAAAGGGTTAAAACTTCCCATTTGAAGTGCTTGCATCGCTTATTTTGTACAACCAAAAAACTCCAATCTTTTGATTAACTTACATCTGCTACTGACATCCTTTTTACTTTCAAATTGCATTAGTTTAATATTTCAGCTTATGTTCAGTTCATGATCAGAGGAAACCCTTTACTCATTTAACGTTGATATATTTACCCCATTTTACTGCATTTCCTCTTTTTCTGATTTCATGTGGTTACAATATACAGCAAATCTTTTTCAGAACATATTTTCCAGTTTCATAGCATGTGCCATGGTTTATTAAAGTAAATTCTGTAATGTATACTTGGTGATATATTGTTTTTTGAGGTCAGACTCATGTGTGATGAGTTATTGGTGACTGCCGGCATCTTACACTTGTACACTGTTACGACTGTAATCCTGTTTACTGAACACATGTCAAGGATTACATTTTATACTCTTACTCTTCACAGATAGCATTGCAGCCTTTACTGTACATTATAAATAGCTGGCTGTTTTACAGGGCATTAAATATTTGACAGAACAGTGAGCTCATAATTACACGAGACCATGGCTGTGTATAAATGTCAAACAAAGCAGGCTGATATATAGCCGGTCATGGGGTTTACATGCTTCAAATGCTGGTGTCTGAATGACAAGGCTCAAGATGATGTAATTATAGCATGAGAGGCTTTATAAATGCGTGCACCGTCACAGTATGCACACTGAGTTAAAATAGCACACGCTTGAGTCTGGAATAACCTGGTAGCAAAACATAGGGTCCCCTTTATTTACACAAAGTGTGCGAGGCCTGCTGTGCATAGTGTAAGTACACCAACAATGAATCTCAATTACAGTTCAAATAGTGCACATAGAATATGCTGAAACCTAATCAGGCGGTGATGGTAGTAGTAGTAGTAGCTGTGCTTTGAGAGTTTTCAGTCTTGTTTCCTTTTCCCCTGCCTGCACCAATCACAGAGCTGGATGTGCTGATGTCAGTCCGGTCTCTGCTCGCTGGAGCCAGAGGAGCTGGCCTTTGCTAACTATAGACTGAGAAATCCCGAGTGCGTTTCTTTTGGCCTGAGGGCGGCTGTGCGGCCCACACAAATGTTGATGAGGATGAAACAGCCCGACTGTGTGGTGTCTGCACTGTGACCTATGGAATGTGCCTTCAAAGAGGATTCTCAGGGTGTGCAAATTTCTCATGGGATTTAGTCCCCATGGCACCATGTTATAACTTTTATGCACTTGGGATTGTGTTGTAGCATCTATGCACTCAGGCTCACCCTGCACTTTTAGTCAGTTATGTCATGGATGGGGAAATATGAAATGCAATACCTGCTCTGTGTTGCACAAATGGGGGTTTCATTGATCCAACCAGTGCAGTCATATGTGTGAAAGATGTCCTGTACGCAACCCCAAGGCATGAAAGAGCTCCCTTCAAGTATTTGGAAAAAGAAGAATACTTGAACGCAGATTGACTGAGCGAAGTGAGCAACACACAAACCGTATTGTTCCTCATGCCAAAATACCTGGACGCGGCGCGTACACAGCACATGAGGCAGCAATGCCCTAACACCAACATTAAAACAGTATGAACGAGAGGCTGTCAAGTGTGGCTGTCAACACCTCTATTTCAGCAGACATGACAAGCCCTTTAAACCTTGATGGATATAAATCAGGAGGCCATTTTGAAACAACAGGGTCATATTCAATCCTCGTTGAAAGTGTATGCGTCCACATAAACCCTGCCAGCATGGGACTCCCCGAGGGCAAGCGGGCCTGCCATTCCTGTCTCTGCCAGGAAACGCATTTAAAACCTACTCCTTCTAATTGTATCCAATAATATCACATTACTATTAATTAAAATGGCCTTTACGCTCATTTCAGCTGTTTGTTTTTAACTTTGAGGGATTGGTTTTCGGGAAGCGGTAAAGAGCAGGAATCTGAGTCATGTGTGTAAGTATGGTCTAAACATATGTGCATCAGAAAAAAAAACTGCAACGTTAAATCTACTAAAATATGCAGAAAATATGTGATTTTTGAAGCTGTTTTTATTACTTCCAGTGATACAGACAAACCATTGCTCTAAATAACAAAACAATTTGACTAATTTTTCACATATTGGGCTGCACTTACTGTATTATATATATATAATCCATTGAAACCCTATTAAATATTATATCCCATTTAAAATTAGATCATGCTTTTTATGGCAGGCTAAATAGATATGCAAACTCTTTTCTGCCCATTAAAAGGTGAGTAAACTGAGTTTAAGTGGTTTTATCCAACCACTCCATCCCTAGTTAGGAAGGGAAATCAAGCACAACAACAAAACTTCCGTTCTTTCTCTAAATCTCCCGACCCTCTTTTAGAAATTTCCAGCCCCTTCATTCCTTTCACTCCAATGGGACTCTACGGAGAGCCTTTGTACTCTGCAGATCAGGCTGTGTCCACTACTCCCACTCTTTTCAATAGAGAGTAAGAGGACTGCTAAGGGCTGGAACGACAGTGTTACCCATGCAAGCAGAACATCCCTCTCTTTTTGTGCAGTGGGATGGTGAGGGGGCAGTGGGAAGGATGCGGTCAGTCTGCTCCGGGATAATAGAGGGCTGGGCAGCTGCCTTTGGCACAACAAAGGGACTAGTCTCCTGTTAGTCCTGTTTACTTTAGTGTTGTTTCTATGCCGCCTGCGTGTCAAGATACCTGAAAGGGCGTATGGATAAAAATGTGCGTGGGCCTTTACAATTGAGACATTTCAGGCACCAGCTCCCCGGGTCTTTTCTACTTTATTTATAAGCACCAGCAGGCAGACTTTAAACGAGATTTCCCTTCAGGTGTGTTCTGACTAGTTCAGAATATACGAAATATTATCTAGAAATAATTTTTAAAATATATTAAATCCAATTACGCACGACGTTGGTCCTAAACGTTACAATCCTCGTGCGTAATTTCGATTTGTTTGCTTTTTTGTCTCGATATCTGCTTTTAAAAGTATTCATATCGTTCAAAACTTAGCTATGCAAAATAAAAAAATGACTCTCCCATAGTTTTGCAGTTTAACTTTAGAAACGTTGGCACAAAGCAACTGTACAATAATAAAATGGGGCGTGTAGAGCTTTTAAGGCCACTGTCAAAGAGGCGGCCTGCAAAAAATAGATCTCCAAAATCTTGCCAATTGTCGTCAACACTCAAAAGTCACCATCGTCTATCTTTTCTTGCAGCAAAAAGCCTCCTTGAGCCTCGTCTTTGATCCCTTTGCTTTCCTCCTTTTTTCCAAGCGCCAGATCTGTTATGCGCTAAAATTCTTTGGTTTTCCATAGAAACGTGTCTTTTTCGCGGGGGATATTGATGTTTTTTTCCTCGCAGGGGTTATGATATGGTGAATCAGAATGTAAAAAGCCGGGGACAATACTTGCATTCATGCCTGTTTTTGTGCCTTTGTCGGGTTTTGTCTCGTTGTTCAAATCCTCATTTCTCAAATGAATACAAATATTTATTCTGTGACTGTCTGCGCTCCAGTCACTTCGGATGCTTTTCAACTATTAAAGTCTTTGTTGGAGCAGCAGGTTGCAACGCCAAGACGCTCCAGTCTGAACACAAATACAAGATTTTTCCCTCCCTCTCCCTACTTTGACACGTTCACACATGAAAAAGTTTGGATTTTACGCACCTGTTACGCGCCTTTTTATCATACACGCTCAGAAATGAGTATCAAATTGAAGACTATAATTTAGTAGTTTACTTATTGGTGATTAAATCCCACATGGTGGTGAGCTCCAAATACTCCACAGCTTTATTTTAACTCTCTCCAAAGATAATGAAATTAGCACCCTCTTGTCGCCTGTTTGGGATATAGATTCCCCCAGACATGGATCACAGATGCTTACTGGAGGAACAGTGAAGAGGAGACTTGGCTTCAGCTAAAAAGCTTCACATTCCTCCAGTAGGGGTATTAAATCGACACCCAGGCCTTTCTCAGCCTCTCCTCCCTCTCCTTTCTGCGGGCTGACATGTCTGATAGACCACGCTTTCTCTCTGCATTGTCACCCTGTCATCTCAACAATGTACATCTTCGGGACACCAATTTTAGATGTCTTTGATCTGCGGACCGAAAGGAACAAAGTTATGGAGAGAGGGAGATGATAGAGGGCTGGACTTTTTCTTTTTTTCCTCCTTTTTCACCTCCAGTCTGAGTTTGAAGGCGCAGAAAAGTGATTATAAGAGACTAACTTCAATATTTGCCAAACATAAATACGCTGCTCATTTGTTAAATTCGTCAAATGTAAAAGTCTCGTCCTGTTTAGATTAGAGTAAAACATCCAAAATCCCGTTTCTATAAACAGTTCTGTCTGAATCCAATAAGGATAAATCAGAATATAACGCAAAAACTGGAAATAAACTGTAAAATACTGCAATAAAAGTGTGAAACTCGACAAGACACTTCATTTCCAGATCTATATGTAGCTTAAATAAGAACATCTGAAATTCCACGCATTCCCACTGTGGCCTTAAAGCCGCCACAGTCTATATATCAAAACTGCCCTGAACATTAATTATGATATTTCTCAAGTCTCGCGAGAGCCTTTACATTTGACACAGTCTGGAGAATCCTTCCAAACCTCTGCTTCTCACCTTTGAGCGACAAGAACAGACAGAAGGAAGGAAGAAAAGAGTGGCAGTGGGTTTGCATTTGGGTGAATATCTGTAATATGTCGGAGGCTGTTCTTGCAAATGTGTGTGTATGTATATGTATCTTAGTAGCAAAAGTTCCAGATTCACTTTTTATTTATTTATTTTATTTTTTTAAAGAAGGAGCATCAGTGACAAAGATGGAGATGTCACTTGTGTTTCACGCAGGCTCATCTTTACGCACGTTTTACACCAACAATGAAGTAAACTGCCAAAACTGTGACGACCATATGTCTGTAGACAGGAAAAATTCACACTGTTTAATTTAGATTTTTCCTCTTAATCCATTTCCAATTCGGATCAATAACTATATTTAATCTGTGAAATATCAGGGACTGGATTCTGCGCAATTCTTTTTGGATGAATAATAAAACCATATATGTATATGTAGAGCCTGTATACAGCTGGGACTTGTCATATTCATACAGAATCTACTTGAAAAGATGCAAATCAATCGTAAAAGTGTATAATTTGTGTTAAGTGCTCGTACTGTATGTGCACAAAAAAATATCCTGCTGTATAGAAGTGAAGCACAGCAGTGGAATCATCATATAGAGTCATTTGCAGCTTTATGATGAAGAAAAGAAGAGGAGGAGGAGGAGGAGGAGGAGGGGGGTTCTTCTGTCTCTGTTTTCATGTCATCTCACATGCTGCCACTCATGATAAATGAACACATTTCTGCTCCCCTATAGGCTGCAAACCACGCCAACATGTCCCTCCTGTCATAAACAGCAGTGGTTTAGTGGCTCCGTTAGTGTTTCTATCGCTCCCAAGCAACTTTCCTGCAGTTGAGAGTCACTGCAACAAGACGCGGGACTTGGAAATAAAGATAGTGTGAAAAGTAACAAGTACGGTGTTAAAACGTGTCAAAAGCCTGTTGGAAGGAGAGTCAAACCTCAGTATTGCTGTGAGCGGGATGTTACTGGGGAGCTCTCCTCCTATGATGCGACCCATATCCTTTTTACGCACAATCCTGACCCACATTCTACAAAAAAAAAAAAAAGAAAGAAAGAAAGAAAGAAAGATTCCCTCTGTTTTTGCTTTGAAATGTCTGTGAAAATGACTGATCCATAAATCCTACATTTTCCCACTTTTTTCTAGTCCTCCTCAGTGCCTGTTTTTTTGTAAAGTGTCACAGGAAACAAACGTCTTTATTTGTTTATTCTGCGCGCGCGTGTGTGTATATCTCTAAATTATAGCCTAATAACAGACAAATGTAAGTCAATAAAACTCTCAATTTACACTGTAGGGGGAAAATGAGAATTAGTTTATGTGAGTGCTACAGTAATTACTAATTGAGCCTTTAAGGGAATTGTTTTGTTTTAGAGGAAACGTGTGTTATGTTGGCACAGGCTGATTTACTTATTGATTTATTTGTTTAATTATTTATTAATTTAAAAAAAAAGTTCTTCTTTTTCTTCAGTGTCTTTAAACCCAACTCAGACTTTTTTTAAAATTCTAACACTTTTATTTTATTCCTCTTTCTGCTCATTTATTTTGCGTCAACATGCGCGTGACTCGTTTTTGCGCGTGTTTTTCCCCCTTCTATTTAACTGCGTGTAACCCTCGTGTTTGTTTACAGCAAACTCATGTGTGTGAGTGGGAGAGTGTGTGCGCACTGACAGAAACATGAAGGAATCCCACCTCCGAGAGCTCCACTGACCCGTACGTCCATCCAGCAGGGATGTAGGTAGACCTGCGCGCTGACATGAATGGTAACAAGTTTATCCCTCGCGCAATACGACGCACGTGCGTGGTAGAGCCTAGTGGGGGTCCGTGGATGCGTGTTTACAGCAGAGAAATGGGAACTGCCACTTCAGTGAACACAAACCACTATAAACGGACTTATATGTCCGATAAAAGCAGATTCTTTTTTTTTTTTTTTTTTTTTTTTGGTAAATGAGTGGATCACCCTCGAGTTTACAAACACCTTCGTGCCATTCACGCGCACTCCACAGCGACACATCCATCCACTCAATAGGACGTGTCACGGCAGCGCATGTCCCCTCACAAAAGACAATTGTGATTTAGACAAACATTGGGGGGAAAACATAAAGGCAAAGGTCAAGTCCTCTTTCAGTTCAAGTGTGCTCCGATTCACCTACAACACAACGGGCACAAAGACGATGCAGCTACCTAAAAAAAAAAATAAAAAAATAAAAAATAAAAAAGGGACGTGATTACCTACCGCTTCCCTTTTGAGTGGGAGCAGGAAGGTGCTGATTTTTTTTACCTGTTCTGCGTGGAAATTAGTGGAAGAATAGTCTCTACAAATCAACGGTGCATTCTTTGGGTCCCTTTAAGGCAACCACCCCACCCCACACAACACACACTCCCACTCCCACTCACTCACCCTTCCTCCTCCTCCTCTTCCTCTTCCAGAAAGAGAAGAGTGCAGCTTCAACTCTGATAAGACACAATAAACAGATTATTATTATCATCCTGTAATTATCATACTTAGGAAATATGCATTTTTCTGCAATTTTTGGCATTTTTGTCTTGTTTCTTTCTTTCTTTTTTGTATGATTATTATTATTATTATTATTGCTAGTTCAATTATTTCTAGAACAGAAGGATTAGAAGAATAAGTAGTGTTAATTGCGCGGCAGGTATAACGAGCAGGTCTAATCCTTCTTCCCCCCTCTTTGTATTGAGTTTTTGTGGGCTTAATGAGTGGCAGGTAGGGCTGCTTCCTGCTTTCTCACATGCTCAAATAGGCCTCTCACTGCTTGCAGTCCTGGACCCTGGCTGTGTACAGGAAACAATTGATTTTGAGCATAAAGTTAATTATGCCTAGAAATTAGACAGCCTTAACGTTGGGTAAGGACTCAGAGGTTGATTTCCTGACAGCTCTTAACACTCTCTCACATATCACTCACCCATTTTACTATAGGCTGTGCGATAATGTTAGGGGAAACGACACTTACCTTAAAGGCACGGGCTGCTGCTAATTTCTGGACCTCACGTTCTTGCAAAAAATAAATAAATAATCATAATAAAATACAGGTTCAGCTTCAAGTCAGTTTGATCCTTAGCTTTGGTGGTGAGTTTAGAGAAATAACTGGGTAAAAAAATTA
>JAQQZY010000014.1:20579935-20594245 GCA_030068375.1 Ostorhinchus rueppellii
GGGAACTCCACTGGTTTGGTTCTAGGCTGGTGGAGGAGTTTCCTAGGCTACACAAATCAGTATTATGAAGATAGCCCAAGCTCAAAGAATGTCACAGTGGTCGGCTTATTATTGAAACCGTTCTTCACCGGGGGAAAAAAATCTTATTGAAACTTTTCTTTTGATGAATTAACTCATGGACAAGGAGGATAAGCCTGGAAGAGCGAGCGTCTTCTGCGCTGAAAGTAGGAAGAATGAAAAAAGAAGTCCTGCTTTGTGTTACTCTGGACAGAATCAAGTACCCATAATTCTCCTGTTTTCTAGAGTCGAAATAATTCAGCTTATTATTATTATTATCCGTCTTCTTCTTCTTCTTCTTCTTCTTCTTCTTCTTCTTCTTCTTCTTCTTCTTCTCCTTATTATTATTATTATTATTATTATTATTATTATTATTATTATTATTATTATTATTATTATTATTATTACCTGTGGCTTCATGTGATTCTTCATGTCGCAGCCCAAATGAAGTGGAGCAGTAAAGTTTTCATGGGCAGATCAAGCCCCTCTGACCCCTGTGAGAGGGACTTTAGCCTACATATGGTTTACGCGTCAGCCTGAAATTGCCTGCCGCTGAAAGGGTTTCTTTAATTCTATTACCGGACGTGGACTCGCTTTGTTTCAATACTGTCGTATCAAAATGATTGACAAAGTAATAAACGCGTCATGCTGCTGCATCTGATTATGCTGCAGCATTTGCATTGGACATTGAGGAGAATATGACAACCTTGACACACTGGGGATTTGCTCTGTCAAATAAACACGTCTCCAAGGATCTATATTGTTGCAATGACAATAACCACCACCAACACCACCCCCTTCTTCCATCTTTTCATTGAATTTCAAAGTATTTCAAGTTGGTGGATCGTTTTGATTCCCAGAACGTGGGGGTGTGTAGCATTAGTGATGGTCAAAGCAAAAAATGAGATGACATAAATAATATAAACGAATGAATAAATAAATGCTTGGCCTGAGACGGAATTAACTCCACACTGGCAACACTCGTCCATAATTAATATCTCCCCCTCCTCTGGCCCTCCACCACCACCCTCCTCTTCCTCTTTCTTCGTTTTAGGTTCAGTCCTCCAAATGCCTCTTGAGCTTGTAGTGGTCACACAAGCAGCGCGCGCACTCACTGCAAGAAACATCCACGCATTACGCACGCTCTTTAAGATACACGCGTTTATATTTGTGCAAAATCTTTAAAAACTAAAAAAAAAATACACGCACGTTTTTTCTTATATATTACAAATTTGTTTAGGTGTAAATTATTTTCCACTGTCCCTTTTTGCAGGGAATACACACCCACTCTAATAAATCCTGAAATTCCCATTTTTTTTTAATAACGTCACTAACATTTAGTAGTTTTTATCCAGGCTGGTGACATTCTAGATGAGGCCATTGGTATCCCACGGCGTGCCCACCTACAGCAGGTGATCCCGATGTCGTAACGTGTCAGCGGTGTCCTGACATAAGTATAATAATAGTTAATAGAGCGTGATAGAGAGAATGGTATTAAACCTAACAAAGATGTGTCAAAAGCAAAAGTCTATGTCTTCATTAGCTTGATCTCCAAGGACCGTCGAACATTTCATTAGTTTGTAATTTATGAATGTTTGACAAATATTAAAGAGTATGTAAATATGAGAGGCATAATGTCTTTCCTGCGGGAGATGGCGAAATGACCCAAAGTCTTCGATACTGCTAGACTGATCACATGCATTAGGTTTCTTTTCAAACTGTGCATTTGCTTGTCTATTGGAACATATTTCCCATCTGACGTGTGAAATAGTGCAGATAAACCAATGATTCATAATGCTGGCAGCATTTGCATCTCCTAATACTCTGTGTTATTTTGACATATGATGATATACTGTCTCTTTTATCGAGTGTAGAGACGCACTTTTGCCATTATGGCTCTGGCTAAACCAGTAGGAGGGTTTTGTCCTAAAACGGTCCATTTCCTTGTTTGTGAACCACTTCCAGAGCAGAGCAGGAAAATGGTTATTTTTATTTTTATTTTTATTCCAGCAGCAGTGGCTGGAGTCACAAACTTGGAAACGCTTTGTTAAAGGTAGTGTCATCTGAAAAACTCAGAGCTGTAGGAGGCCTCAAGTATTCTGCATTTTCATTTTCGATCTGTTTTTATTTTTTCCTAAATCCTACCACGTTTGTTCAGGATTCATACTGTTTTAGTCAGATATTAGTGACAGCAAACACTCCGAGAAAGCAGCTGATAATTAATGTAAAACCTGATAAATGACTGTATGTCAGATAGATGGAAACGCCAAAAGGCAGACACTCCAATTCAGAATCATTTCCTCTGCATGATGGTTCATTTTGGAAGCTCTAACTTTGCGGATATCCACCCTGTGCGCAGCGTAAAGAAGTGCAGCCTTAATATTTACAAATATTATTTAATGAAGAATATTGCATTTATTTTTTCCTGTTTATTTAGATAAAGTGAAATTGTAATTACTGCAAAAATCGGAGTCGTCTCTGCGGAAATGAACAGGAAGGAACAGCTTGTCTTTAGATTAGTTTTCCTCTGCTGCAAAACAAACAAAAAATATCCAAACACATACATTTTCTTCCTCCTCTTCTCATGCACGTGAACACATTGAATCTGAATAGACTCGAACAATATTTTGATGTATATGTTTGCAGCAACAAGTTCTTGTGCGTATATAAAACCACATGCAATGAAGTCATCTTCGCTGTGCTAACTAGATAGTGTTCAGTGCACACTGCGACATCAAATGAGAGAAGGAGATCTTAGATCAAAAGAGACCAAATAAGCGGGTCGCTGATTCATTCATGCAGCTGCATTGAGACCAAGGCCAACAGGCGTATCATACACTGAAAAGGAGCTGCTATTCAGAGTGCAGGTGTGAAGTATGTGGCACATTCTGCTGTATAATGTCGAGGTTGTTAGAAATCCGTGTTCGGGCCTATATGCTACTGGGGGGCTGATTCGCATTGGAGGGAGTCCGTTCATCTATGAAAGTAAAATAACTTAGTTTCCTGAAATCTGTGCATGACGGTAATCCTAAAACCTGGGGAGTGGAGTTAGGGCTGGGGTGGGGGTGGTGCTGGGGGGTGGGGGCAGTCTATAAGGTCCTATTGGCACTCACTCACTCACTCTTTTTTTTTTCCCCTCCTCTGGATAGTGACTTATGTGAGGTTTGCCTGCTATATACAAAAGCTACCGCAGGGGTGTAGCCTTAAACCTGCCTTAACTCTGCTTGCTCACCTTTTTATATGCGGAATACAGTTAATTTAGCTTTAAAGGTTGTCATAAATCTTTATGACGGAAGCTCATAGTAGCCTATACATCACTACCACATGATCTTGTAAATCCCTTCGGAAACTAACCTTGAGGTTTTTTTTTTTATCAGAATAAAATATTCAATATCCATGACAAGCTTTATGGTTGTGTTTAACTTGTGGGTGTGCATAGTTTGGTTTTTGACCCCTTATCTGTAAACTCCAGCTCAAAGTCTAAAGAAATAAAGCGAAATGCTCCTTTAACACACAAAAAAAACTGATGTATTCTTTTATAATTTTTACTAATTTCACATTTTAGAAATAGATTTGCCCCCTGGAAAGGAAATACAAGCCTAAAGCTGTATTTGTTGTGTTTTTGTCTTTTCTATTAACCTTGTGAAAATACATTTCCATCTTCTCCAGTCCTGCTCCAGCCTGTTTGTGTCATTCTAACATCTCTGTTTGGTTTCCGGTCTGTCTCTGGTAGGTCGAATGCACCTGTCTGTCTGTCTGTCTCTCTCTCCTCACCCTCTCTTTATTTTCCATGCCAATTTCGGCCACTTCATTCCTGATAATTATGACCTGGTTGGTGCTGGAGGTGCTGATGGTGGTGTTGGAGCGTGGGGTGGGCGTGGAGGAAGGGTGAGGGGGGTGAGTGAGGCTTTTACTCCTAGACTGCTAATCCCCCTATTAAAAGGGCTTTGTTCAATAATGCCGGACAGTTTCCGGAAGTAGGATTACCGCCTCCATTATTTTACAAAGAAATGATATTTCACACTCAAATGAGCCTTAGGATGGTGGTGGTGTGAGGGCCTCGCGAGAAATGAAATGGATTCATTTTCCTTTTTTTTTGTTTTGTTGCTTTTTGGAAGTTCTAAACCTCCCTTTTCTTTCTTTCTTTTTTTCTTCTTTTTTTTTGGTATAATCTTTTGTGTAATTATTGTGAATATGTATTTCCTGTGGAATTGCACCGCCGCCACCAGCTTCCTGTTTTGTTTCTTTAAGTGGACTGGTTTTCGTGCTAGTGTTGCAGCTCAAGTGGAAGCTCTCTCCTCCTCTTTCCGTGTCACACACATACACGCAGACATCTCCCGTGCACAAACACACACGCACTCGCGCGCGCACACACCTGTTCTTGATTGTTGACCTCATGGCTGATCAGATCAGAGGTTGTCACTCAGCTGAAGGTGGGAAGCGGCGATTAGTGAACCCGAGGGGATCAGTTGTTAAAGATCCTCTTTCCCAGTAGCCTTTACTGGAACTGCCTTCAGGATCCAGCGTCTGCACGCATGGAATGTAACTTTTGCAATTAAAGTACACAGTCATCCCTGCTTTGCTTCACTCACATCAAACCTGCATGCACTGCCTCATTTTCTGACTGGAGACAAGATGTTTTTTATTTGGCCACAGTCATAAATTTGTAAAAGTAAAGGTCCTTAAACTGTTGCAGAGGTTGCGTGCACAAATTTGTATGCGGCATTAGTGCATGGATTTATTTAGCTTTAGGTTTCCAATGCAAGGCCACTTTCTTTGATGTGCTCGTGCAGAGCAAATCAGCATCAAATGAAAAAAAAAACAAAACAAAAAAAAAACTTTGTCTCTAAATGGAGAGTCTGCCATACCTGACACCGGGACCTTCTGTTTTCCTCTAGTCTAACAGCTCTTTAAATGTTGCTGATCCTTCACTATCAGCGCTGAATGGAAAATGTTTTTACGCGACTCAGTTCTTGTCCATTTTGACGACTGGAACTAAAAGCTTTAGACGGCCCAATAGAGAGGAGCCCAACAAATCGGTGACAAAAGGCTTTCCGTGTCATCAACGTCGTTCAGACGACCTAGAAGAATCCCTCTGATATTAACTTCCACTTCAAAGACTCCCACTCTGAATTGAGATCCAACTATCTTGTTTTTTCCTCTCCTTTCTTTTCACTCCACACACAAGAGCTGGTGCCAAAAGAGGCATCACCACCACCACCACCACCACCATCTTCTTCTTCTTCTTCTTTTTTTGTTTTGTTTTGTTTTGTTTGGGTTTTAGTGTTAATTCTCTCCTTTCTGCAAACTGTCACGCACTTAACCAAACTCCATAAACCTATCACAGCCATGTAGTTCATGTTTCCACCCACTTCTGCTTGTCCTCAAGCCTAGATCCTGCAAAAATGCACCCCTCACCCAAAAGTTTTTCCCCCAACAACAGACGTCCTCTTAAGCTTCTGGTGCTTCTAGGAACATTTCTTGCATTATTTTTATTATTTATTTCTATTTTATTATTTTGAATAGCCCAAGTATTTCTGCACAATTGGTATCCACATCCTCTTTAATAGGAATATGAATATAAAGCTCTAATAGGCAGCTATGGTTGTGTACAGTGTAGTTCAGACATATTTCATTTATAGAGGCTAAAATAGTTTCTAGATACATTTGTCCATGTGCGGCTCTGCCCTTTTTCCTAATGCAAGTCTATTATGTGTGGGACAACTGCGTTTTAGCGGCTCCTCTTTGATTGTCGTAAAGTAGGCCTGGAGCAAAAGAATATATTTTTCTTCTTTATACTGCCCTAGTCTCCCATATAAAGGACATAGATTACCGTTTCCTACCCCATGGGAAGCAAATATTACATTCTTTAGAGCGCGCTTTTGAGTCCGCGGACTTGGCCCCATATCATTTGAGTTTGACTTGGCTATTGCTATAGAAATCTTAATTTACCATGAGGATTCACCGTCGTGAAAAAAATGGGTCTTTGTACAAAATTCTCTTTGAAGTCTGGATCAGAATATTGTAGCCTTTCATCAAACTCTGCCCACGTCTGCATCCACACAGCTCAGCGCAAAAAGTAAGACTTAAAAAGAAAAAGTACAGCCCAATGGAACACTTTAGATGATCAAATATTTGAAAGCATTTTACATATTTATCTGAGAAACTAAGCAAACGCCTGTGTATTAATATTAACACTAAGATTTGTGTTTGTTTTGGCTTAAGTGTTATTTTTAAGACATGTTAACTGAAAAGAAAAAAAAAAAACAGATTTTTCCCTCATATTTTCAGATAGTTCACATAGACCTGAGTGGATCAGCAGTTTTCACTTTTCTCATACAAGATTTATTCAAAATACTCACAAATTACAAGGCAGTTCGGTACGCATTGTGAATTCCGCTCGACTCCAGATACTCAAAAAAATAAAAATACTGACGATAATGATACAAAATCACAAAATGCCCACTTTGATAAAACATTTATAATTTCACGGTCGTATATCAAACACTGCAGGCTTATGAAACAGTATGACCCTCTGCACAAATGGAAAAAAAAAATAAGAATAAGGCTGTAAACTGAAGATGTTTGTACAAATAACTGCAGTCATCAATAAGAAACTGCTCTGGGACAAAATTCTCAACATCAACACATCGAAACTTACAAAATTTACAAATGTACAATTTGCCCAAATTGAAACATGCACTTTGGTTCGATAATACAAAATCCCTCAAAATCAGATTGAAAAATAAATAAAAACATATTGAAGTCAAAACTCGAATTTACAAAATAATTTTACACCCACATGTCTATCCTACTATAATGTACCACATAGTTTAACGGATTTACACGACACGTCTCCACAAGTGGACCAGTGGGCCGTCAGGGCGCATGTAGGCACTGAGCCAAGCATTGTGAATAGCTGAGGTTTGAAAATATACTCTTTTATTGTGCCTGGAAATTAGCACGCCTTTAAGGTTTGCACATTTTCCTTCCAATGTGGTTCAAATGCGTGTCTTGGCTCTGGGTGTCAGTTTGGTGGCTCATCCAAAACAGGACCAGTGGACCTTCACAGGCATAAAGGCACCAAAAGCCAAACCATTTCTATCATAGTTGAGCTTTTTTGCGCGTGTGTCGGGTCACCTCTGGCCCCGAGTTCGAGTCCAACCGGGTTAAAACGCGTCCCTGCTTTCTGGGTGTCTGTAAGGTGCTTCGTCTGAGGGGTCGGGCGTGGAGGGGCCGCTGGGTGGGGTCTGGACGCCGCTGGCACCTGAACTGTGGCACACGTACCATTCACTTAAATTCGCGGGCTGAGAGGCTCCCACGGGCTCTGACAGCACCGAGGAGCCCCCTGGCTCCCGGCCCAAGTCTGAGGAGGGGGACACCAGGGACGGAGTGGACGACTCGTAGCCTGAACTGGGTGGGGGGGACTTGCAGTGCACCTTCATGTGTTTCCTCAGGGAGCTGGGGTGTGTGTAGGACTTATCGCAGCCTCTCACTTTGCAGTTGTAGGGCTTATCACTGGTGTGGACGTGGGAGTGTTTTTTCCGGTCACTGCTGTTGGCGAAGCGTCTGTCGCAGCCGTCAAACTCACATTTGAAGGGTTTTTCACCTGTTAACAGGACAATAGCACACACATGAATAAACACACACACGTATTTATTTTACTGTTACATCCTATTTAATATTCTCCCAGTGATATAAATTATCTACTAAATAAAATATTTATAGACCATTAAACATAATTTTGCATATTTCCCATGCTTCTTAATACAGAAGTAATGGAGCTGATGTGATTTTCTTGGTGCCATTAAAATAAGCAGAGCAACAAGTATAAACACAGTCACACCCACCAACAGCCTGACAGTTTCTTCTATTATCTAAGTGTGTATATACTGCATATTTCAGATTCTGTTCCCTCTGGTTCTTTTTCTTTTCTTTTTTTTTTTTTACTTTTTACACTTTAAAAATAAAAATAAAAAAATCTACTTTGCCTACCAGCGCATGCAGCCCTGACATGAGTGTGAATCTGGTGTAAACAGGGGGGTTGAACCCCCACTGTCTTGGGTCTATACCTGGCGTCTGCATGCATCAAGGCATACGTCAAAACAGACAAGCTATGAGCACAGACATAGCAGGCCTAAAACCAACTGAAAATAATGACAAATGAAAGTAGTGGCACAGCAAAGCCTCTCCTACTGTGTTCTATCTGCCTTCTACTTAAATCTGCACATGCTTATGGACCAGCTCTAATTTTGCGTCTTAATAACAAGTATTCCTGCCTGATTATGACGAGGCAAAAAAAGACAATCTGAATAAATTACACGGAAATCATCCACTGCTGATTTTTCTCCTCCGATTAAAGCTTTTGAGAATATGTAATTGCCTCTGTCTAATTACACTTGCGGGTTGAATATCAATTTGACCTTCAGCTGTTGGGTTGAGAGAGCCAATCAGGGATATTAGTGTAGTACAAGAAACCGTCGAGGAACAGACCCCAGGGGCAGCCCCAGTCATAACCACACTTTCGGATAGGTTTTAAACATGATACCAAAGACCAGGCCCCTTGGGAGTCAACACACAGAAATAATTTAACAGATTTGTACTTAGGTAATGTGAGCAAATGATATGAATAATACATAGGGCGCAGAAATGGAGCAGAGGGGGAGTTCCATGCAGACACCGAAAAAAGATATGTAGTCGTTGCATTAATTTACAAGTGTGACTCGACATTTTGGGGCCTAATTCCCCCTCCTGGCTCTATATAGTCACGTCACTGGGTCACACAGTCGAGCAGCCATATTGTACCGTTATAGTTTTGTTTTGCTTTTAAGTTCAATCAACAGCTGCATTGTACTGGACACACTCAACAACACAACCTGTTGGAGGATCATTTTAGTCCAATGCACTTATCAACTTGTTGCTTTGGTTAAAAGCTGCAGTATATGCCTGAAAATACAATATCATGCATATTTATCATATCATTCTCTGGAAATATTAATATAATAATAAATATATTTAAAGGAAGATTTAAAATATAATAGGATGTAAGCTCGTATTTAGTTACATTATTATTATTATTATTATTATTATTATTATTATTATTATTATTATTATTATTATTATTATTATTATTATTATTATTAACAGCAAATAAGCAGTGCAACAAGTGTCTGGAAAATTCAAATATATCCACCTTAAGCATAACCACACCATAATATATCAGTTACACTAAATGAGAAGATGCACTTTTCCAACTTTGCCATGTCCAAGTCCTGTCTGTTCTGCACTACCAGCCACAGTCGACCAGACCTGACGTGGGCCTCAGTCTTTGTACTGTGGTGTAAACAAGAGGTCGAACCGTCAAACGCCTGAGTGAGCTGTACCATAATCCCCAAAGCACCTTTGGAAAACGTGCAGATGGTCAATAGCGGTTGCGTCCTGATGAATCAGCAGCACTGATGATTAATTGTCATGACTCCATATTGTATTTTTTAAAGGGAAAAAAATAAGGTGCTAAAAAAAAACCTTGGAAAATTATGTAAAACATCACGTTTCTTGTACGTAATAATATAGACATTTAACTCGATAACACAGAATTTTTTAAAGTCAACATCTTAAATTAACTTTAACGCACGACTACACAACATTTCAGTCT
The DNA here is from genome assembly GCA_030068375.1 of Ostorhinchus rueppellii. Lineage (NCBI taxonomy): Eukaryota > Metazoa > Chordata > Actinopteri > Kurtiformes > Apogonidae > Ostorhinchus > Ostorhinchus rueppellii. The sequence goes on from JAQQZY010000014.1 coordinate 20,589,648, forward strand.
ATTAATGTATAACTACTGACCTGTGTGCGTCCTTTTGTGAATCTTAAGATTCTCGGATCTTGCAAACACTTTCCCACACCCAGGGAACGGGCATGGAAACGGTTTCTCCCCGGTGTGCACTCGAATGTGATTTACAAGTTTGTACTTGGCTTTAAAAGGTTTGCCTTCCCTCGGACACTCTTCCCAAAAACATATATGGTTTGCCTGCTCTGGTCCTCCAACGTGCTCTACCGTCACATGCGTTACTAGTTCGTGCATGGTGCTGTAAGTTTTGGAGCAAAGTTTCTTCGGCGAGAGCTCCGGCTCCAGCCACTTGCAAATAAGCTCTTGCTTTATCGGCTGCCTCATGTAGCGGAAAAAGGCACCGGCTCCGTGGTGGTGGTGGTGGTGGTGAGCGCTAAGATTCATGTTCAGATTCAGACCACCGTAGCCATGTAAAGGCGAGGCGGAGAACGGATCAGCCCTGGAGCTTGCCACTTGACTTAAGTGATCAGACCTTACATACATTTCTCCAGGTAGTCCTAACCTTATTTGTCCATTCAACGCTTGGCCACCCGGTGATCCGCTCGTAGGCTGGTCGTGATGGAGTCCGGAGAAGAGGGTATGGTTCCCAGCGTCAGGGTGATGACCATAGTGTCCGGGATAGCTACCTGTTGTTGAGACAAACATTCCGTGGTGAGAGGCTGAACCAGCAGTCTGGTCAGTCAGTACTGGCATGGCTTGAGCTGTCAGATCTCTCCGGATGAGGAAATCCCTACCTGCGGATAAAGCCTGGGCCGTGTGAGACATAGAATAGGGGACCGATGTCGCCTGAACCGGGCCAAAAGCTCCCGTTTGACTGGAGACCACTTCACTGTGGCCTGCCATATGATGATTGTGGTGGTGGTGATGGTGGTGGGGATAATGATGGGCTGGGCTGATTTTGAGGGCCGCGGAGTGCCCCATGTGTTCTGGCCCGAATGGACTCGGCCCCAGGCGGGGTTCCGCAGTAATCTCCCCAGGGTGCGAGTGAGCCATTGAGTGTGGATGGCTGCTGAACCCCGGGAAGCCTGTCACGCTCTGAGGGGTATGGTGGTGATGATGGTGATGGTGGTGAGCCCCTGCCAAGTCAACTAATCTCAGCGCCGTGTTCCGTTTGGAAAACGTAGGGTCCATCACGGGGCTTCCCAATGCATCCACGCTCATTACTTCCCAATTTTAGAATAACTTGACAGCAGGCAAAATAATAATGATGATGACAAATATATTTTAATCGCAATGGAAAATAAAGAAAAAAAACTTTATAAAGTTAAGTCTATCTGCAGACTACATGGAATCCCATTCGGTTGAGAGGCAGCAGCAGGACGCTTTGATACTGAATAGAGATTCATGGTAGGCGCTGCAGCCCGTGGAGCTAAACAATCACCCTGCGCTCTAATTGGTCAGAGCTCAGTGATTGACGTCACCAGTGACAGTTTCCAACGTGAAGAAAAATGTCTTAGTGACAGCAACCAGCCAGCACGCATGCGCAGTGCCTCGGGCAACGCTTGAGAAAAATAGTTGTTATTCAAAGGTTATTGTACGATAAAACTCTTAAAAAGTTGATCCAGATATACAGTCTTCATTCTTTTGTCGCAGCGAACAAAGGCTGCGCGCCTATGAAATAGCAATTTCCCCTTTTGATTGTGCGATTACAAAACAGAGTGCCTCGGCAGAGTATGCACATTGTCACTATAAAAGTTGTAGGGATCATAAATAATGCAGTGATATCTTGATTCTACCCTTCAACGTATAAAGAACAACTTTACGCACAATTTACGCACGACTTTACGCACGCGATACATCGAACTAAGCGAAGGAAAAAAGTGTTATAGCAAGTAAAAGACACCTCCACGCGCGGGGTTAAAATATTCCGGAGTCCATACGATTAATTTTCGGCTCGATAAGTGCTCATATTTACATATCCAGTGGTTGCCCTTCAGCGCGAGCTACAGTGTTGACTCCGTGTTCTGCTCCGTGGGATCCGTGTGTGTAGGAAGTGCGAACAGGGCGAGCTGCGGCCATTGTCCCGAGGAAAAAAAATGTAATGGACGGGACCTGTTGTTATGATCCGGAGTAATTTTGCTTTAGACCCAGGATGGCAGCAGAGGAGGGTCACAGGAGGTGGTGCCGATGCAGACTTAAGTTGAAAATATAACGTGTGTGTACTGTAAGTATCAGTTACTATAACCTTATCCTCTCAAAGGGAACAGCTTTATGCTGCACAGGCTTTTCTGCTTCCATTGGATTTTTTTTACATGCAAATATAAAGAGATATGGTTAAACATGTGAAGCCGTGCCTTTTTCTTTTCTTTCTTCACTTTTTTTTCTTTTTTACATTTAACTGCCACTTACGGGTGCCTGTTTTTTCCAGACAGTTTGACTTTTTAACCATCCGCCCACAGTGGGACTATATTCAAATAGTTGGCCTAGTAGCCAACATTAAAATGCTCAGTAATTTTTGGAATTTGCTGCAAACGGAATGCACTCTTCAGCACAGTGGATACAGTTACACATTACCATGCAGCTATCTTTGGCTGACACTGGTTTCATTAAATTTTACAATTACCCATTTAGATTTTTTTGGATAATTCTTTTTGAATAGAATAGAAAAAAAATATTATTATTCATGTGCTGTAGTGTAACCAATATCATGTCACCAAAAAGCTTTAGAATTCTTTCAGTACTTAATGGTTGTATTGAGTCCCAAAAAATTAATTACTGTGTTTAAAAAAAAATCACATAAAAATTACATTACGCTGATTGTGATTAAACGCCTCAAAATCGAATGCGTTACTCTGTTATTATAATTTATTAAATGATCATAAATTACTGTGACTGTTTTAAGTCTATTGTCGTGTTCGCCCGTCAAGTATTTAACCTCCTCAACCCCCATTTTCATTTTAATTGTTTATAGGCACACTGACGGGACATAAAATTCTCTTCTTTTGGATCAGTGCAAGTGTCGTTTTCACAAATATTCAACTCAACCAAAGCAGGTACTTCTCAAAATGCTGACACCCAGAACATCTCTTTAGAGCTATTTTTCTCCTGCCCTCTTCTCTCCTTGTCTTCCTTAACAAAAACCTTGATTGACTCGTCAAAATCTTCACTGACAGCTTCATATCCAGCAGGTTAGAAACTGAGTCAATATTTTCTGGGACATGACGGATTGAAAATATGTTTATTAAATGGCCTTTTGCGCATGGGGTTCATGAGGCACACTGCTGTAACCTTCAGAGCACCAGCGTAATGTAAAACTTTGAAGTGCTATTTCTGGTCCAACTTGTGCATGCACTCTTTCAGACAAGTAAACAAGGGAGTTGTATACGATCCCAAACAACAAGAAAAAAACCTGAATATTGCAGAGAGATCTCATAAAACGCTGCTTGGCTCCGCATGCTTATGCCTCTCTTCTAAATCCTAAATAGCACATGGTAGCCATTTTACATTCTACAACATGACTCCAGCACATTAACATAATCAGATTAGACAGTCATTCACTTATATGACGCATTTATGTACCAAAAATAAAGCTGTAATTATTATTTTTTATGCCCATTGAAACTTGTACAACTCCAAGCAACTTTTTTTTTTGCACAAAATCCTATTTTAGCTTCATGTGTTAAAAGCCTCATTCCGTGACTTTTATTATGGCTTTTAGTGATGTGTCATTCTTACCGTTTTCCACTTGTTGAAAGATTCCTCCCAATATGTTTTGCACCGAGTGCAGAGTAGTGGACTACATAAAAAGTCGGATCAACTTGTAGGTCTAGTTGTTAAGTTGAGAACAACAAAACTTCCTCTCTATCCCTGGTCTCCCAAGACTGACTTGGAGAATGCCTTGTAGAAACTAGCTTAGTAGCCAAGAAGATATTTTAATGGTTCGCATGGCACGTCTGTGCATGTGGCTTTGAACTCTAGCAGCCGGAGGTTCCTGCAGAGAGCGCCGCAAATCCCACTTGATAACTTCGACAACCCACAACGTTTTACACACAGGCTATGCATCAGTGGCCTGCAAAAGTGAGTAAGTTGCACAAGCACAGCCAAACCGTGATGGATACATTAGGCATACTAGTGGATCCAAGTTAAATACTGGCCTATATATTCAAGGTAACCTCTCTGAACGTGGGATGCAAGGGAGCATGATGATGTGGAAATCTAAAGCGCAGATGTTCCACTGGTGTGAGCTCCCCTGGACTGTGTCCGACTCAGATATAGTACCACAAAACACGCAGTACTCCAGTCAGACAACAGCATGTTATGTGCAATCTGTCCGAGGTGAAAGGGATAAGTTGATAATAACAGGCCTTTAAAGAGAGCGGTGACAGTGGACAAAGTTTACACCAGTGGTCAAACTCTAGGGTTTTGTCGTGGGGTTTCCACTGTGAACACGTTTAACTAGTTTAACTAGTCTCCCTAAACATGTGCCACCTGTACCTGAGCACCACAAAGAGGGTGCATTCAGACTTTCACCCACCTCTCAGCCCCTCCAACCTCGAATAAGCACAGATAGATAGATAGATAGATCGATAGATAGATAGATAGATAGATAGATCGATAGATAGAGAGATAGATAG
>JAQQZY010000014.1:20594319-20615982 GCA_030068375.1 Ostorhinchus rueppellii
ATAGATAGATAGATAGATAGATAGATAGATAGATAGATAGATAGATAGATAGATAGATAGATAGATAGATAGCAGTGTGACACACGTGCTTCTTAAATGTTCTAAAGGTGTTTTGACTTTTTACCAGGCCCGTTGTTATTTTGTGCTCCTCAACTTTTGTTTTGCTGTTATTCCGCCTTTTAACCAAATTCACAGTCAGCAATCTCACAATATCTGGGATTGATGATGCAAAGAGGCCAATAGAAGTGTGGGCCCTGCACCGTGGATTGTTATTTGGTGAGTGGATGTTATTGGGGGGAAAGGGGCTCCACCAATGAGCGGGCGGCTCCGGGGTCACATGACCGCCCCCCTCCTCTCCCATTCATCAGGGCTGGACTGTGTTGTCTTTTCAATTCATTTATCTGCAGGAATGATTGCGACTATCAGTCTAGAGCTCACCGCCTGACTGAGGAGGTGAAAGTTGCGCCACAGGAAGATAAACCGCAAAAGACAATATTGCATGTATACATGGTTCTGCGCGTGCATCGGATGAGCGGTATAGGGGAATTCCTCTCGTCTTAAAAAGTAAACAGAAAATCGGTGGATTTGAGAGTTTGCTCAGTCGAGTGAGGTCCAAGAGATAGAGAGAGGGGGAGGAAGAATATCTGTGCGTGATTTTTTGATTTCTGCTCTCAGTCGTCTCGGCGAGTCTAGACTGAAGATGCTCTTGGACGCAGGACCGCAGTATCCCACCATAGGAGTCACTACTTTCGGCTCCTCACGGCATCACTCAACAGGCGAAGTCACAGAGAGAGAAGTGGCGTTGGGGATAAATCCATTCGCGGATGGGATGGGCGCCTTCAAAATAAACCACAGCTCCCACGATATTGGCTCCGGACAGACGGCGTTTTCCTCCCAGGCGCCCGGTTACGCAGCAGCCGCCCTGGGACACCACCACCACCCGACCCACGTTGGCTCTTACTCCACAGCGGCTTTCAACTCCACCAGGGACTTTCTGTTCAGAAATCGGGGTTTCGGGGACGCCACCGGGGCTCAGCACAGTTTGTTCGCCTCCGGAAGTTTCGCAGGGCCACATGGACACTCAGATGCAGCGGGGCACCTGCTCTTCCCGGGGCTCCACGAGCAAGCGGCGAGCCACGCGTCTTCCAACGTGGTCAACAGCCAGATGCGGTTGGGCTTCTCGGGGGACATGTACGGACGAGCCGACCAGTATGGCCACGTTACAAGCCCACGGTCCGACCACTACGCCTCGACCCAGCTCCACGGCTACGGCCCCATGAACATGAATATGGCCGCGCACCACGGAGCAGGGGCCTTCTTCCGATACATGAGGCAGCCCATCAAACAAGAGCTCATCTGCAAGTGGATCGAACCGGAGCAGTTGACAAATCCTAAAAAGTCGTGTAACAAAACTTTTAGCACCATGCACGAGCTGGTGACCCATCTGACGGTGGAGCATGTGGGGGGACCGGAGCAGACGAACCACATCTGCTTCTGGGAGGACTGTGCCAGAGAAGGAAAGCCATTTAAAGCCAAATACAAACTTGTAAATCATATCAGAGTACACACCGGAGAAAAGCCCTTTCCTTGTCCGTTCCCAGGCTGTGGCAAAGTATTTGCGCGATCGGAAAATCTAAAAATTCACAAAAGGACTCACACCGGTAAGAGCCGCACAGATAATAGTTTATTTCAAGCCGAGTCCATGCTGACAATATCCATTCAAAATATGCATGCGATCCGGGTTATTATTTATTGGGCAGCTGGTCTGTGCACTGGTATGTGACTCAGTGCAGTTGTCGACATAGAATATTTCATCGGCTCTGTTTTGTTTTGTTTAATATAAAACCTGTTATTTTTTTATTTAATTCATTGCATTTATTTAGGAGTGGAAGTGGGTTAGTATAAATTAATTTACAGGCTCAGAAGCAAAAAGTAAAAGCTTGAATTTGAAAATAAATCAAAGTGTTTTTGCACGTCATTCTTTTATTGTTTTTATCTGATATAGAATTATCCAATCCCTTACCCCCATCGTTCTTAACGTTGCATTCATTTGTCTTTATTTAGGTGAGAAGCCGTTTAAGTGTGAGTTTGAAGGCTGCGACAGGCGATTTGCAAACAGCAGTGACCGCAAGAAACACATGCACGTCCACACGTCGGACAAACCCTATCTGTGCAAAATGTGCGACAAGTCCTACACACACCCCAGCTCTCTCCGAAAACACATGAAGGTAAAGAAAAAAAAAAAGCTTGGTGTTTTTATTTTGATTTTAATTTGTTTTCTGCATGTACTCACTTTTCTGTGTTTTATAAAATGTGCTTTGTAAGCTGTGAATTTGCAGCACTGCTAGAAATAAATAAAAAAAAAAGAATGTGACTGCATTTATTCTGTGTTCATAAAGAAACAGAGGTGCAGAAGTTAATTTGCCTTGACACTTACTTTCTTTTTTTTCCTTCAACCGCAAAATCAGATTAAGCTCTTAATGAGGACAGTGTTTTGGGTGCATTGTTTTAGATTCTTTTATTTTGTCGATCACTTTAAATATATAATTAAAATATATAAAAACATTTCTGATTTTTTCTCCTTTTTTTCCTTTTTTTTGCAGGTCCACGAATCCACCAATGCAGGATCGCAGCCATCTCCAGCGGCCAGTTCAGGGTACGAGTCGTCCACGCCACCCACTATAGTATCACCGTCCACAGAGAACCAGAGCAGCAGCTCCATATCACCAGCAGCCTCAGCAGTCCACCACACAGCCAGCCACAGCACGCTGTCGTCAAATTTCAATGAATGGTACGTGTAAATATTTTTGAGAAAAAAAAGAAAAAAGACTGCAGAATGAAACACACAAAAAAAAACAACAAACACAAAAACTGCTTGGAATCAGAGACTTTCTAATGTCAGCCCGTGACGTGGACTGAGAAAACACGGGAGGCCCAAGCGATCAATGAAAGGCTGTCTTAATGTCAATGAAAGCCAATGCATGGACAAAAGGAAGCGAGGACAGCCACCAAGTTAAACTTTTCTCCCCCCTCTTCCTCCTCCTCCTCCTCTTCCTCCTCGATATTTCTTTGAGTCTTTATTTTTACTGAGAGACTGCTCTAAAGAGATCTCCAAAAGCATGCTATCTGCGGGTAGAGGCCTGAATTTTTTTGTACATATAAGGATTTCACCAAGTTGAAAAAAAAATGTAATATTTTATTTTGTAAATAGTTCTATCACAGTTTAAGGGAATTTGTGAAAATGTGGTCCCTAGATATATGGAAATGAGATGGTTTTAAGAATATTGCGATGAATAGACTTCATTGAAAAGAATGTTATAGTTGTGTACCAAATGTGAATTATTCAGTATTACTACAGTCTACACGTCGACCTAACCGACTCTTAGTATTAATGTGCTTTTGTAGCCTATTCAGTGCAACATTTTCGTCCAAGGTCCAGTTTGAGTAGCACAGTATCATTGTTGTTATTTAATGTCATGTCGATAAATCGTGTAGTGAAAGCCTGAAATTCCGTGTCAATCTGTTTATGTACGTGATAAATATAAAATCTCTGTCAATTGCTTTGTCTGAAAGGAAGTATTATTACATGTAAGTAGCTCAATTTTCCATATTTATCCGCATGTAAAGGACCGGTAACATGTTAGAAATGATCGGTATTTATGGAGAAATGCGCTCGTATGTAAAATTTAGTTTACAAAAATGTTTGGATACATTTCGTACTATATTAAAGGATTAAAAAATACCATAATCCACTGCGTTGGAGCTCATTGGTTTTATTAGTGGATCATTTCTGTGGTGCATTCAAAATCACCTCGGTTTTATTTTATGCTGCATTTTTTTTTTTTTTGGCTTGTAAAATTGCATGTTTACGTTTGTGTGCATGCTTTTGCAAGTGTGTGTACATGTGTGTGTGTGTGTGTGTGTGTGTGTGTGAGAGAGAGGGAGAGAGAGGCAACAGCTCATTTAAAGCTAAAGGTTGTATTATGTTTTAAGCGCCCTGTCACGACATGATGGCAACTTTTCCGACACTCCATAATAAGTACATTCAATCCACCCCCCACCACCCACTTCCACATCCACATCCACCCCCCCTCTACTTTTTTTCCTGCATCTTCTGTTTATCCAAAATTAACATCCAACACTTTGCCCCGCAGTAATGTGCAAATTAAATCGATTAATCACGGAGGTTGTTCCTCAGTAAGTTCGCTTTACTTAATTGTTCGGGAATCTAATTTTCAAATCGAATTTATTTCCTTCTCTGCATTTTGTCGGATTTCATAGATTTAGGGGAGTGCACGAGGAGTCAGTGTGGCCCCTCATTGTTCCTGCTGCAGCTTTTGCTTGACCGCCCCATTAGGCAGAGATCACATCAGCAGCCGCCAGTGATCATGGTTAACACTGCCAATGTGCACGGAGCCACGATCTGTCAGTCTGCAGCTTTGTCAGGACTGCTCCACACACACACTAGACAAGAACCAAATCGCAATTTTAATCTATATATGTGTATAAAAAAAATAATACACACACTCCAGCTTGTACGTGCGCGCGCTTATTTCCCCCCCTCTCTCTTTCCAACCATCCTCGACTCCCACCATCTAAAAATGATTTGTTGAAATGCATTGAAATGTATTCATATTTTCTTTTCACGGACTATTACATTTGGAGATAAATGAAGGATGGTAATAAAATGACTTTTTCGACTCTATTTAACACTATCTATCTAGGTTCCAGTGCTGATGCCTGCCTTTCACTGGTGCACACACGCAAAAAAAAAAAAAAAAAAACACCAAGCACGACGCGTTTCACCAAACTCTGCAGCTTTATAGGAAAATATTCATATGGAAATGGGAATATAAATAGTTTCAAAGTGGATGTGTTAAAAGTGTCTCCTACCAGGCTGACACATGCACAGATATTAAACGTTTTTCTCCCTATTTTAAGCATTAAAATTAAAATAATTAAAAAAAAAAATCTGCATACGAGTCAAATTTAAGAAAAGAATAATTCTGGGATTTAAATGTTACCACATATTTTATTCCTTTATTTCTCACGACTTCTGCACGTTTTACTGAACACAGAAACTGTGCCAAAAAAAAGCAAGACGCTGCGCTTTTAACGTGGCAATATAACTGAATCCAAAGTATGGAGCATGTTTAATTTCCACTCCATGCTTGTGTCGTATTACTTTACATTCAAAGTACACGCCGCGTCGAAAATAAAATGCTCGTAAAAGAGGAGTCGACGACAGGTTGCAGCGCGTCTCCTATATGCCAGATCAAATAGGAGCGCAGGAAAAACATCCACTTTAAAATGTATTTACGCTCAAGTCTGGAAATGACAAACGCTCAGATATCGGGGAAAGCGCAGGCGCCAGCATCATGAATATTTATGACCAGCACTTGTGGCCAGTAAACCGAGCCTGACGTTTGTGTTACCAAGGTAGACAGTGTGCAAGCTTATCTGCGCATCAAATATCCCACAGAACTGCAGAGTTGACTGGTGTTTCAATCTGTTCCTGCATGTTGTTTGTACAAATGTAAAAGTCAGACGTGTGTGTTCTTTTAGACAATGGATGCTGTGAGTGTGTGTGAGCTAAAGCATGAGAAAAAAAAATGGCTAAAAAAAAAAAAAAAACACACACACACACTTGATTTGTTTTTTTCCATGCAATAGTGGTTCTGTGGGTTCTGGTTTCCTTTAATGTTTTTTTTTTTCCTTCCTGGTGTGCATTCAATTGGAAATGTCTGTTTTTTTTATTTTTTTATTTTTATCTGTTATGATTTTTTTTGTTTTAAACATGTAAGGTGTGCAAATACATGCAACCTTGGGATGGATGTTTATGTAAGCAAAGCAGCTCACCAGAACTTGCAGCCACGTGGAATATATAGCTCAAGATTAGAAGAAAACTCTAATCCGTGGTCCTTGATGGATGAGGTGCCCCTTTTGCCAGCACTCTGATGTGCATGCCCAGCTGCCGCTACTCACTGAGAACTAAATCGATAAGTTAACATTTGCAGTTAGGTTTAACTATTAGGTTTCCGGCAAAAAAAAAAAAAAAAAAAAGGAGGGGGGGAGGGTAGGGGTATATCCAACACACACACACACACACACACACACACACACACACACACACACACACACACACACACACACTGAGCGAGACATGTGATATCTATTTTTAACAGCCCCAAACTTTAAAAACTTGGACTCTATATACGCTCCAAGTTGCAAGTCATGAAATATCTTGCAAAATGGTATCCTACAGTCTCCATCTGCTGCGCTTAAGAGTCCTAATACAAAAAGGTCAAATTCAAGTCAAGGCCACTTTAGTTTATTGGCATGCAGACATCTCAAAACGCCTCCAAGAAACCCTGTCGTATCTGCAGCCATAAAACCATTTCATTGCCAGACTCTGGGTAATGGACCAATCCATCTTCTACTGAACGTCCAAGTTTGCATACAAGGATCATTCAGACATTGATTTTTTTACTGCAAATTATTTAGAATCCCCATACATAGCACGTGACCTGGATATACAGAGCTCCAGGTTGTTATTTGAGCTTTTAGAGCATTTAGTGCGGCATTTTTGTTTGTTTTCTTAACATTAAATACAATAAAACGCACATGTATAATTATTACATTTCACCATCGTTAAAACCTTTAGTAAAATACATTATTTAGGCTCATGTATGTGTCTTTAGAATTATTTTTAAGCAATAAAAGATGTGTAATGTGCACCATATGCAACCGTTCTGCTGAATATTGGTTGATTTTTACGCATCGGATATGGATCTATTTGGAGTTACGTGCATTTACGCGCGTTTTGAGGCAAGAAAAAAGACAAATATCCTCCAAGAATATTTCATATTTAGCTTCTGCTGGGATGCCTGGTGATGTAGAATGGAGCTCCTATAGTTCTCAGCTCTTTTTATTTAACCACATCACTGATTGGGACATTAATCTCCGTTCTTTTTTTTTTTCCTTCCCTTTCCCCCCCTATTGCCAGGTTTGGTGCGGGTTCGTTATAGTGAAACATAGACTCACGGTGACCCCCGTTGCATCAGTTCTCCTGGTCTCTGACATGCTATTAAGTTTAGACTTGTGCAGGAGATTTGTGGAGGCGCTGACACGGTGTTGTCGCGTCCCCTTGACGTGTTGCTAAATGAGGCCACTCCAATTAGCTCCACGCGAGACAGGGGTGAGACTGCTGCACACCTTTGCAGCCTCCCTGAAAGAAAAGACAGGGGAAAAAAGGAAAAAGAAAATACCATGAAAAGCCTCGTATTCACTGAGTCCAAACTGAACGTTTTAATGCGCATTAATTCGTAGATTCTCGTCTTAACAGTTCTCATTTACTCATCATTAAGTTCTGCTTTGCTCAAGGGCATTTAGGTGGCAGTGATGAGAATGGAGCATCACTCAAATCCTGGAAATACAACCGTCAACCATATGCTTCCGGTTGCAAAATCTCCATTTGGTTTAACCCTTTGCGCACAGTCACTTAAAGGGCCAATCGGCAATTTTTTAATACCAGGTAGGAAGCAGTTTAAGAAAAAAAAAGTGATAATTTCTTGGTTCTATAAATGAAAAATAAAGGCAGATTTTGCAAACACTGAAAGACATCAGCATTGTTGGCAAATTTCCATCTGGTTTTGTAAGCAAAAAAAAAAACAACAAAAAAACACAGCAATAGCCTTTTGTTTACATTTGGATCATGTGAGTGAAGCTGATTTATCATAAGCTACAAACCAGACTTGATTTAATAAATCCATCAACCGGGTTTGGATTTTTATGTAGTAAAAAAAAAAAAAAAAAAAAATAGAAGAAGAAGCAGGAAAAAAAAAAAGCGATGCATATGGGGCGTTAATGTACTGTTCAGTGGAGAGGTCTTCTCGCTTACAGAGCAGCTAGTCGACATCTGCTTATCTGATGAGTTTGATAATGACTCGCTATTTTCTGCAGAGAGGATGTCCAGCCAAAGATCATCGCTGGCAGATTTCTACTGATCCGTTCCACATCACAATGTTTTTGCATCAGGAGGAAAAACAAGACTGTGACCGTATGAACTCTGAAGCTTTAATTGTTTTCTGTGAAGCAAATATAACGTGAACATGGAATCAGATAGTCCCATATAACCTGTGGACTTCGACTGTTTAGATAATGTTTGGATTTAATAGAAGAAAATATTAAACCATTCACAGTTAGATCAGTTTATCCCAAAAAAAAACACAAGCTTCCATAGCACTGCTCTATAATTTCTTATAAAATATCTGCTTCAGACATTAAATGTGCTAAATCTCACATAGTTTAATAAGATGAATCAGAAAATAAATGACAAAAGTGCTGGTTAGCTCAGGTTTTTGATACATATGATGGTGTGTTATTCCACATATATGTTGGTTTATGTACATTTTATATAATAGTTTTATAAATGTTCCACTAATAGAACCTGTAAAGTGAATGTATTATAATGTGGAGACACTGTTTAGAGGTAGATCTGGAGACTCTGAGACAAACTTTCCTTTTAAATCAAACCCATTCTCTCGTTAATTCTCAGAATTTTACATTTTAACCCAAGGCTGTATCTTAGAAACTACAGCCAACCAGCCCTTTGGACAGAAATGTTCTTTATCAGTGACTCAAATTTGGTAAAGTTTAATGACTTTTATTCTGGAAGCATTTGACATGTAGACCAGTGTATTCAGTGTCTTCATAATAAACCACTTCTACCTTCTTCTTTTTCCTCCTCCAGTGCAGACAGGGCTTACTCACTAGCTGAATATGTCTCCAAAGTCTTGATATAGTGAAAAAGTATTTGCCAGTACAACCAACACGTCGCTGAGTTAAGTGTGACAAAAGCATTAAAAAAAAAAATCCTGGATCTGTGATTAAATATTTTAAGTTTGCAAAGTGTTTGTACAAAGCAACACTGTGCCAGTAAATCTCCCAAACCCTCTGGCTTCTTCGCAGCCACTTTATCTTAAGCTTGTCTGAAATTCATTGTTGTTTTCCTGTTGGGCTGAAGCCCAAGACCTTCAAATATTTTTCAGAGACAAGGGGCAATAAATACTGGTTGTTTTGCTTGCCTGGTGTTTTGAGAGCTGATATTTTAAATAGAAATGCATTTCATTTTTTCCCTTTCCTCATGAGTAAATCATTCCAGTAAAAAAATGTGTGCAATGAAACAAACCGGATTCATAATTCCCCTGGTTAGTTGGCTCGTGCATGCAGAATTGCAGTATTTTCAATGTTAATATCCACACTGTTTTTTTGTTTTTTTTTCTACAAACATTTGGCGCTTTGTAATTGTTTTGGCTCACTGTTGTTCAGTTTGATTCTGATAATGGAAGTACATCCATCATCAGAGTCCAGAGTGCAGTGTGGCTGTAAATATGTGTGTGTTGTGTATGTGCGTTTCTACATATTTTCCATTCCCTGATATTGAAGCATTTCTGAATGGAATAAAACTATGGTGATAGTGTCATTAACCCATAAAGACCCAACACTATTTTTCTGTCAGTTCCCAAATGACATTTTTTGCCCTTTCTGAAGTGATTTTTCACCATTTACTATAATATTATTCTCTGTATGTTGCATGGTATAAGGATAAATCAGGTATTTTCCTCTATTTAATTTACAGATTGTGTAGATGTTCATAAAAGCTCAGGTTAAAGTTGAGGGTCATTACATAAAAAAAAGAGAAAACGGAAGAAAAAGTGACTTTTTCAGCAAAATATACGCTTTCTAGCACATAAACCCAGTGTGTCCATCCACTGTCATTGATCCAACTCCATGGGTTTTATTGGTGAATCAATGTTATAGAAGATGATGGTGTTTCCATGGTAACTGCAGAGCCTCTGAATGTCCAAATGGGTCATATCTGATGACCATGAAAAGATGATGAACTGTATTTTGCACCAATTATTCACATGTATTGATAGAATTAATGAATTAAAAGTTATTAAACATTGTATATTAGCAGATAACTTTAGTTGCAGTGGTTGCTACTGTAAGACCGAATAAGTTAAATTTACTTTAAAAAAAAAAAAAAAGAGAAATGTGGTTATCATCAATAAATTAAGTAATGATTAATGAACTATTTAAGCACATTTAACTTACATCTAACAAAGATTCGAAGTTTAATGTAAGTTAAAAGTGCTTAAATAGTAATAATTAAGATTCTAAGTTAAATATATGTAAAAATTTCATTAACTGTGATGTAATTTTTTTTAAGGCTACCACTTTTCTCAATTTTTTAACCTGGTCTTTAAGCAACAAGTCAGCTACCGAACACCGAGCAAAGAGAAAACGTCAGTGGAACAGACAGATAGAACTGGTGGAGAATAAAACGAAACAAACAATCATCGATAGCCAACAGCTTTGAACTTTTTGATTTGTATCTTGTACGATCAGAACCAAAACTCCTGTAGCACTGACACTGGCATGGACATCTGACAATTTCCATAGGAGAAAAAGAGGTGTGATCATAACTCAAACGTATTCATTTAAATCCCTATTCACACATTGGACTATAGCCACAAATGTGTTCATTATACTTCATATTTTCTAGTAATAAGTGCATTCTATTTCATTTTTTATCGTATATTTGATATCTGGGCTTACAGTGTGTTTGGGTCTGTATGGGTTAAACCTAAACATTCATTGTTGCACTAATGTTCTGACTGAGTGGAAGCAGAAACACACCCCAGCACATGTTCACACTGACCTTTCCTAAGTTCTTTAAGTCACAGTGTAGCCAGTGTAGAGTAAGGATCCAGCATGCATTCCATTCAACTGAAGGGAACAGAAGCAGAAAAGCCCCTCAACAACAACAACAATAACAACAATAACAACAACAACAACAGCAGCAGCAGCAGCGGAGGCAGTAACAGCCTGTTGAGAAGCACTGACTGATGCAATGCTTCAATCATACCTGATATGTTCCACCTCTCTGCAGTGCATTCATTTGTAATTGTACTGGCAGCACAGAAAGAGGGTGATTAAAAGTAAAAATTTGGCAAAAACAAGACGTGGTATGTACGATATCATCATACCAGCTCACTTGGCATGAAATACTTTTCAGCAGCTGCATCAGCAGGACGCAGGTGGAAATGCAACTTCACTGGTGATGGAAGCCAAGAAAGACCTGGAAGCTGAGTGTATGTGTATATGTGTGTGTGTGTGTGTGTGTATGACAGAGCACTAAGGGCACATAAGTGTTGCACTGTAGCAGGCAAAGGATATGAGCTACTTAATGCTGCCAGAGGATCGATCTAGTCGTCTATATTATCTGTGAGACCGAATAGGAGTCATTCCGCACAGAGCTGGGAACATACCAGAGCTGCTCTTCCAAAGAAGTTTTTTTATCTAATACTGTTCATGAAGTAATGATCGTCTAAGTGAAATGTAGTAAATCCTCCAGTTCCAACCTGTGCAGCAGCTGTCTCCTGTAAGTATCACATGGTTCGATTTTATGTGTTTGGCTCTGAAACTCCCAGAGATTACAGTGACGTGAGCGATAGAATGTGGTTGAGGTGAGAATAGATGACAATCGGAGCTGCAACAGGGTCGCGACGTTTCCAGACGCTGCGGTAACCTCTGCTCTGCTCTGACAAGGACGTGAAGCTGTTGGTGAGATCACTCCTCTGACATATACTGAATATCAAACAGGGACTTAAAATCACACCGTAGCACATAAAAATGGAATAAATGTGTGTTTTTTTCTGACACATTCCTCTTTTTTATTCCACAATTTGACCAGGTATAATGAGTATGAGTCCCAGTTACACTTTATTTGGTAAGAATAAATCACATTATCATCATAATTTCATAAATAAAGGTAAAAAAAATATATATTTTATCTCAACTTTATGGTCAGCAGTGTATTTTAGGCCATGTATCTGGGTTTAAGGCAGAAATGTGGACATGCTGGCAGTTGAAAAAAAAAAAAAAGAAGATATTATTTGTAACACTTGAATGTATCATGATGCAAAACATTAAAATCCTCCAAATATTAAGTGAATATTTTATTGTTTCATCCTTTCCTGTATATATAACAACACTTTTTTGCAGGTATAAGTAAAAAAAAATATGTATTTGAGTACGAATTAAAAAGCTAAAAACCTCTGAATCAATATATTCCGGATTGCTGGAATATTACACATGCATGGTGTGTATGTTAAGCAAGAATAATCAGAGGAAAGGACTCCATCTATTGTGAGTGATCGACCATTTGACAGTCGCAGCAGTGATGATTCAATTTGTTTGCTAATAATAATTTCTAAATAAAATGCCATGTATTTCTGACATTGTAAAGCGTGTGCATCCCATTAATTCCAATTGCCCGTTGCTCACTCATGGTTTGATTGATAATGATTGGCCTAAATTTGCTTGGTCCAGGTGTTTGCCGTTTATTATTTTTCCACCCACTTCAATTAATCACTAATTAGTGTTTCCACCTGCAACAGAAATTATACCACAACTGTGGCCAAAAACCTCACACCGCCACTTTGAGGAAAATGCACGGAAAACAGACCTATAATGAAAAGGACTGAAATGTTTAATACAATTATACATTTTACCTCAAAAATAAATGAATGCAGCATCGTTTTTTTTTATGTCACTGTTTTACCAGTTAGTGAAAGATGTGGAAATTAATGACAACAGTAAATGACTAGCATTGAATTCAATACTCACAACGTCATGTCATGCTAAAGGTCACTGTGTGGGAGGGGGCGGGGCTTGTGTTTGCATAAGGAAACACTTCACTGTCAGTTTACTGTGTGTGGAATAATAAAGATTTTTCACTAAATAAATCCAGTTAAAGAGAGTATTTTTGTAAATATTTATTATTTCTCAACATTTATTGAATATCATTTAACCCTTTCATGCATGAATTATGAGAATCCTAATCTTTTTTTTTTTTTTCTTGAGTGCTTTTAACCCTCTTTAGGCATAAAAAAAATAATGCAATTAACATTTTTTATGAACCTATTTTGGGTGGAGTCCCAAAAAAGTCCACTCAGCTAGACACCATGTGTTTAATTTTTGATGCTAAGAAACAGGTATTTAAAATGCATCATCAGAAAGTGATATACTGTGAAAACTATCAAATAAAAATATTCTTAATGCCACAAATCTGATGTTTTCTCACATTTGATCATACCTTAACACTAGTTACTACTCATTTCATGGAGATAATATGCAACAAAACAAACAAACGCAAAACATTTTTTGTTTTAGAAAACACTCAAACATCTTACTGCAGATCAGATTTATAAAAAAGAGTAAAGTTACAATAATTGTATGAATTTCAGAGTTTGGGGTGAAGGCTGATATGCAACTAAAACAAGAAAACCCATGAATATACAACAGCTGTGGAAGAGCTGTCCACTGTAGTGACCACTATGCATGAAAGGGTTAAAAGTGACTAATATGAATAGTTGACTAGAACACATCTTTATTGTCACTGTCACAGGATCAATGAAAATCAGGTTAGACATAAATACTTAGATAATAGTGTAGTTCTTGATGACTGTATGAGAGCTGTGCAATAGTAATATCCTGTGTCTGAAAGGGCAAATGAAATGTTATAGCTCTCACAAAAGGTCAAACCTCTCCAGATGATAAAACTGCAAGGCTTTAAGTGATTTAACAAAGCAGAATTACAGGAGGAAATGTTGAAATGTAAAAGAAAGTTTGTTGTTATTGCATTTGTGTAGCGCAGCAGAAGAAGGCGCCATCGCAAATAAACGCGAAGCCACATCAGAGCAGTAATGTTTATATAGTGTTGAAACGCTGCATCATTATAAACACAAGTCCCTCTAAAGCAAAAGCTGCTGTACGCAAAACTCACTGCACAAAAAAAATAAATAAATTTTTTTAAAAAAGCAAAGCAGGGTTGGTGTTTGTCATATTTTGGCTGTTTTTTTTTTTTTGAACATGACAGCCCCCTGCACTGAAACCACACTCAGCTATTTGGTATAAAGCCACACACAGCAGTGGCTTGTGTCTAATGGACAAGTGTTGATAAGTCCTTAAAAAGAGCATCCAGCTGAACTTATCGTAAAGGTTGTTTCCAAACTCAAACGACGTAAGTATCCATCTGTCACCGCCCCAATCATCCACCGCATAAATGGCGGCATGTTGCTACCTAATAGCGATCAGACTGATTGTTTTAAAAGCATCCATTTCTGCACATCATTTCACTCTCTCTCTCTATATATTTTTTTTTTATTTAAATACATCCTCAGTTGTTTATATTTTCTTTTCAGAAATAATTAGTTGATCATTAAAAGAGCAATTTTGCACATAAACTGTTCCCGCACCAAATCTGTTTATGTTTTGATGAATAAAAAAATGGATTTGCTAAATAATAAATCCCACTAAAACATAAGAATAACATATTTTGGAGCTTTTTTTTCTAATGCATAATAAATGTGTTTAGAGTTTGAAGCTGAAAAAATAATTTGCTGGGTTGAGTTTCATTCCTGTAGGTTTTACATATAAAAGTCTGACCTGTCGTTACTCAGTCAGACACCTTTCCTCCATTTTATTAACTATAAAATATGACTGACATAAGGTGTTGAAATGATTATATTCTACATGATGTAAAGGGACAGTGAAGACAAAAAGCACTAAGCCAGCTTCTTTTGTTTCTTCTAGTACTTTTATCTTTTATAAGAAGCCAGATTGAATCAGGATTAGAAACCATAGAAACCCGTCTTTAAAATAGTGTAGCATCAAGCACTGAAAGTTAATTATAACCAAAGGGAGGGAGGCGGGATTAGTGTTTTGATCCCTCGCCTTGTTAAACAAAATGGTGATGTACTGTAAGGTTTGAACAGTTTATCCCACTGGATTACCGGTCGATTCACTGGACAAGTACCGCACTGCCTTTGTTCTCTGAGCCTTTAGGAGGAGAAGACATATCACACACCTGCTTATGCGCTTTACACATGTTAGATTAATATGTAGGGCATGCCAGAAATACACACAAATACAAACAAATGCATCTTTGAGGTTGAAATCAGCATCTGTGTGTGTGTTTTTGACCATTTTGTTTCTCATTATGAATTAACTTCACCTTTGACCTGAGCTCAAATGACAGATTAAGCCTCGTGTTTCCTCATAAACAGAGGAGAATAAGATCTATGGATGTTCTGAGGGATCCTTTAGGATTATTTGCATGCCCGTTTTGCAGGGTCTTGACTTGAGTGGCTGACTGATGAGATGTCATTGACTCATAAATAATTTGAAAGTTGCATCACTCAGTGACTTTATGCAGCTTCTGCTTCAGCCCCTTCCAACCTCGTGGCCACGTGCAGTGTTTCAATAAATCACTCATTCCTGACACTTTTGCTGATGGTGTTTGATGAAAAATACAAACATCCATTACAAAACTTTTCTTTCCCCAAACATATGTTTCACTCAAATGAATCCCGTCAAAGTCACAACTATCTTTTTTTTTTTTTTTTTGTATTTTTCCAACAAAAGTTTTTTTTTTCTTTTTTTCTTTCTCCGGCAATTAAGTTCATTCAAGTTGAGGATTGTTGCATGTGCAGATGGTTTGGAGAAGCATCAATCTCTGTCAGCAGTGTAATAATGCAGACATTCCATACTGGGACACTTCGTGAACAGAGGAGGCACATGAGAGGGGGAGTTCCCCAAATCAAATAAAGGCTTGTGTTCTGGCTGAAGTCTGAGAACCAGCACCCCGGTGAGGATGCAGTGGGAATGAAATTATACACAACCCCCTGGTTACACTGTCTGCATTTTTATACAACACACTTCCAGAAACATTGTTTGAGGTTTATCAAATAAATTTCAATTGTAACATGTAATAAAATATGAATGTTTGCAACTTGACTCTCTGAAATGCTTTTGTTATTGCAATACATTTACAAAGTCAGTCTATTTTCACACTGAGACGGCTCAAAACACTCAAGAATGAACATCGGAGGAAAAATTCAGTCATTTCGGAGCAGGTGTGAATGTTCCGCAGAACCTAGGAGAGTTCTCTGCCTGTTTTGTCACAAACACTCTGCTACATCTCTATTGACACTACGCCTCTGGAATCTATCTCTCGTAGTGATCTTTCATCCGCTGAAACATTCTGAACATGGATTCCAAAGCCATAAAATGTTGGCAGCGCTCCTGATTCAACCCCTTGCACCTCCCTTGACTTTGGGTCCTGGCTTGATGTTGACATCACATGTAGAAAATTCTTGGGAACACACTGGAGGAACACATGGAAAGTATTGGTGCTGCAGGGAGACATGGGATGGAGAATGATAAGACTGGATGCCCTTCATCTTTTCCTCTGAATACAGGCCTAAGTCAATTTTACTCTCAGCGTGAGACTTTCTCCAGCCCAAGTTTTGAGTAAATCCAATCAGCTGTCCGCAGGATTGAGATGTAGTGTGTCACTGATGACAGAGTTCGCTGTACAGCTAAGATGCAGCCCAGCATTTTTAATAAGACACTGCACTATAAGCTCTTCCTCTGATTGCTATCATTTTAACGGAATTACACTTGGAGACTTAACGCACATCAGTAAATTATCGAGCAGTTAGGATTACTTTGTTAGTTTAATTTCACATAATTTGGTCTCGTTGGACAAACCTGACACAATCACTTATAATTCTCTCCTCAGAATCCCATTACCATTCCAATTGAATGAAATAAATCTGCAAATTAGATTAAACTCATGATGATTTAGATTCAAAACAGGATTCTTTCACATCTGGCTGAGACGAAGTAAATTTTTCTTTCAACAAAATCGACAAAAAGGGTATATATTTACGGCCTGTCGGTCATGTTTTTGTGTGTGGTGAGTGGAGAAATCAGCTCTGAGTTTAGCGTGGCATTGCTTGAGTGCTTTGGCATAGCAGCATAGCATGAAATCCCTCAGTCTGCCAGGTGCGAGCTCCCAAATCATACCTCCCCCAAATGTGCATCAACAGTTTTGACAGGCGGACTGTACAGTGCTATTCTACACAGAGCAGTACTGCTGTTCCAAGAAGACAGTGCACACATACATCACATATGCAGCCCACCCACCCACCCCACATGCTCGACTTGAGGTTTTTTTTTTTTTTTTGTTGGGCACCTTCCCATCTCCACCCCTCTGTCTTTCTCTTCTCTCATTTTTTTGATTGGCTTGATTCCATGCTCATTAGCATGTCCCATTATCTTCTGGAATATTCAGGGGAATGTTTCCAGTTGCTGCCATTCCAATTATTGTAATATACAACATGGTTCATGACTTTCAAGTTTCTGGAAGTGCTTCAGCTTTTTGTCAAGGTCCTCAGTCACATGTGAAGCTTGTAGATTTTTCAAGGGCATCTGTTCCAAGCTGGCCCAGAAGTGAGACAATGCCGCGAAGAGGGGTGGGGGGGATGGGATGGGGTGGGGGGCCTGGAGCAAGCTGGAAAGATCCACCTAGAATTTGTTGAATCAAATCCTTGCACCTGGATGTAATTGTCCTGCTGCTGTGCTGGGAGTTGCTACTGCCACGAAGAGACCAAATTAGTGGCCCGAAAATGGCGACCTGTCAAGACACGCAGCCTCACCTGGTATCATATTTTACCAAGACAAAACGCCTTCCGTGCTTTGCCGGTTAATGATGATTTTGTTTACAAGCTCGGCTAAATACACCACTCTGAACTGTTGAGATGATGCGGATGAAATCAAGCTGCACAACGGCAAACAATAGAGCAGTTTGTAATAGCTTCGTGCTAAATGAATCATTTACATCTGAAGTAAATCAAATGCAAATGGTTTTGTGTAGTATTTAAAGTCTCTTCCTTTGTGGTGATTTGTATGTTTGGTTCGTGCCAGTGTTGTGTGCTTTTTAAAGAAAAGATCAATTGTCTAGTTCAGATAAGTCAACATCTGGTTTGGGGCTGAGACAGTGCGCATGCATTATCTTTATAGTTTGCCGTATGGATACGTGATAAACAAAGGCTTTAGACAAGGATCCAATCAGCTCAGAAATTAACATGTAGTAATATTAACATCCCTTTTAATCAGGGTCTTAGAGACACTAGATTTTAATTGCCTCGGCTGTAAGATTAACGGAGGTATTTCATCTGCATTTTTTTCCCCAGATCTCTAACTTAAACATGATACTTTATTACATGTGCAAAGTCACTTAAATAGGACATGTGGGGCAGCTTTGCACTCTGACTGTGCAAAGGAAACTGAATTACATCTTTCTAACTAAATAATGCAGTTTACAGAGATGGCAAGGATAAAGAATTACAACCATGGGGGGTCTGGACAATAACTAATAACATTGATGAATCTGGCGGAACATAACATCAGGCCTTTGCACTCCTTTAAGAATATTAATAAAATACCCTCTATTTATACTCCTCCATAAATCCCAGCTGTATGCAAGTTTATAGGATTAATTTTCAGGCGTGACAAATTAGTACTGTTACATCGCAAAAAAGATGATCATCGTTTTTTGTAATTGTCCCACTACAGAATAATAAAGTCATTTATTGTCTTTTACTGTATTAACTGGCCACCTTGCAGTAGCAGCTTCACATAAACACTTTAGATTGCAATTAAAATCACACTTTAAAGCAGTTGCTGTGTTCATTTCAGAGGAATCAGCTTCTCAGTCTTATAGAAGTGTGTGGGAGAGTTATTTTGGGATGGACGTGGCGTTAAACTAGTGTGGTCAGAGTCTGGTTTGATGTAAAGTGGTTACTGAGTGACGCTATATAAACAACGTGGCAGCGCAGTGGCCTCTGAATGTTTTCACTGGGACTCCGAAACATGTTTGGAGCTGAGGGGGAAGTTGACAGTGAAGCCGGGAGTACCTGACAGCTGGAAGAGGCACTTGTTTGAGTGATATATGCATTTGCAGTGTCTTTTAAAGGCTTTAAATGGATTATACTTTTACATGAGAACTAATTCATTTATTATGAGATAATACAGGTTTTAATATCTGGTCATTCTTCTCAACAAATGTCATTTTTTCAGGCTGTAAGAACACAACAACCATGTTTAACTCTCAACTCTCATCAATGTTCCACAAACCCTTTAATCTAAGGTTAATGATGTTTACAGACACATATTCATTTCTTTTTGTTTCTATTTATCCCTCTACCTCAGGGGTGTCAAACTCATTTTAGTTCAGGGGCCACATTCAATTAAATTTGGTCTGAAGTGGGCCGGACCACTGAAATAATAACATAATAATATATAGATAATGTCAACTCCAAACTTTTCCCTATGTCTTACAGTGAAAAAAAAAAGTCAAATTAAACAATAAAAATGTTTACATCTACAAACTGTTCAAACAATGCAAATAATTTTAACATGATTATGCTTCACTTTATCATTTCCACATGTTCATTACCTCCGCCAAGGAGGTTCATCGGCATTGGTTTGTCTGTTTGTCCGTTAGCAAGATAACTCAAAAAGTTCTGGACGGATTGTCAGAAATGGGGTATCCTACAGATGATTAGATTTTGGTGGTGATCCATATATTCAGCGCCATCTAGTGGATGAAAGTACAAACACGGCCTTGGCGGAGGTCTGCGCTCTCCGAGTGCTTCTGTAGTTATGAGAGTATTTGACTGATCTGACCCAGTTGAGATTGAATTAATCTGAATGTGGAACCTGAACTAAAATGTTTGTTAATATCTTAATATCTATTTTTGCATTTCACAAATTCATCCCAGGATTTGGCCCCCGGGCCGTATGTTTGACACCTCTACCTCATGGAAAGTATACAAATGCCATTATTTTATCTTGTTTAAAATACAACTAGGTCAAGGTGAGGTGATTCTGTAAGGCTTTCTGGTGTCTGACCTCACCTGCACATCTATAAACCCTCCCCTCTACCAAGAGAGATATGTACATGAATCTGTTTTAGTCTATATCTATAGGTGCAAATAAATAAATAAATGAATGAATTAATTAATAGATAAAGACGTGGACAGTAACCAAAAACCTCAATTCATCTAAAATAAAAACTAATCCTATCAATGCATTAAACCATAGGTGTCAAACATCCGGTTTGGGGGCCAAATCTGGCCCGTGGGCTGAATTTGTGAAATACAAATATTACACTTAGAATATTATAAATCAAGGACATTAAAATAATTTTAGTTTAGGTTCCACATTAATCCATAAAAACCCAAACAGCCACCGCTGACGCAAACCATCTACTGATATAAACTGTTGAATGAATGTTGATCCACTAATCCTATCAATACATGTAAATAATAATTGGTGTAAAATGCAGCTTATCATCTTTTCATGGTCATCAGATAGGACCCATTTGGACGTTCAGAGGCTCTGTGGTTACCATGGAAACACCATCATCTTCTATAGCATTGATTCACCAGAGTTGGATCAATGCCAGTGGATGCAGATACTTGTTTTTACATTAAGTTTGCAACATCTTTGCTGAAAAAGTAACATTTTCCTCAATTTTATATAATTAGCTTTTAATTCGCTTGACTTTTCATGAAAAATAGAAAAATACATGATTTACACCAAAAAAATGCAAAATACAGAAGATCATATTATTTTTAAAAAATTAGGGATAAATCAGTTAAGAAGAAAAATTCATTCGGGAACTGCCACAAAAGTAGCACCGGGTCTTTATGGGTTAATTAATGAATGATTTCGGTAAAATACCGTTTCTCAGTTTTTCGTCTGCATTATATACGACCTATAATGATGTTCAAAGGTTCCATAGTGAATGTGGAAACATCCTTATTCATCAATAAAATCCATGTTTTGTCACAAATGACAGTGGTTTGTAAAGGCTTTTACGTTCATTTAATCATATATTTTGGTGAAAAAGTCACTTTTGCCGTTGTTTTTTCTTAACTTAGAGCTTTTATGAACATCTATACAATCACTTAATCAAATATAAGAAAATACATACATACATTTTTGCTGGAAAATACAAAATTGCAGAAGATAATAAGGGTCTGTTAGGGTTGAATTGGAAGTCTGTGGATTATAATATATTTTTAGGAATTAAAATATGACTATGCTAAGTTATTATTCACAGAACACTCACTATCAGTATGTAACTGCTTTAGGTTGTTGCACGCTGCATATGTTTGTTGTTGTTGCTGCTTTGTTTAGGTCTGTCTTTTGTCACCTGGTTTGTTGGTTTGATCACACCACAACTCTGCAAAGGCACTGATTCCCATCTTAGTGCACAAAAAAAAAAAAATACAAGGTTGTATTGTAGGTTTTATATTATTGTAAAGGTTTTATGTATCTTTTATGAACATGTATATTGTCAATAAATTATATAGAGGAAAATAGCTGATTTTCACAGAAAAATGACAAATCCAGATGATAATATTATAATAACTGGTGACGAAAAATATTTCTAAATTGCCACAAAAATAGTTCTAGATCATTAACCCTTTGATGCATAGTGGTCACTCCAGTGGACATCTATTCTACAACTGTTCTCTTCTATATTCATGGGTTTTGTTGTTTTAGTTCCTT
Source organism: Ostorhinchus rueppellii (assembly GCA_030068375.1). Taxonomy (NCBI): domain Eukaryota; kingdom Metazoa; phylum Chordata; class Actinopteri; order Kurtiformes; family Apogonidae; genus Ostorhinchus; species Ostorhinchus rueppellii. The sequence goes on from JAQQZY010000014.1 coordinate 20,615,818, forward strand.
ATCAGCCAACACAGTGGATAATCATGCACCATCCCAAAATACACTATAATTCATACCATTAGTGTAATTTTACTGTTCTGGATTAACTTGATCTACAGTAACATGTTTGAGTGTAAATCAAGTGTTAGTTGTTTTTAGACTGTAATTAACAGGGTTCTTTTTGCA
>JAQQZY010000014.1:20619766-20634955 GCA_030068375.1 Ostorhinchus rueppellii
GCTTTAACCATGAAATACCACTGCCATGTGTAGATTTTCATTAGGGGGCGGGGCTTAGCTTCCTGTACCAAGATGGCTGCCACAGTTGGACGTTTCATCTTGAGGCAAACACTGACGACGTCCGCTCTAGTGTTTATTTATCTCTGTGAGTAAAAGCAAGTGCTCCAGAAAAGCAGATTCAACAGATCATCTCAGCTGATCATATTCCACAAATGAGAACATTTAAATGTGAAAATAATAATTCTGTAAACATCAATGTTAATAGTTAACACTGTGAAACAAATACATCGTATTCCCTGTAACACTATTAAACCTTACATTTCTTCAACACAAATGATCCTAACTACAGAGCCTTACACTAGTTATGACTCACTTTATGGAGACAATAAGCAAAAAGAAAAAAAAAATGTTTAAAAAAACCTGTAAATTAACAATTAGCAACTGATTTACACTCAAACATGTAGCTGGAGATCAGTTTTATCTCAAGCAGCAAAGTTACACTAATGGTGTGAATGACAGTGTTTTGGATGATACATAAGTGTCCACAGTGCTGCAGATATGGAACTAAAACGGCAAAATTCATGAATATACAAGAGAACAGCAGTAAAACAGATGTCCAGTCTAGTGATCACTATGCACGAAAGGGTTAATGTGCACTCATCCATAATGCAGGAGAAGTAACATAGGGAATACCTGGAAATAATGTGCTTAAAGTGGCTTCAGGGTGGATGCTTTTGCTGTAACAAGCTTTGGTGCATCTCATGACACCCACTAAGTGGTCCGGACTGACTTCTTTAATAAAAATGTAATTTAGAAGTCTCAAATGGCAGCGTAATGCTAACGGTATCTTCTCTTAACACTCATGTGCACCTTTGCAGTGTTCTGTTAGCAAAATGGACAAGACAATAACCATCAGTGCACAATCTATGACAGTTTATTCATAATGAAACTATTATCCACACAATATAATCCACACACATGAATACTAAACATTCTGTATTTACAATAATTGCAGTGATTACACGATTATTATACAGATTACATTATTATAATTTATAACAAATTACAAATCAGTCAACGAAACTTGTAGCATCCAAAGAGTACGGAGCTAGTTTTTAGTTCTTGGAGCCATTTTGATTGATCTCATCATTATGGTGATAAATATGCATTACATCTCTTCTACAATTGTTTGTTTGGATGATAACATTTATGATGTTTTGCAGCTTGTAAATATGATTATCAGTTTGGAAAAAGAGCTAAGAAAGACCACCACCGCCTACAACAGTCACCAGCGTTTTACCCATAAATGATGCATCTGAGTCTTATTTTGACTCATTTTACTGTGTGTGTCCTCAGAACTGCACCTGAAGTGTGTGACTGAAGAAAATGCAGGCAGTTAAAGCAGCGAGGAAACACTCAAGGAGGGATTTGCTGTGTGTGTTGGTGGCAGCGAGTTTAGATAAACCAATTTGTTGTTTATCTTCCTGATGACATCGAATATCCCGAGTTGATTTTCAAGCTCGGTTCAAATAGAAACGTTCTTTTTTTCTATCTTTTTTTTTTTTTTTTTTGCTTTATACACGGAGAGATCCCGGCACTCCCAAGTGTGCTCTTTGCGTGGGCCAAACCCCGTCTGTGCTGCATTAGTTTCTAGTTCTTGAAATTTAAACTGTGGCAGCAACACATAGTGAAACAGCTCCCTGGAGAGAAACAGTGATTGCACTCCAGTGCATGAGGTGATATTATGTTTAATGTGTCGGTTTATTCCTTGAGGGGTTCCCAACATCTGGTGTGCTTTTAATTCTTCAAACACTCCATCCCAGTCTCGGCTTATCATCCGAGTGGAGCTGTCTGACTGTATGGGTCAGCTTTTCTCCGTGTTTCCATGTTTGCATTTTGCATTCTCAGTGTGCTTGTCATTTTCAATTAGGCGAAGTAACCGTTTCCTGTTTCTCCTTGTTTTGTTGATTCCTTGTAAACTTTAGAAGCGAACGCAGCAGCATATGGCATCTGGTGGCACAAACACAATCTGCAACCGCATTTTAACCCATAAAGACCCGGTGCTACTTTTGTGGTAGTTCCCAAATACATTTAGATTTCACCTTTTTTAATGGATTGATCACCATTTATTTTAATATTATTCTCTGTATTTTGCATTTTTTCCTGTATTTGATTTACTGATCATTCAGATGTCCATTAACCCTTTCATGCATAGAGGTCACTGCAGTGGACAGCTGTTCAAAGGTGTTCTTTTGTACACTGTAAAAAGTAAAACACTTCACACTAAAAAATAGTTGAGTGAACCAAATTAAATTATATTGAATGAAATTTAATGCAATTTAATTTGGTTCACTCAACTAATTTTTTTGTGTGACTTATAGAAGAAAAATGTTTAAGTTGATTCAATGTTTTAATTTTTACAGTGTATGTTTTATTGTTCCACATCAGCTAACACATTAGAGGCTGATGCATCATCGCAAACATTGTAATTCATACCACTACTGTAATATTGGTGTTCTAGATAAACCTGATCTGCAGTGACATGGCTGAGTGTAAAAAAAAACAACAAAAAAACCCCAAAAGTTTATTTATTTTTGTTTTTTGCATATTATTTCCATGCAGGAACACATCAGATTAGCAGCATTAAAGATATTTTATTTCATATGTTTCACATCATATGTCAGTAAATACATGTTTGTATTTCCACCCTTCATTTTATACCTCTTTTTAGTCTTGTGAGAGTTCAGAGGTTTTGTCTTACTTTATTCTCCTTTTTATTTATTAATCTTCTATCTTTTATGTCCTGGTTGGTGGAACCACAGGTCATGTACAGACAGCTCGCGTTGGTTCGTTTGTTATGTTTTTGTGTGCTAAGTGTGTAAAGGATGAACCCACCTGTCTGGACAACAAATCTACCTATGGATATAAATAAAGTCACCTGAACCTGAACCTGCTTGTAATATTCAACACATGATTTTGAAACTGTAAATAGGTTCTCACAAAATCAATCACATTGTTTATTTTTTCCATTCCCAAAAAGGAAAATTTAAAAAAAAATCTTGATTAAGGTTCTCATAATTCATACATGAAAGGGTTAAAGAGGGGTATTATATCAGAAACAGAGAAAATATATTACGAACTGATTATAAACCAAGTGTGTCCATCCACTGTCATTGATCCAACTCCATGGGTTTTACTGGTGAATCAATGTTGTAGAAGATGACGGTGTTTCTATGGTAACTACAGAGCCTCTGAACGTCCAAATGGGTCATATCTGATCACCATGAAAAGGTGATAAACGGTATTTTACACCAGTTATTTACATGTATTGATAGGATTAATGGATCAGCAGTTATTAAACATTTTATCTCAGTAGATGATTTTAGTTTCCAGTGGATGTTTGGGTCTTTATGGGTTGAGATGCTTTTTTCTGGACTCATAGGTACTTAACCCTTGATGCCGATTGTTGCAAAATCACATCAAACCCCCCCCTCTCCGCTCCAAAATGCAACCAAAATACTATCTACTTGAACGCAAAAACACACGTGAAAATTTGTCTCCATAATTGGAAATAAATTCAGGCGGCAAGGGGTTAAAGTGTCTGTGTGCAGGCCCCCTCTGCTGCCTTTTGCTTAGTTTGCCATCCCATATTAGAGGCCGGCTCACTGCAGTAGCAGACCCTGCCGGAAACTGGGTTTGATTTGTTGATGTGAGTGCGCTGAGGGCAGAGTGGGGGCCAAGCATTAATGGGATCGAGACAATAGGCCATCACTAATCAGAGACCTCAAGGTTGCCATGAGGTTAATTGTAATGCAGGTGGCGCTAAGGGAGGGGGCGAATAAGAAATGTTGACTCCTTTACTGCCTTGGCGGCCATTGTGTTGTAACATTAAGCCCCGGGGCTAGGATTTGGCTTTCTCTCTCGCTCTTTCCCCTGTGTCCTCTTCACCTTTTTAATTTCTTATTATCCGCTGATTCCCATTCAGCCTCCATGGGTTAAAGAAAACCTTTTGCCACATGTCAAAAGGAAATGTTAATATAGAGCCTGTCCTGACTGTTGTTATGCGCCGCAAACTATTGTGGTGATTGAACAGTGTTTTTTCACATTCACTGGAAGCACTCCTGTTGCATCATTGTTATTTGTTTAAACTGACAGAAACAGCAGACCCAGCTTGCTTTTGTGTCAGTGAAAGACCATCTCCAAACAAGAGCCTGGCCATGAATACACAATAGGACAGTGTCTTAAGAGCAGCATTTGTTTTAGTCCTTGTTGTTTCTTCTATTTTTCCGGGGTGTTGGACTGAGCTGCATTTACCATGCTCATGTTTTTAAGAGTTTTCCTGTGAACGTCTCGAAATGAGGTGTTTACAGAGAATGGAAAACGTGACTGAAAGACCGTTTCAGTGGCTGCTGTCACATGTATGTGCATATAGTACATGAGTATGTGTGAATTCAGAAGAGGGGGATAAGACAGCGTTTGGTAATTATAATCAAACATCAGAATTCTTAACTGACTTGTAATTGGTTAATTAAGTATCAGTATTCAGTATTTATTTTAATCTGCCTCTGTTTGCATATCTGGTGTGTTATTACAGCGATCTGTCATTAAAAACCATCAATTTAATCCTATTTGATTTGTACCCTTGAATGTAATATCCTCTATACTTTCATCTTTTTCTCCCCCTCTCATCTTTCCTCTAACAACTTTACATTTCCATCCTCAAACTCTGACAAAGAATGTCCTATTCTGCCCTCGCTCAGATCCAGACACTAGAACATAAACGCTACACACACCTCTGAACCCATCACACAGCTCTTAGAGATCAGAGCCGAGCTGTTGTAAGCCGTCGCCATCGTTTCACCTTTATGTTATAGAGACGAGGGGGTCAGCTGGAGTAAAGCGAGGGAGGTGGATCGCCTTAAGAGACGCATATCTCGGTGTCTGCCAAACCTGCAAATGGCCCTTGTGTTTATTCAGCTGAGGATTGGACGGCAGCCAGAGCATCGCTGCGTCTTCCACGGCATATGTGAGGGCAATACATTGAAGTTTGCATTTGATACATGACAAATGAGATGGTATTGAACAGCAGGGATGCTAGGCTTGGCTGGATGAGGTACAGTTGGTGTGTGAGAGGTTAGAGGGGGTTTAGGGACATCTGCCAAGACCTCATCAAACCATCATATTGTGGAATTGCATTTAAATATAAAACACATGCGGCGGGTAAGGTGTGTAGGTGGCAATAAAACCGCGTTCTTATTTTCATTAGAGTCCCATTACGTGGCTTTACTAATGAAGAAAACTCCAATTGACCAAACATTGGATCTCCACACTTGTCTGCTCCGATCACCTGTCTGTGTCGAAAATGCTAATTATCCTCGACGCAGCCGCCTTCCGTTAAGAAAGCCTTTACATCTGGCATGCAAAAATATGCATTTCAGCTTTATTTTTAATCCAAGAGTTTCAAACTTGCACCATCCAAATAGTATTAACCTGGTGATTATACAGTACACCTTGCATGTTGAAATTGCAAATGTTATATACACCTTTCATCTTTTCACCCACTTCATGTGACCAAGACCTTGGTCTGACAAAACCAGATAAAGTGGCATTATTCCAACTATGGGCTGATATTTACCACATTCATCCGGATATGTGACATCGAGAGGGACAAGCAGAACCAGCAGGGCGATTAAGGCCCTATTATCACCTGTGCCTCCAAGACATCCGTGACTTCACCACATATCAACATGGGCAGGAAATCTGTCGAGCTGCAGACTAGCAGTGACTTTGAAATCAACCTCTTATGATTTGTTGCAATGTAAAGCACTTTGAACGCCAGATGATGCTTACCTGAGCAGATCATCTGTTGTCACTACACGTCTTTGGGGGTTGGTCGATCACATCCGTCAAAGCGCTGTGGATGTGGGGTACAGTATACAGATCATGCAGAACATTCTTTCATCTCCCTTTAGGAGGAGTGTGGCGTTTACTCCCGGCTAAGCTCTGAACTGACACCTTCGTCCTGATCGCTTGGCCTTAACTGGGGGTTGATCAGCGTCTCTCAAATTCAATCAGAGTGGAACCTCATGTCAGTCTTGTTGCAGCTTTTTAATCCCAAACCTTTTTTTTTTTTTTTTTTTTTTTACAACTTCACATCTTCACATGGGACTTAGTCTCTCTTATTGCAAAAATGGATGTTGTGGATCGGTATGGCGTACGATAATGATACATTAGGATCATTGAACAGCCACACATCCAGAAAATATTATTAAAGACGCAATATATGACAATACTGCATTAAAATATGTAAAAATGACTCGGCTTATGTTTTGTTATATTTTCTTATCTTGGACCAATTCAGAGAAGTCCATAATTATATGGAGTGTTAACAGCCCGTTTCATTCAATCAGTGGTGTCATGTCCCTTTTACTATCATTAATGTTAAAACCATCTTTGTATTTTCCTTTTTGGTCGATTTGTACAGAAGTTTTCTATCCCAAAATGAATATAGTTATATAAAATATGTGGATGGCACTGGGTCTAAAACTGGTTTTGTTATTATACATGCTATGCTCTGTAATATAAACTGTTCCAAAATAATAAAAAAAAAAATGTAAAAAAACAAAAACAAAAAAAAACAACAACAACCCCAGCCTCATATGAATGATTACATCTTTCTGTGTCTGTGGGATCAGAAACATTTTAATTTCTTTCATCTAATGCTGTCTTTGTTTTGACTGAGGAACCCCTCATTAATGTACATGTAAGTTACTTTCTGCTGTAGTTAGAGCTGCAACCATTAATTGATTAGTTGTCAGTTACTGAACTAAATTACTATTTTTACGATCCCATGGCATTGAATATCATCTAATATTAAAAAAAGAAAACAAAATGAACCAACCAAGATAGTTTGATGTAACCCTTAGATACATAGCTGTGTCAAAAAGACTTGATAAGGTGGATTTCTTGCAATATCTTTGTAATGAAAAGTTATTATTTCATATTGCAGATATTCCTCAAAAACATGTTATTAACATCATGTCATTTAAGTTTTTAACTTAACTTTTTTTTTGTGAAATTGTAGTTTTTATATTACTAGCCCAAACTCCCATAGTCGGGTCAAAATGACCCACATTCATTTTCAATGGAATTTCATGTGAACCTTTGATTCATTCTACAGCAAAACCAAAGGACTCACTAGATGCTTTTCCATTAACCCTCAAATATCCCAAATATAACTTGAGCATAAAAATGTACCCAGTGGCAAAACAGCAACAGCCAAACTCTTGTTTTTCGATTAAAAGTTTTTGCGCTAGCAAGAGGTGGTTTTTCGGGTGTTGTAGTGGTATCTTACAAAAAACATTGCAATGGAAAGACTCTATTTTGCAAATAGTCATGTGAATAAAAAACCTGGATGTTACAACAAGTGGAGAAGAGTTTTAAAAGTACATGGTGTGGTATGTGTGGACACACCAGGAAACTGCGTAATTTTTACATTTAGTACGAGACAGAAGTGTAATATACAATAATGATAATAATAATAATGAATATATATGTAAATCAGCACCACATGTACGTTAGTTGCCATGTTTATGGAATGACTTCTTGTGTCATTTTGCAATAATAACTAAACAAATCATCGCATTTGTGATTTAGTGGGAAAACCGACATTATGCACTTCGGTTTTTTCAACATTTAGTAAATATCCGTAAAGTTTTACACATAAGCTTAATAGAAAAGCGAGCCTAATGGAAATTTCACTCACTCACTCACTCACTCACTCACTCACTCACTCAATGAATGTTAACATTGTTTTATTGTTGTTTTATAATATATATTTTATGCTATGCTATATACCATACTATATTACTATACTTTGCTTGACAATGTTAAAAAATGAAACAAAAAAATATTTCAAACATGATATCATTCTTTTGTGCAACAAAATATAACACTAATAATTCTTTTTGATATGACAAAATAACAAAAGTGACATAAAGACACATTGACTTTAAACACAGGTCATTTTTGATCCATTTATCAGTGGTTGTTTAAAGTCATGTATCTAAGGTTTAAGAAAAAACATTATATTTTAGAAAAAGCTGATTGTATCGGACTCCAATGACTCATCTCTGAATGTCAGTACAAATATTTTTTTCTCAAACATTTGAGGAAGAAAAACTTTTCAGCCTTTTCTGATATTTTCTAGAGCAAACAATTAAGTGTTGAACAACTTTTCAACAGATCTCCAATGTCAAGAATAATTAGCTGCAGTGCAATTTTTACTGTTTGCAGTGTTCATTATGTGTATTTTAGTAGTAAAATACTTTATAATTATTATTCCTAATGTCTGTGATACTGAAACAAGCTGCAGAAATGACCATGTTCTGTCTTCAGTGTCCATGGATGACTTTATACAGAAAAAACCTAATCACTGTAATGAGCCTGCATCAGCGTGTCCTATCTGTGAGGAAATCCTTCTTATAGTCACTGGGGAGGATCTGTCTACCAAACAGTACCATGTATCAGCTCTGATCTTCGACATGACACCTTTCTGAAGGTGAAGACCATCTCAAGTGAGAGTGTGATTTTCCTTCAGTGATAAAATACGTGTCTAAATTCCCAACTTTGACACCCAACCATTACCGCTCCTGATTCTGTGGGATTCATCGTCTGTGGGTGGAGGGGATGTCGCAGGTTATGAGATGACTTCCTTTCAGTTACTGGAGCATAAAAACAGAGGCGCGTTTCACATTTTGACTGAAATGCATGATCGACTGTCCCCTGATAGCATTGATTAGCAGCGTAAAACACAATCGTGAGAACACTGAAGGTGGATAATTGTGTATTTAATGGATAAATTAAGTTGAATTCCACCTGGTATGTTTTACTGTAAAATTAAAGAGCACAGAGGTTTAGTCTCGCCACCATTTATCTAAACACGACTAAAAAACTCACGTTTTCACTGGCAATAACGACCACAACTAAATGTGATCTTAAAAGTGTACTTAGCACTTAGTCTTTTTTCATTATGCAGGTTTACATTTGAGTGCAGCTTTAAATTAAACCATATAAATGGCCTCGAGAGATAAAAAAAAAAAAAAAAAAGACTCCGGGCTCCGTAGATTCTCTCCGGGAACCAACCAACTGGGATGGTTTTAATACCACAACATGATTTGTATTTTTACATTTGCTTTACATATGATTATGTTATTATATATTTTGCGTTTGCAATCACAATCAGGTTGCATTACAGGGTTAGATGTAATCCCAAAGTAATACAAATTCAGCTCACAGCTAATGATATTCATGAGGTGCAGCGTGCCCCGGTGCTTTGCCTCTGGCTTGTACCTATTGTTCAGCTTCCTATCTTCCCTAGAGGTGCAGGCTCAGGGCAACATTTAAGGAAATGACATAATCTACACTTATGCATAGTATATAAAAGCCACAAAGTGAGTGTATTCCTCACAGGGCTGTTAGCGTTTGCATTGGAATAAATGTCTTACTGTTTTAGAAGTTTGCAAGAACGTTGTTTGAACGTATAAAGACCCAGTGCTGCTTTTGTGGCAGCTTTTTTCCTCTGTTTTTTAACCTTTCTCATGTTATTTATCACCGTTTACGCTAATATTATGCTCTGTATTTTGTATTTTTAAGTGAAAATCATGTATTTTCCTATATTTAATGTAGTGATTATGTAGATGTTCATAAAAGCTCAGATTAAAGTTGAGGGTTTATTTGAATTTGTTCTGTGTCAGACACATAATATGTCAAACATACGTGACATGTTGTGAACATCAGTCACTTTAAACCACCATCACACACCATCTCGTGACACCTCTGATGAAGACGATAGTTCGGTACGTTTGACATATTACGTGTCTGATACAGAGGAAATTCAAATAATCTATAAGAGCATAGACACTATGAACTTTGTTGGTTTTAAGTTGAGGATTATTATACACAAAACAGAGAAAAATAAAGAACAAGTTATTTTTTTTCTGCAATATATAAACGTGTCCATCCACTGGGTTTTACTGGTGAATCAATGCTGTAGAAGATGACAGTGTTTCCATGGTAACTACGGAGCCTCTGAACGTCCAAATGGGTCATATCTAATGACTATGAAAAGATGATAAACTGTATTTTACACCAAATATCTGCATGTAAAGATGGATTTTAAAAATTTTCTCTCCTTGAATGATTTTGGTGGATGTTAAGGTCTTTCTGGGTGAACTGAAAAATTCAAAACTATACAAAAAAAAATGTATACCAAGCATGTGTTTTTTTTTTCTGAAACATCAAAGTGGCCCAGTTCGTTGTTATACTTCATGTCATTATCAAGAGCATTTCTACTTGCAGCCCTTGTATGTCACTCCCCGCCATTTAACATAAGACAATAACCTCCTTAAATACGGGGGTGAGTCTCAGCTTCGACTGCATTAAGAAAAAAAGACTAGTGCAATTAGTCTTGCCCTATAAATCAAGTGGTGTGAATCTATTTCGCCATGCCCTAATTGAAAGTGCTGCCTTTTTTTTCCAGTGCTGTACTTGGACACAGAGCTCCATCGGATGGTGATAGATGTGGAATCCAGCACAAACAGTTTGAACCAGTCAGGCCGTGATTGATCAGTACCCTCTGGGATGTCGGGTGGATCTTTCTCCTTCAAGCAGAAGATAAAAGCCTTAACGACTCTCCAGTCTTGTTGTACCTCCCAATTGTGTGTTTGTGTGTGCGTCTCTGTGTGTCAGTGTTTTATTATTTCGCAGTGTTTGACCTTGAAGGTTCTGTGTGCATTTGGGCTGTGATGTCTCAATGATTTCTCTTTTAAGTGCCAAAATGCGCCTTTTATACGCTATTGATGCTGCTATACACACACTACATAAATGCCCCATGGAGGAGGCCATTTGCATGAAAATTTAGTTGATTTATGACTGGATTCTATAGCATTTTCTATAATCACCCAGCACATTTTTGCAGGGGCTTAGTAGTGGCCGTAGTGATGCCACAGTACAGTGCTGTAACCCAACTTCAAAGACCGTTTTGTTCACACGCACCCTCACAAAAACACAGGGTGACTTCACTGGCTTCCAGTGGCAAAGGTGGACCAGCTGGGTTGTTTTGTCCCCCACTTGTGTTTTTTTTTTTCATCCTTTCTTTCAATTCCCCACTCTTCATCGTCCCAAGTTATTCTCTTTTTCTGTATCTTTTTTTTTTTTTTTAGTCCCCCCCAAAGCATTTGCTCCGGAGATTTACACTTGCTGTTGTTGATAGAATAAAAAAAAAAAAAACACTGCAAGAAGAGGAGAGCGGGCGATGCTGGTGATTCAGGTTCGGTGTGTGGTATTTCAATGAGGTCTGGCTGATTGTCCTATAGCAGCGATGGATGTGGCTTTTGGAAGCAGAGATGCATCGGAGGGGATCACTCGGCATCTGGCCCAACACTCTTGTGTCACCGTTACCCTCCTGTGGGGGAGGCAGTGAGGGCCACAGTAGGGGGTCCCACTGAAAAGCAACATAAATTTCAGAGGGAGAATCAATAGAGTGAGAGTATTGTAAGAGATGCTTTGGTTCGGAGTCTGAGACTGTGACTACTAGTTTTCTATATGGAAGTTGGGAGGACGCACGTAAAATCCTGAACAACAGCGAAAATAACAACATGAATGAATGAACCATAAATGTTTTCAGTTTGCTTCACGCTGTACGTCTTTGATTATCGCACTAACTCCAACTCCCATTTCGCATGGTACGGCTGAATTCAAGGGATAGCCTCGGACAAAAAAAGAAGAAATCTGTTACATGGGGGAAACCTATTCTCCCACAAGATGTATAAATAGCCACAGCCATGGCTCTGTGTGTCAAAGTTAGGACACTCAGTGGGGTGCAGACTTCAAAGCAACCAGGGAATTCTCCAAAACAACTGCTGGCAATCTCAAATCAGCATTCCCTCTGAAAGCAATGTAACCTTTCACCTGTATTCTGGTGTGAGATAAGTTCAGAATAAAATGTCAAACTCAAAATATACCGGGGTTACAATAAAAAAGGGAAACAGTTGGAAGAAGAGAATGAATTTCAAGAAAAATAATAAAACCTGGAAGATCTAGGTTTAAAGAATTAGGAGAGATTAAAGGCCAAAACATGTCAAGAATAATCTCATAACAGACGGCGAAGCTTTTAATTTGAACAAATATGCTATATATATATATTTTGTCTTCCTAAAATGATTCAACTCTCTGATGTAAGCAAAAAAAAAAAAACACACAGTGGAAGATAGCTTTAAGCCTATTCAATGAAGACATGTGGTGAACATGGTATTGTGTCTTTGATGGAGTTGGCCTGTGGTGCATTGTGGGTAGTGGGGAGCTCTCTGACCGCAGCAGGATACTGGCGGCTCTGTCCAGTTTTCAGGTGCTGTCGCTCTCACCGCGGTCATATTAATTATGGGATAAAAAAAACTATAATCCTTCAGCCTTTGAAGCACCAGGCCACTTTTCAAGGCAACACTTTGGGATTCGGCTACAATATCTGTGTCTGCCTCTCACACACACACACACACACACATACACATTAATACACACGCACACAAACACAACAACATGTATGCTACTTCAAAATACAAAAGATATGGTTTTATTCTACTTCCATTTTTCCGCTTCTCCCATTTTCCGCTTCTCCCATCCCTCATAGGACTATGATTGAGTGTGTTTTTGTCGATGATAATCTTCATATGACATTTCATAGCTGCTGAAACTCGCTGGATTATAGTCTTTTCCTTATCAGAGTGATTAAACCTATACAGCATATAATTTTATCCCAGGATTAGTTCACTCAAATGCTTTGCTGTGACTCATTTTTGTCTCCTGAAACATTTTCAGTGTACGAGTGAAGATAATGTGGATGTTTAAGTTATTTTCAGGAGTATCGGCTTGCACTGTATTCACGTTTCATCTCCCCCATCGCAGGTGAGTGCTCCGCCGAGAGCAAAATCGCTCATTCCCTGAATTTATCTTTCTCAACTCATTACCCCATAATCTTCTTCTCACTAATCTTCTCGAAGAATGGTGTCAGCGTCGACGGAATCTTACGCCGGGCTCTTTTATTCTTTTATTAATTTGCCAATACTGTTTGTTATTATGTCTGAAAACACATTCACACAGATGGAAAGTCCTCTCTGAAAGATCAAAGTGGAATCCCTGCTGAACAGTTATACAAGACTGTCACCCCGTCTCTCGTAGCAGACTGTGGTCCAGTTTTTCCCTCTGTAATCAGAGAAGAGGCCTGAGCTTTATGGAAGAAAACAGCCACTGGAGATTGGCAGCCCACAACAGGTTTTATGGCTGTTGTTTCAGGTGGGAGGCGAGTTAGTCGGATGGATGACTGTCAGGGATTTTACACTGCCCTCTTGTGCTCTGACACATACTGTACTCTCTTTGCCTTGCTCACGCTGACTAATTTTTACTGCTGTACATCCCTGCAGCTTTCACAGCACAGCAGCAAACAACAACACACACAGCACAGCAGTTATATTATGTAAATATTCAAGAAGCTGATCCACGTCTGACCTGATAGGAATGTGGTTTTCCTTTCTTTGCATAGTCGCATTGTTTAGTTTTTGAAAGAAATGAAAACAGTCCCCTGCGCTTAGCCTTTAAATGAGCTTATTTAGCCTTCATATAATGGGATTAGTCAGTTATTAGGCCCTACTTACGCTTCGTAGTACTGCTTAGGTTGAAAAAAAGATATTATTTGTGTATTCTTTTATCCCATCACTTTGAGCAAAACCTAAAATGCGCACAGACACATGCAAATCACCAGTGTTTCTATTAGGGCTTATTAAAAATGAGAGGAATTGTGTGCTGCACTCTTCCCGCTCTGCCACATGTCAAAAGGATAGAGAGGAGGGTGAGGAGGAATAATTGTTTGATCTGTCCTTTTGCCTGTCGCTGCCCTAATCACTCAAGACTGATTCAGAAAATGCAGGCTTGAATGTCAGAGGGCCTCCTGTGGAGAGGTGGAGCATTTCACTGGCTTTGGACAGCCGTGCCCCGGTAATCACCACTCTCAACCTGGCCGGGCACTCCAGCACTCCCCTGATTGAGCACCTCAATCTAACAAGGTGCTATTGCTGGAGCCAGAGATTCTGCCAGGTTTGACAAACCAGTGGATTGTCCCCGATCATCATGGGACATTGGTTTTTCGCAGCTCAGCCATGCATGCTGCAGCCCCAGTGTCAGGCACACCTGCCAGTGCAATGAACGTGAGCGATGCACAGAAAATTAAAAACGAGCCTCAAGGTTACTATCCGTTAGAAGAAGTCCGATAATTCCACCTCATTCGAAGGATTCGTCAGCAGAGATAGGCTTGTTTCCTGTCATGTTGTAGCACGCAGACATTTTTGGGGGCTAGAGTTTACATTTCCCCTGTGATTTCAGGCTGCTAACAGGCTTCCTGTGACCTTGTTTCTGTCTGTGACACCGGGGCTCGCCCTGAGGGGATATACATCCCGATTGTACCGAGATAGCAGTATGTTTACAATTACCTTTAACCTTCAGCTTTACCTCTGGAGATTTAATTGATTATGTCACGCGCTGCAGTCTGGAAGGCTTTACATTCTGATATCTTCCTCCACCTACAACGTTTATTCACGACTGTTTAATCTGCTGACAATATTCTCTGTCTTTCTCAGATCGTTCTATTGATTTTTACCTGAGAACTGAGGGCAGTAAACAATGAAGAATGAGCTGGTCTCTGATTGGACGGATAAGACAGGTTCGCAAAGCCATCGTCACTCCTGTTGAAATAATATTCCGATTAAACCCTCCCACTGGAATCTGTAAATTCCACCTCCTCTCTACGGACGGGAAAATATACAGCACATTCTGCAAACATGAATGAAATAAAAGTGTCTGTTTAAAGGGGAAAATGTAACAATAATGGGTGGGAAAATGGTGGAAGTAGATAAAAATAAATAACCTTTGAAAGTACACAGTAAAAAATGCAGTGTCAATATTTCAGAGTCAAACTATTTTTAACCTCGATAGAGAGTAACCTATAGAGAGTAAACCAGCTCTAACAGTAGAGTTAAAAGTCAGTGTAAAATTCAACTCTACACAGTGATTAGTGCCAGTCTGCTGCATTGCATTGTGGGTACTGGACATTTTTCTCATTCTGTTCTATTTTATGTGCAGGGG
>JAQQZY010000014.1:20647740-20690037 GCA_030068375.1 Ostorhinchus rueppellii
TCTCTCTCACACACACACACACACACACACACACACACACACACACACACACACACACACACACACACACACACACTAGTGGGCAGCTGTCATGCAAGGCGCTGTCAGACCCTACTGGGAGCAATTTAAGGTCCAGTGTCTTGCTCAAGGACACTTCGACACGTGGACAGTCAGAGCCAGGAATTGCACCGCCAACCCTTCGATCATTGCACGACCCACTCTACCAACTGAGTCCCAGCAGCCCATAATAGAACCTAAATAGAATCAAATAAAAGTCACATAACCGCACTACGCTGTAACTTAAATTTGTTCCCGCTGTAGTTTGAAACCCTGTCAGTCAGCTGTTCTCCGTCTCTCTCTCTCCATCCTGTGTGTCTCTGCATTGAGCTGTTCTGCTGATAGCGCCCCCTACAGGTTTGGAGCACTTCCGTTGTAGTCACTAGTTCTGCAGCGTTTTTCATTTGCAGATGTTTTCTTGGTTTGAATTTTTTTTTTTTTTTAATTTGCAGAGCAGTTGATGATTATGCATTTGTTTTTGTTTCACATTCCTCTTTTTGTACCTCAGTTAGATTGTGTTGGTGTTTGTGAATTTGCATCATTTCTGTACCTGCAGTTGTTTTCTCTAACTGAGACGCACTGGGCCATTGCAATGTGCTTGGTCCTCGTTGGCCACTGTACTTCATAGGGCACTCCTAGAAATACTCTGAAATTCAATATTTCAATCTTAGTGTGTTATTGGAAGACATAACAAGACTTTATCACCCCGTCCCTCAAAGAGAAGTCCATATTGATTTTGCTTTGGTTGGTTGGTTGGTTTGTTTGCTTACTTCTTTGTTTGTTAACACTTTAGCAACAAAACCATTGATTGAACTCATACCAAATTGGGTTTATAGCTCGCCAGTGACCCAGAATAGATGTGATTATATTTTGGGAAAAGTAGGTCAACCCCCCCCCCCTTTTACTTATAATGAGTGAAATTTCTAAGGTCTATAAAAACATAAATTTTGTTTCAATTTACTTAAAACTTGGCACATACATAGAGGCAATTTATATACTGACATCAGCACATACATAAACATGCTGACATCAGCTGGATTGATGCTAAAATAAACTACAATATGTGTGGAGGGTGGGGTTTGTTGTGCCTGAAACCACTTGTTCATTCATTCATTCCCACTTTTTCCTCACGAGGGTCACGGGGGTTACTTGGAGCCCATCCCAGCTACTTACGGACGAAGGTGGGGTACACCCTGGACATGTCACCAGTTCATCGAAGGGCTGAAATAAAGAGACAAACAATCACTCTCACATTCACACCTATGGGTATTTCAGATTAACTGATTAACCTATCAGTGCATGTGTTTGGATGGTGGGAGGAAGCTGGAGTACCCGGAGAGAACTCACGTAGACACGGGGAGAACATGCACCACTTGTTATGTTTGTAAAAAAAAAAAATATTTTAATGTACAAAATCAAAGTCAATAAAGTTACTATATTTGGTTCCTTGTCCATTAGTGGCAAAAATAAATAAGTAAGAAGTGTACACAAAAAATATACAAGAAAACACATGCAATATGAAAGGAACATGTATTTTAGAACATCATACCAACATGCGTGCTCATCCAGACCCCAAATGCGGAATTGACCAAAAATAGTCACTTGTGCAATAAAGGGTTAATATGTCCAGATGTTTTAGTTTTTTTTTTTTTTAGCTATTTTCTGTCATTTAACACCATTATTTGTGAATTTAATCACAATACAGTTGCATCATTTAATACTTGTATGTATGTATGTATGTATGTATGTATGTATGTATGCAATACCTCTAACAATAAATTATCGTGTGTGATAATTTCTGGTTGTACATGACAAATAGTACAAGATAGAAGATGTGAAGCTCTGTAACAGTGAAGGTCGCACAACAGTTAGTTAACTTTGGCTTCAGGTTAAATATAAAGTTGGAATAATTTAATTTTCAGACACATTCCGTGGTGTTTAACTCTTATTTATACATCAATATATCTATACTCACCTTTGACCTACGTGGCGTAATTATAATATACTGAGCCTCAGTTACACTTTATCTATTAGCAATAAACCGCATTGTCACAATTATTTCATGAGAAGAGGAAAAAATATTTTATTCCAATATTATGTGTCAAAACACAGTGATGGTGCCCTGGGTGTCAGAAAATGTTTTGTTTCATTCAAATTAAAGATTGTTACATCATTGTAGAAAACAAAACGAATGTAAAAGTAAAAAAGTGGGTCATTTGGGAACACTAATCTGTCAAATTGTCTCTAAAATGTCCCGTCGGAGAGATTTCAGATCCGGTGTTTTGACCCTAATACAGTTTATTTATCGTCTAGTCCAGATCTACAACACCTCCCGTTACACTTAACAGGACCTTTTCAATAATTACATAATGATAGAGGCATAAAGATGTTTTGTTATTGTTATTCATTTGCAAAATAAATCAAAATTGTCACCCATGGGCACTCACCCTCCACTGAATCAACTTTTTGGTGTTTAGATCTTAACACATATGGACAAATAAAGCAGTTTGACTTAACATTGATGTCTCACAGAAGGTATTCAAATAGAAAACACTTAATCATTTCATCATTTCAATCAAATACAATTTATAAAATAATATTGTGGCTTTTCAAATACATGCAGGAAATGCACATACATTAGAAAATACTGCCCTGATGTGAAAAAATAAGGGGATTTTTTTAACTTCTACGCTGCTTTTTAGCACTGCTATATGTAACTTACTGTAAAAAGAAGTCATTAAGAGGTAAATGCATAACTACAGTAATTACACCATTTTGATTAGCATGTCAAGGTTATTATGCAGTCACTCTACCCCCTATTGTTCATCCAACCTTCAACGGGAGCAAAATAAAGGCTTCATGTGAATATGCATTTTAGGTATAAATTGTTTATCCCCAAAATGGAGTCACTGTTTTGGATGTCAGACTGTTGTTTTTGTGATCAATGATCCCAAACAAAAAACAGGGGGAAGTCAAGGCAGTTTCCTTTACTTCAGTCTGGCAAGTAGAAAAATCAATCGCCGGTGCCAATATCAGGTGGAGTAATTACCTGTTGAGTCTTCATTCATTTCAAAGTGAACACCGCGTTTGGCTCAATGGGTACAATCCCTTAATCTTATTCTGTTCGCTGATCGAGAAACCCGGAAACAGTCTAATGTGACTGGACAGATGTTGGGGATCAAGTTTGATTCTTTTAATTGCTATATATTCTTAACGTCTCTCTCTCTCTCTCTCTCTCTCTCTCTGCTTCGTTCGTTCAATTTAGCAAATGGATAAAGCAGAAATGTCCTTCCAAGGGCTCTGGCAGACAGCGCTGTGGTTTATTGTTTTCTTGGAAAAACAGCAACAACTACAGAGCGGTCTGTGTTAGGTTCACCAAGCCGCAATCAGGCACAAAACACTCCTCTGAAGCTATTTAGCCGCACAAGTGTTTTTTTTATTTTTTTTATTTTTACAGTCAGCGCTTCACATTTACAGTGTAGAAGTGTCTGGCCAGCCATAAAAAAACAAAAAAAGGGGGAAAAAGCTGTAGGAGTTTGGGTTCTTCGGATCCAAATTGCATCGTACTGTGAGAAATATCGCTTAAATTGTAAGTCATTTTATGCAGCGTAAGTAGGATGTTACAAATCGTAGCGTTAGCGAGGGCACGGGGCGACAATCTGTTTCCCCCCCTTCCCGTCCTTTTGACTTCTCTCAGTCTTGATCTGACATTTGTGAAGTAAGGGTATTCCAACTTGTCTCCAAACGCTGTGACATCTGCTATTACGCATTTCAGAGGGTTGTCTTTGGCGATTTATTTGCAGGTTTGGAAAATGAATTTAACATCACGGGATTAGAAAGTGTAGGATTTATTATATCCATCACAAGAGCGGTGACTGACACTAAGCTGTCTTTCAAGCATCCAAATGATACTCTCAAATTTAATGAGATCTTAAGCGCTGCCAACATATAATTAAAAACGTTGACACGGAGAAATAAGAATGTAAAAATGTCTCCCAGGACTCCGCCGTGAACTTCAAGCCATTCTGCTTAGCAAGTACTATTCATTAAATACGTACACAGTGGAAGTGCAGTATCAGGCTATCTTTTATTCACTGCTGTCTCTCCGCTGTTTAGAGATGTCTTCATTTCTGGTCTGTTCTCAGAAGTAGATGGCGTTTTATGTCACCCCGGCCGCGTCTCTGTTTTCAGGGTCATTTGCTGTTAATAGATCCCGATGCTGGGATTTCGTCGTTAACTGATGGTTGTAACTAGGCCTTGTTTTGAAGGACAGTGACTAAAGTTTTAGTTCCATCCTTTTTGTTTCTTCATAAAACAAAGAAATCCTTTTATAATTGTCTTTAAAGAAACATAACTGTCTCCCGAGCCACACAATATACTCCTGTGATTTACAGATATATTCATTATTGTTAAATATTACCCTTATATTCTGTACTACACTGTAAAAAGCAGAACATTAAATCAACTTAAAATTTTTGTTCAGTAGGTCACACAAACAAAAAAACAAAAAACTGAGTGAACCAAATTAAATTATATTGAATGTAATTAAATGTAATATAATTTGGTCCACTCAATTTTTTTGTGTGTGACTTATTGAAGAAGAATTTTTAAGTTCGATGTTTTATATTTTTTTGTGTATTTTTTTTTAAAATTATTCCGTTTCCTGGTATGTTCTCACATGTTTCTTTTAAAAACTCTTCTTCTTGGTTTGTTGTAACGTTCATCCACATGTTTTGGGGTTTTTTTTGTATGGACATGACTCTACATGTGAAAAAAGGTCTTTCCATTGCAGTTTTGCGTAATATATCAATTTCATAACGCCTGAAAACCCACCACTTGTCAGTGCAAAGAAATGGACCTTTGTCCATTAGATACATTTTTATTCGCAAGTTATATTTGCGACATTTGAGGGTCAATGGAAAAGCGACTATTGTTTAGATATCATCTTTAACCGTTTATAGTTCACTCATAGAAATATTCTGAAATTCATAATTCCAACCATAGTGTGATACTGGAGGTCATAATATTTTAATACTTTTGTGAAATTTTTCAAACATGTTGTTTTCAGGTATAAAATCAAGGTTAATGAAGTTACCATATTTGGTTCCTTGCCCATTTTTGGCATAAAAAAAGTAAAAATTAAAAAAAAAAAAATTAAAAATCCCAAAAATATATTTAAAATATACAACATAAACAGATCTATAATGAAAGGACCATGTATTTAGGGACATTAGAACATCAATTTTAGAACATTACACGAACATCAGTACTGATCTAGACTCCTGTCCACATCCACA
This sequence comes from Ostorhinchus rueppellii, assembly GCA_030068375.1. Classification (NCBI taxonomy): domain Eukaryota; kingdom Metazoa; phylum Chordata; class Actinopteri; order Kurtiformes; family Apogonidae; genus Ostorhinchus; species Ostorhinchus rueppellii. The sequence goes on from JAQQZY010000014.1 coordinate 20,653,095, forward strand.
TTCACCCTTTGAACATCATTCCTTATATTAGTACCATTACTTCCTGGTACCTAACAAAGCAGGTCCACTCACTGTTCATGCACAGGTGGACCTTACAGACCCTGGAGACCACATTAGACCTGAGACTGTTGACACTGTCCTCACTGTAACTGTTGCTGTCACTGACTTACAATGTGAATGTATAACCATAAATAATCACTTACCTGATAAAGGATTAAAAATGACCATATTGTTTAGTTTGCTTGTGTAGCATCAATAGCAACCAGGAGTTTTTACTGGGATGTAACTAATCTAATATCTGCTTTTATCTGTGACACTGCCCTCAGTAATCTCTTTTTCTCCCACTCTGATCATTTTTCTTCATAATAAAAATGTTTTTACTTCTTTTTTTTCCCCTGAAAGCATCCAGCCTGTAGTTTTTAATAGTCGCATGGAGCCTTCTGCTCGCAGCAGGTGAGGGTGATGACAGGGTCTGGTGGCAGGCCAAAGCCTGGCTGGCACGTGTTGTGCCTTCACCAAGTTGCTTCCTGCCATCATGAGCATATGGGTGGAGACATTGCTATCTATTGGCTCTTTCCCAACATTCTATCACCTTTGACCACAAACTGAGCAAGACTGCACTGGACAGGAAAGCACATCCATCTATCTCTGCTTTGTTTGAGTGACACCCTTGTGTAGAGCTGTCCTGCTCAAGCTCTGATGCATACTTCAGATATAATACTTGTTTGTCTCTTGTCGGTACAGATATGGTTTTTAAAAACTTTTTGACTCTTTTGGCATTCATAAGAGTTACACTGCATGTTTGAAAATTTCAGCACGTTGTCTGACTTGTGAAGTTGCCTTCAGTAATGATTAATTAGAGTCCTTGAACTTGGACGATGATCATGCAAACAGATCTTTCCGTTCTCTCAATGCCATGTTTTCTCACTTATGCTTGCAGTGAGGAAGTGACGATACACAAAAGCTGCCTTGGTGAGTTCGCAACTGTCGACCTGAATATTTGTTATGGCAGCGACTGCAAAAACAGCATATGGTCTAGGCATTCATACAGTATTTTCCATTGGAGGTTGTGGCGATGCTTTGGAGCCGAGGGCTTGCTGCAGTGCTTCCTTGTGCAAAGCCTTTTCACCTTTGTGCTGAAGCTGATTAAACCCTGATAATAATAGAGGCAAGAAGTGGAAAAACCAACCCCCACCGCAGAAGCCCTTGCTGGACTTGCAGTCTCTCTTACACTTTCAGGAGCTGTCGCTTTGAATCGGCAGAAGGCAGCCAGGCTGAAGATTTCCCACTGACTGGAGAGGAGTCGTTGGCCAGGCTTTCCTTGTCACTGGGAGTTAAGGCAGTCACTGATCCTAATGCTTACACTGTTGTTGCAGCATTCCAATTTTTAATCACTGCGTGACTTGTCAGACTTAATGAGGGCAGTCGGGTAAGAATGATCAACATACCAATAATGAGAACATCTCCGGCTGATGATGACTTCCTGTTTTAAAAAGATCTTCAGGGTAGTTTGTAGCCAACAATAAGACGTCCATACAATAGTGACGGCATTGTAAACAACATCTCAGAATGATTGGTTGCTAAGGTGACGGTGAACATGAAGGTCACCGTATACAATCATGACTCCATAATGCAATACAACCACGACTGGGCTGACCCTCTCAACAATTTATAAAATATGTCAGAAAAAAAAACAAAACATCAGCTGAGATATTTACATCCGATAAATGCATAAATTCAGAATAGATCTTTCAGTCTTAAGTAAGATGTTAGTTTTGTCCATATTGCACACATCTGCCGGACTATTAATGCTCGTCTGCATGTGTGTGTGTGTGTTTGTGTGTGTATGTGTATGTGTGTGTGCAGGCACCTCTGTGTGTATATGTAAAGAAATCCCAGCCAAAGCTGAGTGTGGCTGGCGTGTGTTCTGTCAGATGTCTTTCCCCTCTTTAATCCTTTGTGTGTAAGAGGGTCAAGAGGCAGGCAGACTCCCACTGTAGTGGCTGGGTGAAACAGTGAAAGCAAGAGACTCTCCACCTTTAGCTGCTCATCTGTAACACAGAACTTGGCTTTTAAGAACCCGTGCTGTCTCCACTTCCTCCAGATGAAACTACAGCTTCATAGAGAGAACTTTGAATGACAAGAAAAGCTTTGCATGGGTTTTTCCTTTTTCACTAAAAGTCTCTTACCCTTTAGTTACAGATATTTTCGGAAAATGTACCTTAATAAAAATTGAATGTAAAAATTTTCAAGACGATATAGTATTAAATTTTACAGTTTATTCACTTTATAGGATGCTGTGTGCGAATAAAAAAAAAAGAAAGAATAAGCAAAGATATGTGATGTAAAGATGCTGTTGTGTATTATATGCATGAAGCTAAATTATTACTGATTATTACTGATTATATTCGTCATGTCAGTGGAACGAATCTGCAGTTTTATGCATTTGTGACAAAGATTTGGGAAATACTAGTAATAACAATAGAAATTTTAGGTCGGGGTTAAAGGTCACCTGAGGGCGCCAGTATGTTGCTGCCTCTTTTATTAATAAACAACATTCATTAAAGGAGGAGCAGGGAGCACCCTAACAGAATATTACCACATCATTCCCTTCCTTTGTGTGATAAGAAGAACCCTGGTGATTCCTCACATAGCTCCAAAAGCTACGGGGGAATTTCTCTCAGAAGCTTCCCCTTCAGCTCAATTCCTCCCCACATTTCCGAAAGCTTTTCATTCGTATCCCCTGGAAACCGCTCCACATTCTTTAAACTCTCCTTCAAGAAAAAAAAGAAGAGAAGGAGGAGAAAAAAAGGCCCTTACACGTTTTGTTATGCCCTTTGATCACGCGTTTATCTTTAAAACAGATGGCTGACCAGTGTCCTAAACCGGCGTTTATATCAACACATGCTCATTTGAAGAAGGGCTCCAGAAATTGGGTTTAGCATCTCTTCAAATCCATGAATTCCAAATCCTAGAAATAAAAGGCTCATCTATTCTCACCAAAGCTGTTATGCTTTAAAGGAAGCTTAACCACCCCCCTTTCCCCATAATATCCATGACTCCAGCCAAGTGCTTCACTTGGCATTTCTAAGACAGTTTCATTCCTAACAAAAGATAATCTAATAATATGATTACTGTCCCATTACTCTTGATTCAGACATACACACACACACACTTAGAGACACACACATAGAGTGCAGTCATTTTCACTGGGTTGCAGGTACAGAAAGGTGTGGAGAGCTTTATTTAGCAGTGAAAATCAGCTGTAGCATGTAATTGTGCTTTAATAATGCAGCAAAGCGACGTGCAAAGTGAGGCTCCTGCAATAAGAGGCCGTTAAATCGTTCAATCCATATTTATCTGAGGAGTCGAGAATGCTCTGCTAGAAGGCTACTGTACATCAAAGCCCTGCCAGGTACCGTCAAAGACTTTCAAGTGAGCTGACATGCTCTTTTATGTCCTATAAAGTGTTCATTTATGTTTTCAAAATTGCATTAGCCTTTGTCACTGCTCGGCTCATTGCCAGTGTGACTTTAACAGCTCTTAAAGTTCACCAAGGCTTAACTACATTCAATTAGCGATTATGAGTTTTGACCCCATGTCAGGATTTGGTAAAGACATTGTTTTCTGGCATTTCTAAAATTCTCTCTCATATTTTCATCAAAATAATCACAGGTCACCTTGGAAACAGGTTTTTTTTTTCTGTTTAACTCCTGTAGACTGACACTGCAGTCAGCAACAACAGGTTAGCAACCTCTCATTAGTCGATGAGCCGGTTGCATTTACGAGGTCATTTCAGTGGGACAGGAGGTTATGATGATGAATGGTAGCAAACCTTCGCCTAGACACTCTCCCATGTCGCCGTGTGGTTGCTATGGTGGACGTGAGGGCAATTTAAGCGTCACCGTATCCACCAGGGGGGCGCCCTCTTGGGTAAGTGGCTTTGCGATAGAAAGCTGACGCCTGCCACTGCCATCAAGGCTGTTGTCAGTGGCAGCTCTTTAAGCACTGAGTCGCCATGTTAAGAGATGAAAGTTGCCGTGAAAGAGTGACGGCGAGGACGAGAATTACAGGGGGATAGGCGCTTGGAAATGAGTTCTCAGAATGTTGCTTACACGAGAACATGCAGGAATATTACCTAATCAGTCAAATCCTCCCAAGCTGACACCTCTTGTGAGACACCCGATGATACCCCACTGAACCCCTGTGCCCCCCACCCGTGGCTCAGCCCTGAGGGAGCCCCCAAGAGAGAATCTGGGGTTTGGAGGTTTGTCTTGACAGACATTCTCAAAATTACTCTAATGGTTTTGCATACAGTGCAGTATCTTTCTACCGGGGGCACTTTACCCTCAATTAAAAGTGTACCGGTGAAGCTGCATATTTTGCATTTCGTAACAATGTGCCTGCTAAACTGAAGGTGATCTTAATAGGATTTTATGCGGTTGGGAACCAGAGATTAGGAGCTTTACATTGCGGAGCTTGAGTATCGGAACAGGGGAGTGTTTTAATCTGAACTGGATTAAAAATGCCAGACTAAAAAGTGAAAGGACAAGACATCAAAAAGAAATGCCCATTACCTTCTCGCTCAGAAAGGTGTGAGCCAGCATATTACATGTTAATATCTGCAAGAGCTGGAGGGAGAGAGCAGGATTGGCCACTCAGGGTTTTTTTCTCCCAAATATGACATTTAAAGCCAGATAGTATCCATTTCTCTCACCCTTATGTTCTAACACCATATACCAACGTATACGGAATATGTACTTTTAAAAATACCTTTAAAACTTGGAGCATTTTGGTGTAAATATGCTGCATAGAAAAGGTTATTTAGGGTCAGACAGTAATATATCTTCCTGTAAACCATATCCATGATGTTTATGTACTTACAAACACACACACTTACACACACAAAACCCATACGTATGTTCGCAAATTGTATGCTAATGACTGACCAGGAAATATAAAAGGAAAGCACCAGGATGTGGTCTACCTACAGCTGTTAAATATATAATGCATCTGTAATCAAATTTGACAGTTAATCAAGTGAGGCATTTGTAATGCAGACGTTTGGACAGACATAACTAACTCCATCAGCGTTTGCATAATAAATGTATGATTTTAATGATGTTTCTATTAAGCATCCCTGCTTACTCTACAAATGATTTGAGGTGTCTGCTGTTTATTTGTTTTTCGGGGAGCTATAGATTGTTGCTAGGAGCAATAATTATGATGGTGTGTGGGGTGGAGGGGGTCAACAGAGAGGGAATTTAGGGGGAAAAAAAGTAATTACTTATAGATTGGATGAATTAATTTCAACTGATATTCACTGGTTTTGCATGACAGCTGCCAAGATCCATTCAAGAATGCCGGGGAATAAAAGAGCGCTTTTGATGGTAGACAAAGGGGACTATCATTTACAGAAAGTGGGTTTCACCGCACTAAGAGGGGAGAGGGTGCAAGTGACACATCAACAAAACACAGTGGGTTTTCTGTATGGGCTGCTGACATGCACACAGCCTGGGACATGTGTTTCATCTCTTCAGAGACTGTGCATCAAAAGTGGGGATTGTTTCTCCTGTGTCTGTATCTGAGTGTGAATGGATGGCTGGTGCATTGTACTATTGGTGTGTTAGTGTAGACACAGAAATGTCAATGTGTATGAATGCATGTTTACAAATGTGCAGTCGTGCATGCATTTATAGATGTAATAATTAAATGAGCAAATGTACTGCGTGGCGGAACATAAAGATTTCTTTGAGTGATTGTTATAGTTACAACATGTTTATATCACATCTGTAAGAGAGAAGAAAAAAGAAAATGAGAGAGAAAAGAAGCAAAGGAGGAAAAAATAAGCAAAAACCATCTGTTTTGAACAGCCGTTGATACAATAACTATTTAGTCTTGATTTGCCAAGTCTATGTTTTTTATGTGTTTACCTGTTTTAGCATTTACAGAGGCATTTTCTTGTCATTCAACAAAAAGACAACATCGTATTCTATTTGATTGTCAATATCTATCAATATGATCTTGTATTTCATTCGTTTTTTATTACCCTGTGCACCAGTTAAGAGGAAATCATTTCTCTCAGATTTCAGAATAAGTCCCAAACAGATGCCTCACTATGAAACATGACCAGTATATTGACTGAATGAGTATCTTTTAATGCATACGGCTTAAGACTTAAAATACAATATGAAAACTCAATATAAGGAGGTGTTCTTTACTTTTGCATTGCTTTGGTCCTCTCGCTCCAAGTCAACAACTCATTAAAAACCTTAAACAGCTCCTTATGTTCTCATGGCAGCAACATCAAAAGAAAAAAATAAAACTAGTATTGTACAAATAAAAGCTTTAGCATTTCACATAGCACATGGCCTCAACATTGTCCTCTTTCGTTCTCCAGGACTCTGGTGAAATGCTGACGAGCGAATCTGTGGCATTCAGAAAACCATTACATTCCCAGTGTTTCTAGAGTTGACATTACATCTTGTTGTGTTTGTTCTAAGGATTAAACCTTTAGCATATCCACGGAGCCCTTCCAGACATGGATCACAGACTATTACATACTACTTCTTCCGGTTGGATGTTCATGTATGTGTCTGAATAGGAGGAGTGCCACAAAAGGTTGGCCAATTTAATTACATGTGCACACAATTGTCCCCTCCTCTCAAGACCTAACACCTAATCATGATACTGGATGTGTGTCTGCATTTCCACTGTGTCTCCCTGGCTTTCCAGGAGGGTCAGGGGCTTCACCGGTTAGCCACTTTGACGAGGTACCCTATATTGTCTCTTGCCTTGGAGAAAGAACCCTTCGCCTCGTGTCAGTGTCAAACTTTAACCTTTCTCAACTTTAATTACACTAAGTAAGTTTGGAGTGTGCCGCGGTGCTGTCTGGCCGACTCAGCTCCATCCGTGCGCTGATGGGAAACCTGCATGGGTGCCACGGCCCCCGCTGCCTCTGACACACTGATGCTACACAGCACTGACGCTGATGCTGACGCTTGCTTTGGCCTGCTGCCTGACCATGCAAACACAGACACATAAACACACACACACACCACAGAAAATCTGCTACTGTCTATAGATGCTGTGTTCAAACAACATTTAGAGAGTTCCTGCTTCTATGTTTATCTGCGAATCAACAAATTCACAAAATGTGTTTATCCACTTCATGGGATACCACTCCACTTCAATGGAAGTTTGTGTTTATGTGTTGATAAATATGCATGTAATGGTTAAGCCCTTATAAAGGCATTTCATACAAAAGACCAGTGGTTAATAAAGTCATATTTTAGTCTTTCTGAAACAGATGAAGACAACATTCTTTCATCATAGCAAAGATGACCTTTTTATACAGAAGATCTGCACTCTGCCAAAAACACCATTTGGCATTTTTGCATTTGTGTGTGTGTGTTAGAAGAGAGGGAGGAGAAGTGAGGAAAGACAGAGCTGGGGTATGTTTGCTCATTACTCATTCCTCTGCAGGGGTGAAATGGTTGTTTTTTCCTCTTATGTCATCAAAACTTCCACTTTGGTAATAAAACTATTTAGATTCCCTCTTGAAAGTGGCATTGCCCGTTAGAAATAAAATGTATCCCCCACTTATATCTTTAATAGTACTATGGCATGATCTGCATGTAGAAGCAGCCATTTATCACTGAAAGTGTTTAAGGCTCCTGGTGAAAAGCTATTCTAAGCAGGTAATCTATAATCCAAAGAAATGACACACTTGACCCCAAAGTAAGAAACAACATTCTGCTGCAGATGTTCAAAAGAGCACTAAATCTCAAAGTAAAACAGGCACAATATATGAGAATTCAGCATATCCTTCTTGTGCTTCTGCGTTATTTTTACACACATGTTGAGTGCTTGACTCAGACAGTTCGATCGGTTCACAGGTAGTCGATTGCGCCGCTCACACACACACCCTTATGATAATAGACCCTTTTAGAGTCATCTAATTCTGATGATGAATTGGACTTCCATAGAAAGCCAAAAAGGAGTTACTGTGGTAACGGCATGGCCTGTCAATCACTCGCAATCAGCCTTTTTTCTGTGTTCATTGCTTGATGCGTCAAGATTAGGACCTTCCCAGTGGGGGGCTTCAAAACACTCAGAGGAAATGAAGAACCGTGTGGAAGTTCTGCGGCTGATGTTTGGAAACTTTGCAGAATGTGACCCTTTGGCTTTGGCTTTCTTGCTGCTGAGAGGAACTGAAAACTTGACTTTCGCAATCTAATTTACACCATGAGGAGATACACTGAACATCCTTCTTGTTTCTTTAATGGCATCAAATTCTCAAAATTACAACTGTTCAGCCACCTCTTGCTCAGAAGGGCTTCAGTGTGTGTGCTCTTCATCTACATCAGCCACACAGGCAGCATGTGTTTCTGACCACAGAGGCTTTTAATGAAATGCCCACATTAAGAATAGAAGGCCATTTAAATGCTAATGCTTTCCATGTCTAAGTGTTAGGTAAGGGTTGAAAATGTACTGTACATCATGTCTGTGTCTGTGGATACTCCACGGCATATCTTACACTCTGCCTTTAATTAAAAAACAACAAAACATGTTGTGTTTGTGTTGGATAAATTGCATAAGCTTTGTTTTCTAGTATTTAGTGGCTTTTTTAGAAATAACTCTGGTCTTAAGGGAGCACATGCTCTTTTAATTAGGTAACATTTTACCATAGCACACTGGCACCATTTAAACATTTCAGGGAAGTGCAACTAATTCGCTGGGCAGGACTATGAACTGTGGCATTACATCCTTGAAGAAAGGGGAAAAGCCATATAACAGAAGCACACAGGCTCTAAAGATCTTAATTCCCCATTAGTTCCTTATTCTCTCCAGTGACAAAGACGGGGCTCTTTCAGTCTTGTGTTCCCTTGCATACCAAAGTCATTCAACAGAGGAGACCTTTACCAAGAGCAATGCTCTATTCAAGCCATGTTAATTACAATTTTAAACCATTATTTGTTTCAACACCTGGTTAACCTATTCAGACCTGTTTAAATCCTCTTTATTATCCCAGGTGTGATGGGAAGGCACTAAGGAGTGAAAGGCTCCTGTGTGTACCAGGAACATAATCAACCCAACGCTACATAGCACTGAATAGCTTTTGGGATAAGATCAGATGTTACACACTTCAGTCCTCAAGTAAAATGGTGCTAGGTGGATTATGTCTGAAAAGAGGATTTTGTCAAGGATGTGTCCTCAACTTTTCTTTTTTGGCAGTAAAGCATCATGAATAGCCGACTGCTTCTTCAGCAGCTGTATTAGGACTGGAAAACTCAATTGCGGGCTTAAAAGCAATTGGCTTTGTTGTGCATTTCTGTGCATATATTTGTGTTGCAGTTACAGGCTCGGAGACTAAGGGGCCATGCTGTGTCACAAGGATGGATGGTGTTTCTATTAGAGAGCGTGGTCATAGAAAGGTCTTCTCATCTTTTAAGCTTCTTTTCTCTCTCCATCACTCACCTACTTTGAAGTCATCATCAGTAGTTAGGCCATACTCCTCTTGTCCATTATGTTGTCATTAACAGGACTTTACACAGGAACTTGACCCCTGTGGAGCCTTTGTTGCCATGGCCACTCGCGGCTTACCTGTCTTAGGTGCTCCTTTGAGGATGATCCCATTTCAATAGGAAATATCAACAGAGTAGCATAATAGGACAACATAATGGAAAAGTGAGCAGAAACAAATAAAAAAAGGAGAATATTACACCGTCATGATACATTTTTTCTGAATTCACTCAATACCTTTTCTAATTTCCTGGCTCAGCACCTACATCCACAATGGCTGGAGGCTGTTTGTATACACCGCCCGCTGTGTGGTTCAAATATAGTGCAGGCTTCAGTATAGTAAAGGATAGCCACACAAAGTTCTGATTAACGAATTAACACCCTGTAATAGCCCTTCACCATCCTTCCTTAAATGGATTAGGGCTCCTCTCCAACACTTTCTTTTGCACAAAATTTAATTAAGATTTAGATTTGGTTTGAACATGCCAGGACAGATTCGCAGTGCATTCATGATGTACTTCAATTAAGGAGCAAAGCAACTTAAGCTGCTTCACCAATAATTAGACTATCTCCTTTTTAAATGGTATCTAATTATGCTTTATCCCTGTGTAATTCAATTTCTTTGTAGGTTACAACATGGATACCGGTACCATCTATTTACACTTTAAAGGTCATCTTCTCCATGTTTTGGGGTTCCACTGAGTTGTATTACATTACAAACATAGCCCCTTTTATAGCCTTCTAATGCAACTGTGCATTGCAGCAATAGCAAATATTCAATTAAATGCCACTTTAATCCTCCACTACCCCTGACAACATACTCTCTGTAAGCATCCAGTCAACAGCTACTCAGGAAAATATGTTGAATAAATAAAGCCGTGTGTCTGGTGTTTACATACATGATAGGTTTCCAAACAGTATTTTTTTTCATTCCCTGTTTTTTTGTCTGTGTTGACATTTGGCCTCCTGAGGTTGTTGCCCATGTATTTGTATAGTGATTTAAAACAACAGAGAATGTCCTGCCCAGTGTTAATTTACTCAAAGCAGCAGGGGTCGCTGGCCCAGCCACTGACCATTACACAGTAGGACAGGGGTGTCCAGCTGACTGTCCTTTTAATCGACAACAGCAGGCCTAAGGAATTTAACAGCATGGGATTCACCATTTTTTTCCCAACAAATAACGTTTATGGAAGATTTACGAGTTCCCAGAATTGTGCGGGCTTTCCCCCCTTTCAGTTCATTCAATTAGTGGCTGTGAATGTCTTGGTTAAAGGGGGTGACAAGACAATTGAAGGTGTCGTCTAATTATTTTAGCCCAGCACTATGCAAAACCTCTCCCGTGCTGGAATCCCTGGCCTTGGCTTGGTGATATGAAGTAAATCGGTTAAAGCAGCGGGGGTGATGCAATATGTGGCTCTCCCGGAGATGTTCCCCAACCTCTACCATCTTTAAAGTGAATCACGGACCTGCAGGACTGCAATTTGATTAGATAGAAAATATACACAGTGTAAAGTAAATCGAATCACCTACTTTATATGCAGGTTTATGAGTCGACTATCTTTCTAAGGTCAGATACCATATGTGAATTTGCACTCGATTAACTCAATGCCGACCCTTATCTCCTGCTCTTGAAGACTGGGCCTCAGAAACGCTCTCAATCTCCATCAACTGATGTGAAAGTTAGGAAGGCTTTTTCTTTACTCCACGCAAACTAAAGAAAACTCGAGCTGAAAAGTTATGTAAGTAGAGTAGAGCAGTAGCAGGAGGCCACAAGCTGAAGTCTGTCCTGCAGCCAGGTTTTCCCCTTGTTTGTAAATTAGCTGTGAGTAATGAATTCTGGGAAGCTGCCCTGCTGCAGGGTTGCTCCCTCGCTGCCGGACCCTCCCATGCTCCCCCGTCGACATTGCCTTCCCAAATCTGTCCTGATGTTCCTAGTCTGTCAGGAGCCGCCCCAGGGGGCACCGCGATAGCCCACTCGGCCTGCCCCCTTCCCTTCTCTGGGCCTAAGCCAGCTGAACCGTGTAAGTCCCTGCCATTGCAAACATGGTGACCCCAAACAGGATTGACAGATCGCAGACCGTGGACGCTAGGCCACCAGTCCAGTGACATCAGTTCCTACTGGTCGTAAGAAAACTGCTGGCATGAAGTGTTTACATTGCCCACTTTGGTGTTTACACTGATTATTAGCAGCAGTACATTACCTCTGGGAGAAACCCCAGACCATCCAACCTGATGCTAATGTAAAAATAACTGCTTAGCTAAAGGAAATGCCTCTAAATTCATTTTGCATTAGATTTACACTGTTTCAAATTCACAGACCATGCTGCATTTACTGCTACACTTATCCTTGAGTCTGATAAAAAGCCTTGGCTATGACGACCACATGGGTCCCCAAGCGCACATTAGAGAGCCTGGGGGGTCCCTAAGTGTCACCCATGAAATCAGGATGTTAGGGTATGAAAAACGGGGGAGGGACCGCTAGTAATTCTCATTATTGTTAAATGTTCATCGTCCCTGGTGTTGACTTTGCCTTAGTCTGGCTCCGCCGCCAAGAAACAACATGACTACAAACACGCACGGTCCGTGTCAAAAGCTGCAGATATGGGGGAAATCTTCTTAAGTCTGCACATAAATTAATTACAAGCTCTGACCAACAAAGGTTACAAATTTTCCTCACCACTGCTTTCCTTAATTGTGAACATTTAAAAAAAATCTTACATCAACTCTGAGAGATTAATAAATTAAATGGTATTAAAATGCAAAGTTTTCAGTTTCTAATTCCAAAGGTCGATAGCAATTTGTGAGCAATTAATGTAAAGGCAGAACTGCAGGGCATCCACACAGCATTTCCACTTGGTCCTATAACAAATCCATTCAGCAGCGTTGACTGGCAGAGAGAAAAGAACTTCTCAATGGCAGATTTTTGACGTCCATAATGGCTTAATGTCTGTTTTTGACAGAGATATTGGGGGAAGAAGAGTGACTCTTTGCGCATTGGCGTGGCCCAGAGGCTTTTGCTGTCACAGCTGATGACAGTAACTTTCTCCATGCAGATTAAATTGGTGTTTACAGATTTGCCCTGGGTGTACATTTTTCCCCCTGCTGGGCTCCACTGGCTGATGATGAGTCGCAGATGAGACCAACCGTTCTCGACACTGATGCTTATGCTTCCATCACACAGAGCCTGCACTGGCTTACCAGGCATCCAGCACTACTGCCACACAGCGCCTTCCACTGTGCCACAGTTAATGGTACAGTATTACCCGCTATTTACATTTACAGAAAATATGAGGGCTGCTTTCTCTTCTGTCATGCTGTACTTGCTGTGTGCCAGAGCTGCCTAGGTTTACAAGGCATAAAAAGCATACTGTTGAGAAAATTAAACCTAATCAGTTATGATGTTGATAGTAGAGCCCAACAAAAGGTTCCGCAGTGTTACAATAGATATCAATGACTTCCTAGTGTTTTTGTACTGCTGGAGTTTTTACAGCTGGTCAGTAAGAATGTGCTCAAAGTTTAAAGACACAGTGGGTTGTTTTTACAGATGCCTTTTTCTTTTTTTTTTCTTTTTTTCCTGGGACCCCACTTCAAAAAGAAGTGCAACTTGGCTGATTAGAGTGCAGTTTGGATGTATGTGAATAACTGAACAGTTCAGTGCTTTCCTCTAAAGCTGTAGAAGAACAGTTCAGAAGGATAGTGGCTTCTTTTGGAATTCAATAAATAAACAGTTGTGTGGTCATGTGACTTTGTAATGTACAAAATATAGCACAAAATATTAAGCACTTTCTTACATGAAATTTGCATTGATTAAACTTTAAGTGTACAATTGTGGGGGAGAGTACACTGATTGCCTCAAGTGTTTGATGCAGGATATTTACTCCGAAGGGCACTTTGTTAGTGTAAATTAACTGCACTGAAAAATCAATGTACAAATAGCTCTGACTGCCTTGATGAAAAACATGCACTCCTTTAAGTAATATGCATCTTATTAGAAAAATGTTTGGTAACTTTAATAGTTTAAGTCTCAAATATGACTTGAAGTGCAGTATTGGCCAATGCTAATTAAAAAAAAAAAAAAATAAGCCAGTGATTATTTTTGAACTCTAATAGTCATAAAAACTTCTAATCCACGCAGGTGAAACGTGTCACTAGATAAGCAGTGAATATACAGAGCAGCATCTATGTGTATATTCATTTCAGGTTGTAAACAGTAGTCTCTGAGCACTGGGTTGTTATCGAGTTGTGGCCCCCGGCGCAGGATTGATCCACTTCAGTCCAGCAGCAGGAGGGCGGGAGCTCTGGAGGGGCTCAGCAGGGCTCCAAATCAATAAGGGTAATAGATGTGGGGGCCACGCAGTCAGAGGTGTGCAGCCTGGCATTTTCGGTGCCAATGAGGAAAATTCCTGATGACGAGGTGTCTCTTTTGGAGCCTGCATTAATGTCAGTCTGATTACCTGGAGCCAGGATGTCAGATATAGTGGGTTAGTGGAGCCTTGTTCCCTGGCCATTAACTGGAATTAGCTTTACAAGGAGACCCTTCAGATTGGAGACTTTAACTTGCCACCTCTTCATCCACTGTCCATTGAGAACTAATTGCCAGCCCCCTCCTTCCTTTCCTCCAGACTCTATTCTTTCACTCTGATTTCTATAATGCCAACAGTTTCATAATCACTTGATGAGTAATTTCCTCTCATTTGAGATTTGAAGAGAGAGGTTTCATTTAGAAGTTTCTTTTTTTTTTGTCTCCATTCTTCTTTTTTTTTGTGATTTCTCATACAGGATTTTCTTAAGAGCATAATTGAACGCACAAGGTGATTTGTTGGCCAGAAATTAAGGCACAGAACAAAAATCAAACATAAAAAAAAACAGTAAAATGAAAAGTGAGAGTGGATAAATTTTTTGTTTAACTGACAAATTGGAAGTTACAGTGTTTAAATATGAGGTTTGCTGTTCTACGGCTACTCCTCGACCAACTTCGCTAAAAATGATCTTATTATTTATTTCAGGGACAATAAGCAAAGAGTTCACGGACAGTAAGTCTTTTGTCAATTTCCCCTCACACAGAAAGTTTGTGCTTAGCTTTCCCACACTGTGATATCCACCAGACTATTAACATTTCTGAATAGGGCCCTTCAGTTTCTCTCAGACTTACAGCAGAGTTTGAATGGCGAAATGCAAATGAGGTGCTTGCTGATCTATTCTCTCTGTACCTGGCTAATGTCTGTGCAGAAAGCCAAGCGTCTGGGTGCGTGTCCACATGTGAGTAAGGGAGGATGCAGAGAGGTGTGGGCTGGCCGGCGCCACACCTGTAATTATCCATGCACCTGCATCAGCTGAATTAAAGTGTACGAGGAGAAGTCATGCTGGCTTCACTACCCTCAGCCCCCCTAAACAAAACACCGAAGTCATTTGCAATAAAAGAATCAGTTGTCTCCTTTTCCCCCCTTTCAAAAGGACCCTTTGCATAGGAAATCAGTTGTCTCTCCCTTCATGGACATCATGCCGTGTGGGCTCCCATGGAAATGAGTTTTGGCATTGTTGTGCCGAGGCACTCCCCCTCTAATAAATTGAGGAGGATTAGGGGAGAAGAATGTAATAAAGGA
This sequence comes from Ostorhinchus rueppellii, assembly GCA_030068375.1. Taxonomy (NCBI): domain Eukaryota; kingdom Metazoa; phylum Chordata; class Actinopteri; order Kurtiformes; family Apogonidae; genus Ostorhinchus; species Ostorhinchus rueppellii. Next base: position 20,668,223 of record JAQQZY010000014.1, read on the forward strand.
TAGTCATTTCATCATGACAGCCATTTTTAGAGGGGGTTGGGGCAGCCGGAGATTTAAAGGATAATCAGCCCCGGGTTTATTTCCATAACATGCATTACAATCTGCTTCTTTGAACTTTGCTGCCACTTAGGTTACTAGATTTGTAGCAGGAGAAAGAAAAAAAAAGCATTATTATCAAATGTTTAGTGTTTGAGACTTGAGTGACATATTAGAGACATCTGAGTGAGTTATTAAACCGTTATGGCTCTTGAAGATTATTACGCATTAATCTAAGCACTTTGAAGTGTATGTGTGTGCTTGTGTGAGTTTCTACTGTGGAATTATGAGTGTGGATTTTGGCTTGTAAAATAAGACCATTGCTGTAAATTATATTGGAAATAAGAGCCTTGCATGTTCTCACTTTGAAATTTGGTTTATTTATATGCAGAAATATTGTCAAATGAAAAGAAACCTCATGTAGTTTAGTCTGGATGTACTGCCAAATTTCGCCACGTATGGTATTAGTTTTTATTGATCGTGAAGCCCCCACTCTGCCACTCCCTGGATGTTTGTTTAGCCTCTGTACGGGATTGGAAGCACTTCAAAAATGGTGACCAACAGCAGGTGAGAAGAGCCCAGGCTTTGAAGTCTCTCCTCCTTATTGATCCTGTGCATATTCTAAAAATCAAAGAAGGCATCAAAGCATAGCTAAACTCTTAAAGACTCTGCACACACCAAAAAAGGGCACCGGTGACAGCGTGAACAAGCAAAGCAGGTGGTGGCTGCTGGTCGGGGCGCTCACCCCTCCAACCCCTGTCACGCCCCAGACAGACTGCTGAAGGCTTCTATTTTAATGTCGGACAGCGCTACGGCTCCCACTTTGACTGGCACTTGTCTCTCATTAGAGCGAAGGAAAAGCAGCTTAGGGAAATACCGTTCAAATTAATTAGTCTGCTCCACCTACACGCTGAAGACACAGTGCATGGAACGAACAAATAACAAGGGCCATGAGAAGCAGGAGCATTGTACACTCAAACTGTATTAGCTTACAGTATCTGAATAATACGAATACATTCTACACGTCAGTCATTTATAGGGTTTTTTATATTGTGAATCACTCATTTAGACTCAAAACTAGAGGTGGCAAATGCACACACGTTGTTTCACTCAAGTGGAAGTACAATTAGTGAAAGGAATGTAGTCAGTTCATTACAGAATTAAAACTGGAACACTGCAGGGTCTGAAATCTGCTGAATGTATGCTAGATTAGAAAATAGGTAAAAATCATTTTCACCTACTGTTTCTTTGGAAAAGTATGTGACGTGTATGTTATTTATAGCTAACCATTAAAAAAAAAGTAGGAAAAAGGTAATATATTGAAAATGAGTTTTTACTGCTTTCAAACTAATGCAGTAAACCTGTTTTGAACATACAAAATGTAGATTTAATATGAAATATACAAGAAATATTATAAAGTGGATGCATTCTGTAATTAAGTATTTGTTCTTTGTCTCTGTCCCAAACTCATAAGTGTTGGTAAACTCACTTTATGGTCATGGCAAACTTCATTCAGTGTTTATTAGAATAATGTCCTTTAAAGTATTCTTGACTCTGTCCTTCCCGTACTCCCTATACTCCACTCTAAACCCAGGTAAAACCACTAATTAGGATGATCCTGTAGCAAAGCGTTGGCTCCATCTATTGCTCCAGACCAGACTATGAGCAGACAGTGCACAGAGCCATCACCACAACAGTCACACACGACACTATTGGCCAAATTGATGACAGTAAAGCAACGATGTGGTGCCTGCAATTGGAACATCTCTGAAACTCCAGGATAAATCCACACTCCTTCAACCTCCAGATCCTCCAGCCCCCCCTGTGATGTATGCCTGTCCTCTGCTCTCCTTGGGAGCACATGGGAGTTATTTGAGCCTTTCTGGGACCAGCGGGAAGCAGCGCTGCCACGCCGGCTCACTGTTGGATTGCCCTCATTGCGTGATGCTTTGGCCTCTTTCCTCTCATGACGACACAGTGTCGAGTTCACAAGAGGCTGATTTAACTCATTCACCACAGTCCACTGCCACTAGCCACATGCCTGCCAGCTCAGTAATTCGAACACAACACTAAGTGTTGCTAAAATGAGGAGACAAAATGCCTCTTTAACTCGATTCACAAACATTGAATTTTTTTATTGAGTATTTTTGCCAATGCTCCCTAGGGAGTTGAACTTAAGGACATTTCACTTACATTACTTTGAGGTTTGTTTGAAGTTAATTTAAATATTTCTGACAGTGTCTGTCTTGTTTAATTTCCAACATTCTCATGTTTGGTTGTCCTTTTATAAATAAATCTTAAACAATCAGTTGAAAACTGCAGTGTAAAATACTTTTTGGGACATTTAAGTTTCATCTAATTTGTCAAAGAAAAATTGCCCATAATATAGGAAATTAAATCTAATTAATCTCATAATTATGTGTGTGTGATCACTCAGCTGAGGTGTCTCTCAGATGTTTTCTACCTGAGAAGTGCTTGAAAGTTTCCTCGGTGAGATGCTGAGTTGTGCAGATCTAGTATTGCCACCTGGGCCTTGATGGATCAACAGAGACACTCACAGGAGAGCCCTTCAACGTGTTCAGCACAAACCTTCCTCACATTATGGGAAAACAACAATCTGAGAGCTCTTGCAGTTGGTGCAATGATATGCAACTTCATTGTGTTAAATACAAGCCATTTACATTTATAGCAAACATGCATCAGATTTGACTGGGTCAAAGGCAGTGCACTGTTGAGATGAACTAAATGAACATACGGTCAACTTTATAGGGCACTCATAGAAATACTCTGAAATTCAAAAGTTCAACATTAGTGAGTTATGGGAGGATATAACAAGACTTTATTACTTTTGTGAAAATTTTCAGCATTTTTTATTGTTAGTTAGAATATCAAGGTTAATGAAGTTACCATATTTGGTTCCTCACTCATAAGTGGCATTAAAAAAAATACAAGAAGTTTATATAAAAATGCAACAAAAACACATGTAATGTGACAGCAACATGTATTTTTTAACATTAGAACAAAACATTAAAACATTAAACCAACATGCGTGCTGATCCAGACCCCTGTCCACGTCCACGTTCACCCTTTGAACATCATTCCTTACATTAGTACCATTATGTCCTGGGACCAAACAAAGCACGTCCACTCCCTGTTCATGCACAGGTGGACCTTACAGACCCTGGAGACCACATTAGACCTGAGACTGTTGACTCAATGTAACTGTTGCTGTCACTGTCTTGTAAAGTGTGTGGAAATGACCAAAAATGGTCACTTGCCAAATAAAAGGTTAAGAGTTTACAACACACTGGGTAAGGGTTAACAATGGATCGGTCTGATTAAATCATTGAATAACAACCCATCCATGACAAAGTCAGTTCAGTTTATATCAGTTTAGTTTATATCATCCTTTGGAAACTTTACAGAATTATACAAAAGTACATATCTGGATAATTCAAGGATTTAAGGAACTTTTTTTGTCATACCAGGACACATTTATACAAGAGATAGCATGAAATTTGGTACTAGAGGTCTCAGACTTTGCCTAATAATATATATAAATTAACAATATATACATAAGGAAAAGACCTATGTATAAAAACAGTTGTTACAGTAAAAAAAAAAAAGTCGCTAAATAATCTTCAGTAAATTATTTTGAAGTAAGAAAACGTCCCCTACCTGCCTGTGTGTTAAGATGAACTTATCTCGTTTCACGGGATGTTGTTGCTAAGCTCAAGGAAAAAACACAAAACAAAACAAAAAGCTTATCCTGTTTTTTTCCCAGGAGACTTAACAATAATACATACAAAGAGCCAACTGACCCTCGAAGCCCTTCTTTTTAGTCGGTGTGAGGATGTCGTGTTTTTATTGGCTGTGTTTCTGAAGTGCTACAAATGCTGTAAGTAGCCTGTACAGCAAATGTCTTTGGCCCCCCCTCACTGAGGCATCCCGTCATCTGAACAGAGGCATCCCACGGACATCCCAGGAGACACAACTTGAGTAATGTTCTCACATTAACAGGGCAAACAAGGGATACTCTTTACATCAGGACTATTAATTCAGGAACCTGCAGTGTTAGCTGCATGTTATGATGGATCTCATGTGTTTGTTTGTGGTATAGAAGCAAGTTGCGACAGATATTGGAAGATATTTTGTATTTTTTGCACATTTATTTCTTAATGTTCAGCTCTGAAGAGGAGAAGGAATATATAAAAGTTTGAGGAAAGACATCTTTTGTTCCTTCAATAACAAATGAACATCTTCTCTGGGTGGAGTAGGATGGTTTATTTGCTTTTGTTTTTGTGAACTGTGTCATGTAATTAAGCCTTAACATACTCAGTCATTTCTTTTTGCAAAAAAAGTTCAACTTCTTTTCATGAAACCTATACAAATGAAGCAAAAACACTCCCAAATGGGCTATAAATTTTAACTGTTCTTGACATAAAACACTTATTTATTTATTTATATTAGCATATTTGTATTTTTTTTTAAACACACTTCCTGCCTAGTGTTTCATACAGGGACAATCAGAACATTTAGAAAGGGTGTGAAAAAGTCTGCTGCCTGTGGCCAAAAGAATGAACTATGGCAGACTGGAGATTGTGAATAGGCCTTTTACAGGTCACAGAATCCATTCAGGCCTGTGACATTGTTATTATCTGACCGTCATAGATGGACCTAATTAATATTCTAATCATAGGCCTCCGGAACATTGTAAGCAAAATTATCCGCTGAGTACCATTTGCTTATTCAGTCGCTCATTGACTCTGTTAGTGAGAAACAACCACTTTGGAAAACATCAATGCAAGTAACTACAAGGAAATATCTTCTCTTTTTTTTTTTTTTCCCTTTTTTGTGTAATATATTGAAACTTAAAACTCTAGGCCTCTCATATGTGTGGAAAAATGAATTAAAAGTAAGGCAAACTTACTTTAATGTAAATATTTAATACTGTACAGAGTTACAGTAATATGATAATGTATGGCTTGATAGTTCTATAGGATTAGTTCTGTTTTACAAACACTACACCAAAACAAAGATACACATGCTGAGACTTTCTTATCTTGTTAAACCAAAAACTTTGTAAGGTTTGCTATTGCTGTACTTATTTCAATGACATATAAAACAACAGATATGTAAAGAGCAACAACCAGGAGAACTTGGATGTAAAAATAGCCCAATATTTGTTGTCATTTGTTGGTTATGATCACCCAAAAGATGTACTTTCTTTTCCAAATGTAAAGGCCATGCATGAGGACATTATTTTACATGACATTTGAACTTGTTTTAGAACCTTTCAGGATAAAGGACAGTGAAACGTGTTGGTATGGCATGAACATAGCTGATATGTCTGTGTTAATATGGAGTACTTTTTTAAACACTGATGTGAAATCATTGATTTTAGTTCTTTTTGAAGCGTTGTTGTGTATGAAGTGGCTGCCAAAGCCATGCTGCAGACCTCCATCATTGTTTGGACTGTCAGCTCAGAGATGGGCTTGTCTCTCTCTGTGGGGCGTTACAAGAGTTATGGAGTGTCGTGACGAAGGAGACCTGAAGTCAACATCTTTTCAGAGAACACAATCTCATGACGGAGCGGAGCTCCTTCGGATGGGAAAGTGAACAGACTGAAATGCTAATTTCCACATGATGATAAATCTGCAGTATGAAATTGTCGGTACAGAGCTCTCGCCCTCAGGCTGTGCGTTATTGCTTTATTCTATTAGTCAGTTATTACCAGCAATCACAGTCAACCCCCACTGCCCCCCGCACACAAAGCCCCTTTTACATTACATTTATCAGGCGTTGTACAAACGTTGAAAACATATGACGGCAGCCCTCAGAGCTGTGTTTCCTTCAGGGCTGGGGGGCCCTCTGCTGAGGGAGGGGACCTCCAGCTGGCCCATAGTGCATCTGTTCCTGGGCTGGGCAGCAGTGACACCATGAGGGCCACTCACATTCGTCTCCATCAGGCTCTCATACATCCTCCTATAGATTCCAGTTTTAACCCCTGTTTATGTGCATTTGAGGGTCTCCTGAAACTGACAATGTTTAAAAGTCAAGTGTTCACAATGATGTGAATGTTGCTGTCAAATATAGGTTTATACTACTGCGAGTGTGCTATGGCTAATCACCTGACTATACACTTCTAATTGTACCAGCTCTTTGCCCAGATGTTCAGCCCTATGCCCTCTCCAGACTTCCTCTTATAGGAGCAGCAGCCTGAGGCTATTTACATCACTATCTGTGGAGTAATTACCATACTGTTTTATATAATGCCAAGGCAATCATAGGGTGATAACATGCAATTAAGCAGTGTTCTCTGATTTGTACGTAGGCAATCTTGCATCGCTCCAGTCCTGAAGATAAAGTGCCCATCTCAAAATGTCAGATTCTAGTGGCTTAATCTGATTATTTTCAATTAATATGCATGTCTCTCTATCCTGGGATTGCTGCTGTTATTGACATTGATAAATTGAGCTAATTTCGATCCGAATTTGGACCAGAGACACTCCATTTGGTTGAATGTCACCGATTATACTTTTTTCCACTGGCTTCTTTCTTTGTTTATCCCTTCTTGCAGGCGATCTGCAGCAGATCTATAATCTTCAGATCTGAATTTATTTTAGGATAAGGGCATTACTGAAATCTTGAAAGGAGCATCACACCATTTGAGGGGTGTTTGGATGTAATTGTTTGTCATGTCATTTCTCCACTTTGCAAATTCCCTTTGAGTCCTATTGGAAGGGAGCAGACAGCCGTGGATGACAGGTGCCAGGGGGGCTAGGTGTTTATAGTGTCACCCAGGAGAGTAGTGCCGTCCTGAGCCACCAGAGACAGTACCGTCTGCCTGTCTTACCCACAAACGTCACACCTCAGCCACTCAATACAGACAAGCCTGTGAATGCCACCAAGGTTTGAGAAAATAAATCAACTAAACACTCTGTCAGCATTCTTTGACTTGTACTCTCAGTTTAATATGCGGTGCATGTATTAGAAATACATCCCATTTTCTTAACATTTAAAAAAGAAGTCTGAGCTGTGGTGGTGAGCAGGCTGCTCAAACGGGTAAGCAGCTCCGTCACATTTGAGCAGATTCTTCCATCTAGCCTGAGGGAGCGTGGTGCTCACCGTTTGAAGATTAAAACATCCACTGTCATTTCCTGCTCCAGTGGTTGCTTTCCCAAGAAGAGTGGAGATATGAATTGTATTTTCCACCCCCTTCAGTGCTGATTATCGAGAGCCAGCCTTTCAGTGGCCTCCATGTTTCATGGTGGTCTCAGGAACAAGCCACCAAAGAGGCGGAATCTGAGGGGTGCAGATCAGCTGTGTGTTGTATTTGTGTAAGCCATTGTTCCAACCAAATACAAAAGGTGAAGCATGGCTAAATCCTTTCTACTTCCTTGTGTGGTTCTTGTGTGTGTGCGCGCACAGGCGCATCCATGGATCTTCCCTCACATGTGTCTCTGTCTGTTTTTATGTGTGTTGCTCTATTGGCACATCCCTGAATGTGGTTGTTGGTGTGTTTAGACCCTCCATTTAGTCTTCCCCTTAGCCCATCAGTGCATTGTCAGCAGCACGTCCAGTCCGGAAAAAGGCCCGGGATAGGACTAGGTGCCGTGGTGGGGGGCTCTAATAGAGCCATCAGTCAAGTGCCTGTCCAGCCGACCATACCACAGGGCGTTAGCGTTAATGCTGAGGCACATGGCGTAAGCACTGAGGAGCAGGGCTGTTTGTCAAAGTGCATCCAGTGTGAAGGAAGTTGTTAGTTAAGTGTGTTTGCCCTGTCACACCACTGCATGGCTATCCCACTGGAACATGTTCTTAGACTGCTTTGGCTTTTCCTCTTCCTTCTGGTCATGTTACGGCGAATTTATTTCTCTTTTAAGTAGAAATGACAACAATAAAAACGGGATTTTCCCGTTTTTATCTCTCTGTCATTATTTACTGAGTGACTTATTGATTGAATAAAAAACAGTCTCTAATCAAAAAGGTTAAAGGTCACTCAAAGACATTTAGTAATGTCTATCAATAAAGCAACAGATTATAAGCCCCTCACTATCTTTGATGGTGCCTGTACAAGACATGTAAGTCTCTGGTTAGAGCCAGTTGGTTGTCGTGTCCTCTGTTTGTTTGTTTTTTTCTCAATAATTTACTCTGGTCCATAAAACCATAATAGACATGTGTTCAAAGCTATTGTTGAAACATTACGGACCCTATAAAGGTGACCCACTCCCTGTGTAGATATAAAAACATCATTCTACGGTCAATGAAAACCCAAAATTCACATCTTTAACCACTGGAACTATGTCTTCACCTCTTATACCTTCATATGTCTGTATGAATTTGTTTGAGGTCAGAAAACCCAACACTTACTTTTAAAGCCAAAATCACAACAGAAACTTGCAGATATTTAAATGTTTTTTACATGGATGGTGTGACTAATAGTATGAAACTACTCTGGCTATTTTAAGGGGATAGTCCAGTACGTGTATGTGTGTGTGTACGTTTGTGTGTAAGCCACTTCCTGTGTGACCTTCTGGAGTGTGAGAGGAGCCACAGTACGACACACACTGACTCTGCATGGAGCGACAGCCAACACTGCCCACTCTGCATCATCAGATCAGCATTACCACTCCATTTCTGCTGCATCACACATCACGCCTCACAAGATTTCTGGCTATTTTTGCGTGTTATTTTACCCCTGACTTGTCGCACTACTGCTCCTTTCCACCCCTTTACTGTACGCTGCGTCTTATCTAAGAGATTACTACAGTATAACTATGATTTGTCACTAGGGAGGTATGAGTACTGCTGAGAATTTGTAGTCTTTCATTAGATTATATAGTGTTAAAACCCAGAGGCAAGCAGGCTTTCACATCATTCACTAAGATTACATTCTATAAATATAAAGTAATTAATAGGTGAAGCATGTATTGTTCAAGGTGGAATACGTGCTGCATATGCAGTACATGTTTATGTAACCTCCACACACTTTAGTTTGCACAGTTAACAAAAACAAATAATGAGATTTATCCCTCAACAGCTTTGGTTGTTTCTCAGTATTACTTTTCAAACATTAACATGGGCTCATTAACATAAAAATATGTTTTTCTGAAGGTGTACTTGCACCTTGTGAAGGTATACTGACAGAGAAACAATTCAGATAGTCTTTATGGAAAATGTTTCTGACACACGGTGCATTCTTGACACTTCTTTGAGAGGAGAATGTTGCCTCGGGCTGAAATTGAAATGGTTCAGCTGTTTCCAATACAATACTCTCTTTAGGAAAACAGAAGTTGAGATGTAAAGATAGCACATGTTGGAGCGTATAGATCTTATGTTCACATGGGACTTGCTGCTTGTTTAGAGAATCTCTGATCAAAGCCACCCCTCCTGAGAATGGCTTTATTAGATTTCACACCTTCCCCCTAGGAGCCGGGGAAAAACACAAAGCTCTACTTTTCTACATCAATAAATATTCATTTTCCATCCTATCGAACCCTTTTCAAGTGTGTCGCCACATTGCGACACATCGTAGTTCATTAGGATGGAGCGATGACCATTTTGGCGCAAATATTCATTGGATAAATATTATTATCTGCCCGTTTTATGCCTTGTAAAACGATCCCAGAAACAAGGCTCTACCTTCCGTCTGATGAATTGCAGGCTCATCAGCATAACGATGAAGGAGGAAAGGGAACGGCATCGTTTAATTGGCTGGGATTAAGTTTGGATTGAGAAGACTTTTTGGTTGAATGAGATCCGGGCACGCTGCCAAATGAACAGAAAATGGTGTTCTCTTCCTCTCGACTGGCCATGGCACTCCCTCGTCATTAGGAGGGAGCGCATGTGAGCCGTTCCAGATTTGATTTTAATAATGCCAATGTCTTCATTTCACATCACAGTCTCCTTAAATGTTCGGTTTGGGTTAAATGCAGTGCAACCACCACCCCTCCCTCCCTTCCTCTTCCCTCCTCACTCCCTCCATCCCTTTGACATTTAGGTACCTACATGAAAACACCTCTCAGTTCTTTTGATTTACTGTTCAAGGAGGATCAGGTGTGTCTGGCAGGAGTGTTTTGAGGGCAAGGAATTGTACTCATTGAAATAGAGTTTACCTTCCCTGAGAGCTGATAAAATAGACCAAAGCTCCCTGTATCCTGTGATGATGCCTCATGTCTTTGTTTTCAGAGTGGGTCTTAAAAGATTGTTTTTTCTAGTTAATAATTATGCATCAGGCCTTATTGCTGTTTACTGTATCACACACTCTCCCCGTATGGCCTCATGACTGCTACATAGTGTTTGACAGATCCACAATGTCCCTGTTTCACCTTTTCAAGTGCTGCTATTGTCAGCATGCAAACAAACAGGCTCAGCGCTGTTTCCAGCTCTCCCCCCAAAATGAACCGTCTGGCCTGGGAGCCGGCTAAAGCCAGAGGTTAGAGCTCCATTTTCCGCCCTCCTCGCCACATCACCATGACAACGGATATAGAAATCACACTGTCTCCTGGGAAGAAAAGCCTGGGTGACACCACACACTGGCACTTTTGTGGTACATGAGGAGAGCAGGGTTCATTTAGGCAAGCCGGTCAAGGATGAGTATTCAGCTCTCTGAAGAGGAAAGATCAGACTGGACAGAGGGGGAAAGAGGCCTCGGTCTAGGAGCTGGGCTGTAGCTCCAACCAATGAATCCATCCGCCGGAAAGAGAAAGGTGACTGATTCATTCATTCTTAAAATAGCCTAAAAGCCTGTCAGACTCATGTAAGAATTTGAAAATTTTGATGTTTGGTGTTAATTTTGCTGAATTTTCAGCCTGAGTTGCAAAAAAAATAATCTGAAAATGTCTATTTAGCTTTTACTCGTTTTCTCATCCAACTTCTCTAAAGGGTTGTGTAAGACATGAGAGGCCTCTACTGGCTACTGAGGTCCTAACATCTGTCGCATTAGTGGGAAACAAACCACATCCTACACAGGGGACTATGACATAAGAGGCATTGGAAGGAGCAGCTACTGTAAAATAAGCAGAACAGCATCCGAAATCCAGGCACAGCTGTGTAAAGTGTGCTGTATGGCAGGAAAGCTTATTAAAATTCAATGCACACATTGTTTGATGGATTAAATCTAAGAACTGAAAAGTCTTCTTCCTCTCTGTGTTTAAGAGCATGTGTCTAAATCCGTTCAATAAAACAGTCAAAGGCTTCACACTGTTCACTGAACAATAAAAATCGATACCATTAAACACTTCTTTAAGAAACCTTAAGTGTTTCCCCAGAGGCCTTGTCAGTTTCTATGTATCATATCTTTTTACACACTCTTGTCAATAAAACATTTGGGGGATCTTAAATTCTTCATTACATCTCTGAGGCAGAGCTCTTCACATGTCTTTTTTTTTTTTTTTCCCTTCTTCTTCCTCAATCCCAAACGTTTTGAAGATTCAGGTAAAGTCATAGATCAATAGAGAATATTCTTGGAGGAGTGAGCGTACCTTTCATGCAGCGCTAACTTGTTTCTTCCTGCGCCCTGGCCGTCTGGGGCATCCGTCCAATCAGAGGATCCCGTAAGAAGCATCCCAAGCACAAGCCTGATCATTCGCTTCCTGAATACATTCCAATTCCTTCACAGGCGTATAAGCAATTTTTACAGTAGTTAAGCAGAGGTGGAACTGTTTCACATAATCTTGCTTAGACCGTCTCCACTGTCGGCCCAGTGACAAATCATGTTAAATCCCAGGCTGAGCTCAAGCACAAAGTGGAATAAGCTTTTTGTGGCAATAAACATCAGAATACAGACGGCGCAAACACTCTAGCATAGAGTATTATCCATGCTTTTGGTACATGAAAACATCTTCTACCCACCAAGTCACAGTTTGTGGTAACAGATGTTTAATTTATGTCTGTTTTCCCTGTTGCATTCCCTTTTTTTCATAGCTTTTACAGAATATTGTGTTATAGGGTCAGGTTTGGTTTGATGCCTGAGGATGTCAGCATGTCAATAAACAATTAATCAAGCCCAGTTACTTACCTTTTTGGGTTTTTTTTGTTTGTTTGTTTGTTTTTTGCATCTTCTACTAACTTAACCCCTGGTCTTCACACCTAACTTGACACTAACTTGACTCTAGGGAGCAGCTTTAATTGTTTAACCTTAACGTGACCATGACAAAGTAGCCCATTCACAGTGGCCAACAGGCTTACTTCCACTACAAATAACAATGCTGTGTTGAGAAGTTCCCAAAACATACACAATTAAATGACACACACATACGGTTTGACAGCAAACAGACCCCATATGTTAGGTTTTACTCTGAATACATACACATGTAAACAGAAATAAGCATGATTTTGGAATTATTCTGCTATTTATATGTGAAGTATTGAGTGAAACTGCATTTGGAAGTAAAATAAACAGTAAATCACACTTTATTTGAACAGTGAATGTAACTTCAGCAGTGTATAATTTAAGATTCAATAATTCATCTGTTTGTTTTTTAGATTTTTTTTTTAGATAAATCATTACATATGATCTATAGATAGATAGAGACTTTCTCATTCTTACTCACATTATTTATTATTTAAAACGGTGCTGAAAAAAGGGGGATAATCCCAAAACTGTTATCATGACTAAAAATAGATTAAAATAAAAATGAGTTGGTGCTGATTACAACAATAATTCCCAAATTAATATTCCTTTTCAGTTTACAGGTTTATTTTCGGTGCTGACTGGAAGTCATGTAGTAGTTATGTAGTTATTTTATTCTTCACAGTCGGAACATGACAAACAGCAGAACATTTCAGAATCCCAGTGGCAGAACACTGAAAACAATTTGCCTGTGTTGATAAAATCTTTTTCAACGTCCAAAAATATGCAAAAATTTAATACAGTGGGACAGTGCTTTAGCAGCCAAAATAACCCATAAAGACAAAACAATTCATATCCTGAGACTGATATCATTACAATATTAAATCATAATACTCTATTATTATTATCACCCAGCCTGACCTGGAATTGAAAACAATTTTAATCTCACTAATCTGATTTAAATTGTATATATTTCACATGATCTGTTGAGATGTTACAAATACTCTATAAAGTGTCTGAATGTGGACTATCCAAACACAGCTGTATTAAACAGTAATAATAACAGCAGTACAATCTAACATACAAGTTAAAGAGCCACACCACATGATAGTTCTCACTTTTTAACCTTGTCTTGTTTGTTTTGGTATCGCTGTGATTACCCACTAACTTTGTTTTTTTGACTGCTGAACCTGACTCTTGACGTTTCTTGGTGCTGGGGCCCTCTGAGGACCGTGGCATGAATCCTACCCCCTGCCTCATCGCCCGTCTCTCTTCCCCTCCTCTCCTGCCTTCGCCCCATCCTGTTTGAGCTTCATCAAAGCAAAAGTAGCTCAAGGATTGCTAATGCTTCAGATGGTAGCACTAGTCCTAACAACCCTAAGGTTGAGGAATTCTTTGCAGCAGACTAAGGTCATTTTTTTTCCCTCCCTTCTCTCCCGCCTTCCTTCCTCACTTTCTCTCTCCATCTAACCCCTCTCTCCCCCAAAATGCTTTTCTCTATTAATCAGAGCTCACAGCTCAAACTGGTCTTCAACTTCCTCCCCAATCCTCACTAAGCCTGTCATTTCTGGCTATTATTTACTTTAATGGGCTTTGGCTGATCCCTGGCGAAGCCTTGGATCTGAGAATAATGCGGCTGAGGGTAGCAGGCCCAGACGCAAGCGCGGGGCTGCCTGTAGATTAGCTATGGCAGATGGGCTTTACAGGGGCTTCCTGTGAGCAGGAGTGTTGATTGAGAGGGCATAATGAGAGGGGTGGTGTCCTCACAATGGACCCAGCCACCTCGCTGCACCTCTTGCGTCCAAACAACCCCCCATTCTCCGAGCCCCTCTGCGCTCGCCCTCTCTCTCCACCTCCCTCTCTCTCTCTGAGTCACTCTCTCTCTCCTCTGTGAGGAAGTCGAAGTGCAGAAACAAGCACAAAAGCAACTGTAAATAACCATGAATGTTAATCCAGCATTAATTGGTTCCCTCTTAAACTGGGTGTGCACTTTCACAGGCTGGGCTTCTCCGCGGGTCATTAAAGGCATAGAGCCCCTCTCATTGTTTACTTAACGACCTTCTTCTATATTTCAAGTGACAGACTAATAAAATTGACCGTGGCTACAGTATCGGGATGACCTCACTCGCTTATGTTTTATCAGACTCAGTATAAAACCTGAGGTGTGATGCATGTGTTGTTGTGACTCCTCCTTTCCACTCAGTTTCTACTTGTAAAGCTTTCTCTGCACTCAAAAAAAAAAAAAAAAAAGATCTGGCCACCGTCATTGTTGTCATGACTCCAGTGTTTCTCCCTCACCTGTTTCTCTATACACTGTGGTGTTGACACTGGGCCCTGGGCCACGCTGGGGCAAACACTCTGCAAATGAAGTGTGGAAAACCCGCAGTAGGCCCGGGGTCAAGTTTGTGTACAAGAGTTAAAATTTTGTTGCGTCGGAGTCTCTGTGTCTCCAACTCTGGAAGTTTCCACACAAGGACCACTACACAATCCACAGACTCCAATTATCCCCTTCCTCTGAGCGCCTTAAGCAAGTTTTTCTAAACTCCTTTCACTTCGCTCTTGTCAAGCAATGAAAGAAAAACTAACCACCATGTCAAGAGAACTCAGCTGCCTAGCAACAGGGCCACAGTTTAATTCTGATTTGCTTCAGGTTTTGAGTAATGGGAATTGACAATGTTAAGCCAGTCACAAGTGTTGTTTGTCACCTCTGAAATGCAAACAAAAATGCATTGTTTTTCCAAAGTATTGAGCATGATTGATGTTTAGAGACCACAATGGTATCATTCATTTCTCCTTGTGTTTTTGCCAGGATTGATGTCATATCTTTTCATGGCAAGTTAAAGGTTTTGAAGGAGCATGAAAATGCACAGCTTTTCATCTCGCAGCAGACGACAGCGCAGTGCGTGCATTCATATAACTGGTGAAGTTTAATGATTCTATTCAGCTTCTGTTCATCTCACCCAGAAATAATTTAATAAGAAACTTTGCCCTTTAGAAGTCTCTGTGTCCTGTCACAATAGTGGAAGGACAGACAAAAGGCAACCTGAATACAACAAAGAGAAAGTTGTGAAAATGGAAGCCTTTGATACCCTCCATTTATTTGTTCTGTGACTTTTTGTAGGATTTGCTTTTCTTGACAGACTTTGATGCTAAAATATTTAAATGCCCAGATTAACACTATGGTTATGTGAGCGTCAGCAGCACATACATACAAATATAAAGGTTTCTCTTCAGTTCAGATTAGGTTTAAAAAAAAAGTTTGCAGTTTCATTTCTTTGAAAAAGTGACGTTTTGGAATATTTTTTTAATAAATGGAGAGAACACAAAAATCTGACATTGCACAGACAAATTGTCCTGCATCATCACTGAACAAATGAAATATTTTAAATCCATTTATTTTTGTCATTGATATGGTTTTTCTAACAGAAACTAATCTACTTTTTTTTAAAGGTAATTTTACACCCCATAATAGTGTAAATGTTCTACATTCAGTGTATTTTTGCAGATTTAAATTCACTTTCAGATCCAAAATCAGTATCATTTCTCCTGTAATTTAGACTATTTTCGACAGTCGCATGTGTCCTACACACTGTGCTTGATTGTATGATTTGGAAGCTGGTAATTTCTTCTGCTCCAAGGAGCATTTTTCAAAGGCACAAATGACACAATAAGAAAGCCATCCATCACAAAGGAAAATTAGTGTAGAAATAAATGGCAGTGTTTGGCTCTCTCCCTCTCTCTCTCTCCCTCTCTCTGTCCCATGTGAAGCTCAGATGAATATTGAGGCAGACAGCAGAGAATAGTCAACAATAACCTCAGTGACATCAAAGACTCAGACAGTGGTACTGGGGAAGCCCACAGAGGCCCAAAGACAAAATAAACAGTGGCTATGTCAAGCCCACATTTCTCCACCTATAACTCCCCCTTCAGATGTACCTGCTCCCATGCTGTTGTGTTTATACTACCATCTGCATTGGATTCCAAAGCTTTATCTTTGTTGCAAATAATTTTCTCCCACCCAGGGTTAACTCTGGGCTCAGTGATAATGCGCCATCTTATCCATAGCAGACACAAGAGGAATAAAAGGAAGACTTAATTTTTTTTAATTGTGGAAAAACCCCACTGTGTTTCTCACATATGCTGCTTTTTCAAAGCACATTTTAATATATGGAAAATAATCTCTTCCAAGCATATAGGTTCTCCTTTATATGCAGTTCAGATCTTGCGTGTATAAAGTGACAAGGTATGAAATATCACAGCATAAGTCATGCCTATGGCGCATGTAATTTGTAGACCTCACATCACAGCTACATTGTGATTCAGTTTGGCCTCTGTGATCATATCACAAGGCATGCTTCCATATTTACCACAAAGCTGCTTTCATCAAATATACATAATTTTATACAGGGTCTGGTAATGATCAGTGGTATCATTTAATTCAACAGTAAAAGGAAATATGGGTGGATGATGAAATGCAACGAGACTGTCATAGCTTAAACAAAAAGATGATCCGACGTGAGCTGGATGCATATCTATACGCCACAGTCATCATACATAAAGAGAAGTCTCTGCCTCATCTTCTTCTGGAAGTAGCTCATTTATAATCATCAACATGCTGAAATAATCAAGAACTACACCACCACAACAAATAGTGCTTGGTGTGAAAAACATATCTGATGTCTCTCAGGTTCTGACATTGTCTGAAATTTCTTCCTGCATCCATAACAAATGGCTTTTAGCACTCATGCCATCTGTCCTTAATGAGTCCATTTTCTCTCCAAGCCATTTCCATACTGTATTGTGCATTGCCTTACATGCATTTGCATAATTGTTCAAAGATTTTGCGCCAAAATAGATATCCATGCTGGGAGTGAGTGTGAAAGGATGAAGTTGGAGAAGAAAAGAAAGGCAGTGAAGATGTTTGTGAAATAATGTGCAGGGAAAATCCATTTTTCCCTCTAAGCCCCACAGTAACCTAATCAGGAGTTGCTTTATCTGCTAATCCACATTTAAACTTTAACCTGTAGGGGGGCTCTTTGTGTTAGTTAATGTAAGCATAAAAGCAGGGGCCGGCCTGAATGACTAATCAGATCCATCTTACATTGTAAGACTAAATAGCTTTTCCAAAAGGAAATCAGAATTAGCGTGACTTCCATCTAAAGAGAAGCAGGGTAAACTTTAAATGAAACAATGGCCATATAACAAAATGGGGGAGTGGAATAAATTACTGTTGAAAAGGAAACTTCTTAATCAGCTCAGCTGTCGAAGCCAGACAGAAACAGGGATGTTGGGTCATTTGGTAAATGAAGCCAGGGAAGGGCAAACCTCAAAATATAGATAGGCAGCTGTTAATGGAGTCAAGGCTGAAATAAAGTGGAAGGACAGGCATATAAACAGGAACAAATGCCGGCAATTTAATAAAAACTAATTTGACGGAAATCTTTGCAGGCCCACAGGACACGGTGCAGCTAAGATGATAAATGACGGTCATGACAGATGACATATTAGGCTTTTAATATTTCAGTATATAAAAAGAATTAGAAGTTTGAGCTCAAAGCAGGGCGTAAATGAGATTATCCAACAACAACGGCTAATTCATTGCAGTATTTTAAATATATCAGCTGCTGAATTTGACTGTTTCTATTGAGGAGACAGCCTACCGAACAGAACGGGGGGATGTCAAGCACATTATTGTCTTCCAAACCCTCGGTTTCATACAGGACATTCTTGGATTTTTTTTTTTTTTTCTTGTAACCGGTAGGAAAAAAATGGGAAATATATTCAAAAGCATTTGTTTAATGTCTTTCAATCAACATAAACTATGAATATTCATAATGGCCCATTGCACGGCTCTGAAACAATGCATTATTTACTATGACACAAGTAGTCCTCAATGGATTCCAAAGTCAATTACCTGTCACAACTGCTACATGCTAAATGGTGCAATTCACGTGAGGGATCAAGAGAAATGGTGATTTTTTTCACAGCTTTAAACATCTGTTGAGTTCACATTTACTCCTATAGGACTAACATTTAAATTTGTTTCCCTTCAGTCTTAAATTACATTGTGTGAAGACACTGAATCCTCATCTGTATCACAACAATGACATATGGAGCCCCAAAAATACACTTCAGTTTCTCTATTTTATTCATCGTTTCAAACAGACTGTACTGTTTACCATTTTGCCGAAAATGTTCTCCAATTATGCCCATTTTTTTCTGCTTTTATCCAACATTAACATTTAAACACTACTCTTGGATTCAATGAAGAGAGATTATTTAAAAAAAAAAAAAAAAAAAGCCAGAAGAGCATGTCACATTCTCCATATCAATGTATCTCACTATATAATTTTCTCTCCATTAGAGGCCGGGACATGCTTCTCTATCAGCATTATCATATCATTTGTGATATTTGATTCCTTTTTTTCCTCCATCTGCCCCCATCCCCCACTAAAACCCCCACCTGAATCAAGATAACGGACAATAATAAAAATCTCACACATAAGTCAAAGTGGATTTAACATTTTAGCCCCAAAATGATCAAATGATCAATCTAATGTCACCTAAAGAACAGTCGGATACTCAGAGGTGCAACGATAGGTTCACTTATAATAATTTTCTTCTATTCAAACCAAAAACATGAAAAACCCAATTCAGGTTGTGTACATATAGTTGTATGGATAATCCAAACACTGTCTAATTAGCTCACTGTATGAGAGAGGCTGAAAGCTGGGGGATGCACTCAAGGTGATTATCATTTTCATTTTAATAAAGGTAGCTGCCCCCATGGTATGTATGTGTAGTCTATTTATGAATCACACATGCTCCTAGGATACTAAATAAAACCGGGCCACTGTTAGATTGTGCTGTGGTCTCTGAGCAGGAAACTATGCATTCTCGCTTCCCAGGGTCTGAGCTCACGAAGGGGCGACATGTCCTCTGCTTCACTTTTGCTGTTATTGTCTTGTGTCTGTGGAGGTCCCACAGCCCTTCTGTAGGATCTAACTCCATCTAGTGGTCCTGTGGGGTCCCTTCAGCATCTGCACCACTCCTAAACACACAGATATTCCCACCACACCACTTTCACAATCTTCAAAACCACTTAAAAATATACCCACCCTTCGAGGATATGTCTGGGTATACGATTAAACTTCTTAATATGTATTTTTTTTTTCAATATCGTCCCTGTTTTTTCCTCTTTTTTGTTCAATAGGCTGTGGCAGCGGTGGTTGTTCTTCTGCAGGACCAGCCGGTTCATGGCTGCCAGGGGCTGGGGGTAATAAAACAATTTTTCGGAGCCAACACTCTGAGGCTAATAATAAAAGAAGCCATCTCAAGGGACATGTAATCTTTGTACATCCTCTAAAGCTCATTATTACCATAATACCACAATAAAGTTGTCTCTGTCATATTAATGTTACCCACTTTTTAGAATTCTAATGAAGTTGTCCAGTCCATTTTCATTTAGAAGATTACGATATGTAAAGAAACAATAAGGGAGGCCAAGGCTTTGTGACTGTAATCATGCAATTTACCACCACTCTCAGGTCTTATATGACAGGCCAATTTCCACACTTATTAAGCCTCTGACACACTTGAAATAATCGTATTAGCGTTTTTTGTGAAATTAGCCCAATTTCTGGGACACATTCTTGAATCGATGTAATAGACTCTTATACATAAGTTGTGATGTCTCTATTGCTGCTCAGCACCAGGCAGGGGGTGGAAAGGCCGGTCCTTAGTCAGAGCTATCAGTCAACCCCGCTTTCTGCTTGGCCTGCGATACGCCACACTTTAACTTCCTTCTTTAATCGTCTAATCATGGATGTGGTGCTAAATGATTTCATTGGCCCCAGACAGAACGATACGGATGATTTTAAAGCTTCAGGCGACGCCCCCACCGAGAGGCTCGGAGGAAAATCTGACCCTTTACTCCAACCAAGCCCGAAAACAACGACCCCTCTTGTTTTTCTCCCACTATGTTTAACACGGCTGACATTTTGCCTTGGTGCCATTGGTAAACATCGCCAAAGTAGCAAGCACGAAGTTGTGGTGTCATAATTCACCACCACAAAATGAGGCCGCTCACTGGGAGCGGTGGAAAGAAGAAACACAAGGCGCTCTGCTCATCGCCCCCCTCCAGTGAGGAATGCATACACTGCAAACCAGTTTCTTGTTGGGGTACGCCACATCCTGGTACTTTTATCTTTAACCTCTGACCCCGGACACATCTGGAAACATAGTTGGAGTCAAACGCGAGGAAGTTTTCTTTTCTCTTCGGTTATAGAAGAGAAGCTTTTAAGTTTTTCTGCAACAGAGTAGACACTGCTCTCTGAGAGAAGGGATGTTTAATGGCTGCACTAGCTATGAACTCTGGGATATTGTCCATTTGAGAAGTACAGTACTGTGCGTGGGACAATAAGATGGTGAGAAAACACCATTGTTCCTCTTGGCTGTGTGGCTTCAGGCTTGGAAGTAGATAAACATCTCAGCTGGAGCGAGTCGTCTTTGATGTTTGAGGACGATCTGGACACAGAGCTGCAGCCAACGCAAACATGCCCACGCAGGATATTTTCAACTTACAGAGACACGGTTCCTTTTTTTTTTCTTGGGATCAAATGTTTCCAATCAGCTCTTTATTGGTTCTTTCATTACTGTTTTCATAAAGTGGTAAAAAGGTGAACATTCGGATCTTTCGCTCCAAGTGTTTGCATTGATGGTTTCTTGGGGACAGACTTTGTTTATTCATCTTTAATATTATTCCAAATGTTTAACCCTTTATAGGGCACTCATACACATACTCTGAAATTCAAAAATTTCACCCTTACTGTGTTATTGGAGAACATATTAATACTTTATTACTTTTGTGGAAAATTGTTCAAAATTTTGTCAAAAATCAAGGTCAGTGAAGTTACCATATTTGGTTCATTGTCCATAAATGGCAAAGAAAAAAAATTCCAAGAAGTATAAGGTGTCCCAAAAAATGTATACACACTTAAAATAATTGTAAACTAGGTGTTTATTATAATTGTATAATTTTCCAAATGTAAAAGCTTTTACAAACATCATTTTACTGTTTTTTCACCACTTGTTTTCAAATTGACGTCTGTTCTGGTCCAAACACTGCTGACAACGTGAAGCAGTGGAATCACACACATCAGAAAACAATTTCCTTGGTATTTGTGTGCGTTCATGTTCAATGGCTGGTCTCATAGTGTAGACGTTGTCTTTTCTGTATCCCCATAAAAAATTAAAAAAAAAAGTCGAGTGAACATGGAAGATATTCACTGAAACCCCTCCGTCCTATCCACCTGTTTGGCAAGATCTCATCAAGGAAAGATCGTCACTTTGAGAACAGGTGGTGAAAAAACAGTAAAATAATGTTTGTAAATGCTTTTGGGTTTGAAAAATTATACAATTATAATAAACACCTAGTTTACAATTATTTACAGTGTGTATACATTTTTTGGGACACCCTGTACATATAAAATATACAAGAAAAACACATGTAAGGTGCTGGGGATATGTATCTTTGAACATTATAACATCACTTTTACAACATTAGACCAATATAAGTGCTGATCCAGACCCCTGTCCGCATCCACATGACCCCTTTGAACATCATGCCTTACATTAGTACCATTACTTCCTGGTACCTAACACAGCAGGTCCACTCACTGTTCATGCACAGGTGGACCTTACA
>JAQQZY010000014.1:20764033-20779775 GCA_030068375.1 Ostorhinchus rueppellii
TATCTTTTTTAAAATGATTCAAGTAAATCCCAACAATTCAGAAATATTTAATACGTCGAAGTAATTGATACCAACCCAGTGCCATTATGACTGTTATCTGAGAACCCCACTTAGCTGCTGCAAATCATTTACTCACTGCTCATGTGTTCATTCTCATGGCTCTTTTACCTCTCACTGGGGTGTCCAAGGGCTGTGCAGTTAACACTCACACCCCTGCTCCAGCTCTCACACTAACTGAGGCAGATCACACGTCTCTGCCGCTACTCACTTATAATTTAAGCTCCTTCTGACACTTTACAGAACAAAAGAACTCTGAGGGGCTTTGGGGGGCTAACTCATCTGTCTCTCCAAAAATATAATATCCTGCTAGGGCGTTTCTCTAGATATTTCATTTCCTGTGTGAACACACTGAAGCATTTTCCTATTTGCTGTAATATCAGTGAAATATCTCGCATTAACCAGTGCAACGAATGGCAGATGCTTGAGGCCTTAAGAGCATATTTCTGCATTTCTTAGCACCAGATGTACCTCGTTAGCATTGTTTTTTCCTCTTGTCACTTTAAAAGAGTGTTTTGACTCATGAAATGACTGTAATGTTTTCACAATTAGCATTACAGTTCTTTAGCTTTTATCTTTTTCACAGCTAACATGTATTTCTTGTCTGCACTGTAGTTGAAGGTGGCTGAGGGCGCCTCTGCTGCTCTGCGTAGTCTGTACGGCACCCGCTACACCAGTGGACCTGGTGCTGCAACCATCTGTAAGTACAGGAAACAGTACAGTGGCACTCCCTTTTCCATGGGGAAAATAGCTGATCGAGAAGAACCTTTATGGTCTTATTTTCTATCAAATAGCATGCGTTGTGATGTGCTCACGATGCATAAACCTCAGAAGATGTGGCCTCTAGAGGCAACAAAAAGCAGCAACTTATCAGGAGCCACAGCTATTTCCTTGAACCAAGGTCCTTTTTTTGGGCAAACTAGTATTTGACTGATAACACGTTCAGTCTGCCCGGGGTCATCAGCATAGCCCACTCTGCATAATCTCCTTCTCCTTATCTGCCCTCAGACCCTGCTGCTGGAGGCTCTGACGACTGGGCCTATGACCTGGGAGTGAAATATTCCTACACCTTCGAGTTGCGCGACACTGGTCGTTACGGCTTCCTGCTGCCAGAGTCTCAGATCAAGCCCACATGCGAGGAGACCATGCTGGCCGTCAAGTACATCGCCGCCTACGTGCAGAAGAACCTCTATTAAAGAGAGGAACTGCCAGGACCCCTGCCAACTCCCCTCCTCTGTACCAGCCCCCAGCCCCTCCAACCTCTCAGCCATCTCCAGCCTGTATCCATGGATACGAGCACCACCCGCCATGTTTCCTCGCTGTGCTTGACAGAATGTCAAGATGAGTGCAAACAATAAAATCAATGATCCATCCCCACATTCTGAATCAATTTTTTATGTGTATATGATAATATGGTGTCTGAAGGACTCTACTTTTGTTGTTATATGTTAAAAAAAAAAAAAAAAAAAAAATACACACTAGAATGGCACCCTAAGTGGAAAAACATCCAGTCTCCTGCTCCTTTTATGGATCGGCTTCAAAAATGTAACGGGGTCATTCCAGGCCCAAACCCTGACCTTACATTGAGTTTCATGAAACTTAGAGCAATACTTCGATAACAAAACCTCCTTGACAAAACTACTAATGTATTATGAATAAAGTGATGCCCATGCTTATAAACCTCAATACAAGCAAGCCATAAAACCTGCTTACTCTGTCCCAAACGTTTATCTGTCCCTTCATTTGAATAATCATGAATGAAGACAAGAATCGAAAGGATCAGCTCATTTTACTGTATCATTCTTTGGATCATTCTAGTTGAGCTGGCACAGATCCAGTGGCGGAGGTTGGGTGGGTGTGGGTATCACTCTTTAAGGATTTCAATGCAGTAGCACAGTACGTGACAACCACAGAGTGTTCCTTGGCAGGGTCTCTGCTCTGCTAAGTATCTGACTGAGCGGAGAAAAGAAAGGAGCCAAAGATCAGCTGGGATCAGAACTGCAGTGACACACAGTTCTGAAGCAGAAGGTTTCTGTAGCGTTGTGACAGATGCAAGACTTTAGATGGCACAACTGCACAAAAGTGTCAAATCTGCACCAACACCCTGTTCTGTGCATTTTAAGGACGGAACAAGGACGAGTATATTTAATAAGAAGCACAAAAAGTACAGTTAATTCCCTTTCAGTCAACAGAAGATCAGCACGTCTACACCACTCGATCTGAGAAATAACTGTAGAGGACTACTGTGACCACTAAAAATAATTCCCTGTTGCGTAATTCACTATAAAGACCAGTGACCTCTGAGACTGCTCCTTTGTCTTGTCCTTCACTGGGCTATGAAGCCTCTAAACCACCAGGTGGCGACATCATTTCATCACCAATTAACGGAACATGACGTCCTTAATGTCAGCAGCTCTTTACAGCATCATCTTCATCACCATCCTCATCATCCACATTGTGATCAGTGAAGATGATACCAGCGGGAGGGGGTGCTATAAAGGTCAAGGCTGCAGAAATGGATCAGGATCAGTTTTATTTTTCTAAACACAGATGTGAATTTAGGGGTGATTTGATGCTCAGCTGCACAATAAAAGCCTCCCCTGTGCACGCATGCTTACAGATTTCAGTGGAAATGCTGGATCCTTGAACTCTATGAACTGCAGGGGGTGTGGAGGCGCACGTCGGAGGCAGGTGGGTGTGTGGAGCTCGTCACGTGACGCAGCGCCTGGCTACTGTCATACTGCTATAAATCCACCTCTGTATATCCAGCCAGTCCTTTCCTCCACGCTGCCGTGTCTCCGAGTCCAGGCTACGCTGTAGCTTTGACTTTATCCTCCGTCATGGCTGGTATGTGCTTTTCTATTTCTGACTTTTTTTTTCCCCCCCGTCCGCGTTCACATGGTTCTGTGTAACTTTTCTGAAGTCGGTTTGTTCATTTAAGACGCAAACTTCAGGAGTTTAGACGCACTTTGTTTGAGGCGATGATACATGTCCAAAAAAAAGAAAAGAAAAGTGTTTGTTTGATTTACACGCAACTACTTGTTTGTTTCCTTAAATATGTGGCGTTTTATTTATTTATTTTCTTCTTTGTTGGAGTTAGTACATCTCAAAAGCATAATGAAGCTACTTTATTTGACAATGCCTGCTTATTTCACTCCAATTTCAACTTAAAGGGTGACCGTATAAGACATGAGTAAGTTTAGAGACCTTTTGTCTTCATTTCAAGTCAATTTGTTTGTTCAGCTGCACTGAAAACTGGGATTAAAATAACCATACATACTCCACTGGTGACAGCCTTTCTCAGCAGCATGATTGAATGACTTTGCACATGGCTATTTGGAGCCTTTTGAGGTTACAGAAGTAAGTTTGGGCTTCTGTACATCATGATTCTACATATTTTAAGTCCCTTTTTTTGAGGTGCTGTCTTACAGAGAATCTGTCCCTCAGTCCAAATGGAAGGATGTGTGCACAGGCCACCATGAGAACCCACAGCTGAATAAATCTCAGCATCTTTAAAGTAGAATTAACCCCCTGAAGCCCAGGAAAGTACAAGTGTGAGCTTCACTGGAGACCAAAGCATGCAACAGTTTATTCAGATGCAGTTTAAAACATGTCATGGCTACATCCTTTGCAGTGAATGACTTTATTTTATTTGTTTTTTCAATAAAGCTGTGAAACTGTAGCCTACAGAGGATAAAAAGTTGCACTGCTGGTTCTAAGGAGGTTAAATATCTGTGCCAAACCAAACCACATGCACATACACTGGTTTGACCAATTGAAAAGTGGGTGTGAGAGTAAAGGAGGTGTGGCACTGAGTACTAGCCAGACAGACTCAATGTTCCTGGCTGATTTTTGTGGAACTGTGCAGATAGTAAGGGTGTAGGATACAACTCCCACAGGATGAATGCAACAAACCACAACCCTCCCCCTTCAGCTGCCAGGATAATTTCGTCATCTCCACTTTTATATGCCTTCTCACAGGCAAGTCATTGTTCAGAAACATGACTTGGCAGGTAGTTGACAGATTTTTTTTCCCCCCTCTACTGTTAGACGTGACAGAGTAGGCACCACGCTATTAGTGAAACTCACCTTAATGCGATGTTTAATTCAGTACCTCGTATTTAAATCACTCGAAGTGGCTGCAGTGTAAGCATAGCAGCTACTGAATGATGTACGCCATGCTCTTACTGCTTCAATAGTAGGAGGCTGCTACATGTTTAATGTTCTATCGTCGTGAGAAGTAGCAGAAATTCAAACTCTATACAGTCAGACTGGTCTATAATCTTTTAGCACACAGAACGTCCTCTGAACTACATGTAAATGGGTCAAACTCAAGTCTTTATTTGCCAATTGCTGAAGTATTTGGTTTTGTCTGCAAACTGTTTTTATATTGGCTGTTAAATTCCACTATTCAGCTTCTTGATAAATTCCTTTTTAATATATTGGTGATGTCTTTAAGTGTACATGACTGACGTTTCCCCCGGTCTCTCCTCTACAGACCAGGCTTTTGTGACATTGGCTACCAATGACAACTATGCTCGGGGTGCTATGGTTCTGGGCAAGTCCCTGCGAAACCACAACACATCCAAGAAGTTGGTGGCCCTCATTGGTCCACAAGTATCAGAGCCTTGCCGGTAAAAACCTGCTCTCAAACCTGTGGTGGCACATTTATGAAATGCCCACATTAGCATTTGTTTGCTTTTTTTTTTTTTTTCCCCTTCTCTCCTTGTACTGCCAATCGGAGGTGGCTAATCCCAGCTCCAAAGAGTAAAAGTCCTGCCATGTATTTGTTCCAACCATTCACTGAACACAGCTGCTCATCCTGGTAGATGGAATCACCTGTTAGGTGAACAGGTAGAACTAATACATGGCAGGACTTTGGCTCTGTGGAGCTGGGATTACCACCTCTGTTGCCAAGGGTGACTCATTTTGCGCCGTTTCATGCTAGGAATGTCCTGAAGAGGATTTTTGACGAGGTGCCAGTGGTGAACGTTCTGGACAGCGGGGACACGGCACATCTGGCAATGATGAAGAGACCTGACCTGGGCGTCACCTTCACCAAACTCCACTGCTGGACACTCACACAATACTCCAAGTGTGTTTTCATGGACGCAGACACACTGGTGAGAAGTAATGTTGTTAATTCTCTTATTAAAGTCCTTATGAAACGGATCGAATGTCTCGTTCTAACAATAGTCATCGGAACATGTTTGTTTTTTTTATTTTGTTTGCGTCCTAGGTGCTCTCAAATATAGATGAGCTGTTCGACAGAGCAGAACTGTCAGCTGCTCCTGACCCCGGCTGGCCTGACTGCTTCAACTCTGGGGTGTTTGTTTTTTGTCCTTCAATGGAGACTTATGGCAGACTGCTAGAGTATAGCACCAAACATGGCAGCTTTGATGGTAAGCCAGAAGGGACATGCATCTGCTTTGTCATACTCTTTCTGCATTTTGATGCTGAAATCGCACATATTTGAGTCATTCATCTTAGATTTGTTTGTTGGATACTGATATGAAGATTAAATGTAGAGTATAATCAAACTTTGATAATTCATTCTCCAAATTGTTCACTTGAGTCGCAGCCTTGAATTTGTTGCGTTTACCAGTTTGTGTTAGTCATTTTAGATAAGAATTATTGAATTAATTGTCTACTAGTTGAGTCTCATCTGAAAACATTGTTTGCACTAAATTACAAGATTGATCTAGTCTAAAATTTGTCACGTCTGAGTTCCTACATCGACAGTCGTTCAGTCATATTCAAGTATTTAAGCTTTGGCTTGTTTGCGTAACATTTTAGTTTGCTGTTAAGTGATTTTTAGATCCTTCTTGTTTATCTTTTCCTCTAAGTAAGGCCTTTATCGAGCCTGTTGCCTGGACACAAGGCCCTCCTGTCACAGACCCTCTAGCTCCACTGAGTTATTCTCAGGGGCTCAACCGGGTGGGGTGGAGGTTAAATTTGAGAGGCCCTGTTTTGCACAGAGCACGGGTTGACATTCAACAACTCCGCTCCATGAGGTGTAAAGTAACTGAATTGTGGCCGTCATTTTGGCCCCGTATCATGTTTACTGGACGTTTCAGATCAGATGCTGACAACGGCGTGACTTGACATTTATTAAACTCACTCATCTGCGCCATTAAAGTTGGCTTTCATGATGAATATTTGGACCTGTGCAATCATTCGTTACTAAAAAAAAAAAAAAAAAAAAAAATCTAATCAGTCAAATTTATCATGACAGAACTTGCACTGGCAGATAAAATCAGCTTTACACATTTTTGAAATGAATCCGACTCTTCCACAATCTTACATTGCACCAGATGGAGCTTTTAAGTTTATTGGGTTACCCCTTAAAGGACTCCTATTTAGCTAAACCCACTTTTATTAGTCTGTGGTTCATTTGTGTATTTGGACCCTAATAGTTCAGTTTGAATTTGAACCTTATCTTTATATTTATTTTGGCAAAATTGACTGGATTTCTACAACCTGTCTTATTTTGTCTAACTAGTTGCATCATGACCTTTGCACATATAAGGTCAGGACTTCTGATGAACATTTCTGAGTTCGACATAATTGTTTATCAGCAACAGCAGTCGTAGTAAAAACTCAAAATGTCC
This sequence comes from Ostorhinchus rueppellii, assembly GCA_030068375.1. Classification (NCBI taxonomy): domain Eukaryota; kingdom Metazoa; phylum Chordata; class Actinopteri; order Kurtiformes; family Apogonidae; genus Ostorhinchus; species Ostorhinchus rueppellii. Next base: position 20,770,702 of record JAQQZY010000014.1, read on the forward strand.
AAACTTTGACCAGATTACCCAAGATGCTCAGTTGGTGTTTGAACAGGAGAGAGCAGCACAGCCTGGGGGGGTGGGGCATGAAGGGGCTCATTTGCATTTAAAGAGCCAGCGCTCCAAACTACCTTTCTGGTGTCATTACTCAGAATTGGGGTTGAAAATGGACCTGTAGAGTTGAATGAATGAAGAATTTAAACCATAGTATTTACAGTTTATATAGACCACAGGGAAATGTGTTAAAATGTGTAACACCCATTTTTTTGTTTTAAATGGCTAAATATCACTGCTTTAAAGTCTATCATGTATCACGTGTATTGAGAGCTTTTATTGTGATGGAAGTAATATTGAGAGTATGTAAACTGACATCATCCTCTATTATTTTTAGGCACCTAGCTACAGAGATGTAGACAAAATCTGTTATTGCTAACTTTTATTTCTCTAGTATCTGTATGTTGGTTTATTTTATTGTATTGATCTCATTTGTATCATAGAACATCAAATGGTGAAATAACATTGAAAAAAACTATTCCTAATTGAGATGTTCAAATTTTTATAAATGGATCCACTGGAAGTCACTAAAATTTTTTTTTTTTTTAGTGACTTCTAGTGGTGACTTGACAGATTGTGTTGCTCTGCCCTCACCTTTCCCTTTCCTTATAGTGACCCCTGAAACCACTAGAGCCGGTGATGACTTTGTGCATTCTTCACCTTTAGTTGAAGGTTCCAAACTCGGCCATAGTCAGTCATATCTTCCCTTAATACTGGATCCCACCTGCATTCATAACATGGTGGATTCTGAGGTGGACCCTCTGTAAATATGGAGCACTATAGGGTTAAAACTCAATAGTTGATGTTCTTCTAGGACTATTGTGACCACTTATTGACTCATTATGGACGTCCTATTGCATTCCTGTAATTGGATCCTCCTAAATCCCCTTCAAATCTTCCACACATTGAATCTTTAAGGCTCCTGATATATTGGTCTCATATTACCCCGCCCATGTTGATGATGATTATTATTAGTCTAGTTTGTTCCAGCTGTAGTTTCTCTGTCCAGCCACAAAAATAGTGCACAAAGGAAATGGTTGTGAAATAAACAAACTTGGAGTGAGGTCTAGAAGAGCCATTCTTCTTGTCGGTAGCACTGATTAAATTACTAGTCGTTTCCCCGTCTGATACTATGAAAGACCGTCTGTGATGGAGAGTTTACTGGAAAAACTAATTGGTCTGCTTTGTCATGGCCAATGCTTTCAAGCGCCGACTGATTCTGGCTGCTACGTGCGTTTGTTGGCAAATATCAGGATTGCAACAAATGACAAAAGAAAGTATTGTCTAAGTTTTGCAGGGAACATTTGTGCATGTGACTCAATGAGAATGTAGGTACTAGACCATTTGATTAAATGGTTTCACCCAGTATGTGATGTGTGTGTCTGTGTACCTAATGGCATGCTAATGGGTAAAGCGGTCTTATTTATAGCCATATCTTTTCATGTGCACTGGAGCATGAGTTGAAGTTGCTTTGACCTTTAGCATTTGTTCACTCTACTCTGAGGAATACAAGATGTACACATGCACTCATCTGTCTCTCTGCACATCATGGATAATATTAAGGACTCTTGAGGAAAGGGAACAAGAATAATTTTGTGGGTGAATGCAGAGGCTCTACTCTACATCTGTGGTTCCACTGTAGCCGACTGCCAAGATAAACTGGCAGAGTTGGATGCACATTCTTGCTGAGCTCTGTTCATCCCTTCAAAATGAAGATGCTCTGGGCCATATTAAAGTTTGGGTGAGGTTGTGGGTACAGAAAAAGCACAGCTATGCATGTTATTTTAAAACTGCAGCAGTCTGAGCTTGGACATACTGTACAGTCCTGTGCTGTAGAAAAGCAACATGTGAAAGTTGTCGCCGAGGCCAACCACAGCTCATCTTGGTCTGGTGTCAAGTCAAGATTTACAGCGGTTTAGTTTGAATAGTCACTGAACTTGTTTATGCTTGTCCTGCTTAGAATGAAGTGGTGTTTGTGGATGGGACTAAAATTGTTAGGTGCAGATCTAATGTTACAGTAGAGAAAGAATTTCAGCATTTAAAGGGAGCTAACTAGTAACCTGCTTAATATCAGCCAAGCCTTTACGCTAAAGGGAAGCGGGGTTGTTTATGTGAGCTGCCACTGTGATGGCTCCAAAACCTGAGGTAGCTTCACTGGAAAATTAGTAATAACCCAAAACACTTCACATACTTGTGTCTGGTCCTATTATTTAAAGCTGAGTAGTCATGAATAGGCCTGGTATCACTTGAATCTGTTGATTCAGTCTGAGTTTCCGGACTAATACAAAAAGTGTTCGATGCCTTTTTATGGAACATGAAAAACTGAAGGAAATCAAACTAAAGATCACTAGTCTGACCAGACATTTGACACAATTTTTTTTTTTTTTTTTTTAATAGTTGGTGCCATAATGTGAGTTTTACAAGACATTGGCATGAAAAATGTAGCTTTTCATGAGTAGGGGTGGCTCGACTGTCGGAGTCTTGTTGAATACATGTGAAGGATGGTGGCAGGTTCAACGGTCAGCTCTCGGACATCGTGCAGGGGTCAGGTGTGAGCATGGCCTTCATTAGCTCAGTTAGCATAGTGCACAGTAACAGAATGTTTTTGAGGAAGTATCATCATTTAAGAGTGTGGCAGCAGGTATTCATGTCAAACAAACTTACTTCTGTAGCGCATTCCCCCTCAGTACTGAGTTCTAAAACGGCTCAGATGGTTTAGAGGACGAACAACAGGCAGTCCGTCTTTGTCAAATATCAGGTGAATAAATCCTCACCGCTGTGTTGGATTAGAGACAAGAACTTCCTCTAAATATCCCTGCGCGTTGCTATAACATGCTGATCTATTGATGCCATCAGCAGAGTTGGGTGTCGACAGTAATGTCCATGTGACAGACTCTGTAAATCATGTGCAGTCACCGTGATCACTATAGGCATTCACTGTGCTCAGTCTTGACATATGGCGTGGTATTAAAAACCCCAGTGAAGGGGAACTACTTCTGTATTCAGAATAAGTGGGAACATCTTGCCAACTGCTTGTCTGGCCCGATCTTGGATGAACACTGACAAATGCACACCAATGGAATCAGAAACGCTAATTAATGTGGCTGTCACAGGTGTGCGGATCATTTGATCCATTCCCACACGACTGTTTTCACTGAATTGTTTCGGTCACTAAACATGTGGGAACATTTTATATAAAGTGCATTTCATTAGTCGACTGCTGCTTTCCCAAGACAGGTCTGTACCACCAACTGTAAACAGACTGTTCGTTTTGCTTTACATTCTACGACTCAAGATAAGCCAGATGGTTTGTAGCTACTGGAGAATGTGTGGGGTAGAAAGAAACCTGTTGGGTCTTCATTAACAATGGGTTCAGAGGTGGCGTATACGTAAATCTGAGCTGCCCATTGAAAACTTTAAAATAGAATGAAGTGGATGTAGCTTTAAGAGGAGATGTTACCAAATGTTTACTTGTTTGCAGTAGGTCCCCTTAAAAGTTTAATCTAAAAATACTGACACATCAGACTCTCACTCAAATGTGCGTCCACTCGACCTGCAATAGTTTTCTGTATTTGACGTCACTGTTTAGTTGGAGCGCCGCCCATTAAAACCATTGTGACGCCCTGGTATGACCTGCCTCAGTGTCTACATGATGGTATCCATGGCACTGACAGGAAATATCTGCGTTGCTGTAGATAGAGATCAACACTGACACAACCTGTTTGGAACAGCTGTACGGAGAACGCAGGCTAAGTACAATGGATGAGCTGTTTTTAATCAGCTGGATGGGGGTCTATAAGGACAGAAGGGGCAGCGCTGTGAGGACAAAAGGGTCATGGGGGGGGGTGTTCAGAGTTGAACAGTATAGTTTTCACATCTTTGTGCAATCAATTAATCGGACTATAGGTGAGCAGTCGGGAAGAAGGGCTTTTCTTAAACAAAAGCCTCTGAAGGAAAAGGCAGATCGGCAAACTGTCAGTATAATCCCAGATTGAATGGAAAACTCTGACATTCCAGGATGTAATTAATAGAGGAAAGTTTTAAAGGCTGACAGTGCTTAACAAATGTATGGACCACCTGTCATGAAAACATAAATAACTTCATAGTTTATCAAACTTGTTTCAAATGAACAATTTCACTGTTATTCATACAGAAAGTGACCAATTGGAATAACAAAATAGTCCTTGTTGACAAATAACTATAAATGTCCATATTTAGTGTGTCCACTTTTGGTGCAGATAACAGTTTACATAAAAACAATGGCAGAATACAGTTTTGCACAGGAATGCAAGATGATAACTGGAATTGTGTAACTTGAGTCATTTGCTGCGGCTTCCTTTACATTTTTGGAAAACATTCAACTGGAAAATGATAGCAACAATAGTTCTATTTTAGCATTAAAGATGTGGTTTGGATAAGACCTTACATATACTGGCGGATTAACCATTATAGAAACCTAAAATATATTTAGGTAAACAGAAATACTGTTAAAAAATTATGGCAGCAGTGGAAAACTCCTTATACTGGGTGGTGGTGTTTAGGCTCCATACATTACAACAGTTGGAGTAAGAAGTGACCCCAGAATGACTCTGACTCGGTATTTTTAGAGTTGTTCCATGTAAGCCTATAGCAGCAGGAAGCCTGTGGAGCCACCTACAATGCATGCAGTACATTTAAGAGTCCTCAGTATTGGAGCTGAAGTCCTTGCCATTGCTTAAAATCTAGACTTGGGAGCTCAGTGACCTAGAACTATCTAATTTAATCCACATAAAGATGGAACGGTGAAGTTTATTCTCAAATAGCAGCTCTGTATACATTTTCCTTTCCAACTTTATGGATCATTTGTCAGAATCGAGCCATGTTTATACTTAAAGCATTGTGTGAACAGCATGAGTGTGTGGTCATCCACACTGTAGAGGTGCTCGGAGCCCAACCTAAAATCAATGTAGTGCTTTGTCAACTATTAAAAAATAGACTTCTGCTACTGAATCCATGACTGTAAACTCTTTCCACATGAAGTCATTTGTTTGTACTTTTGGTTTTTTTTGCTCTTTTGCAGGGGGAGACCAAGGTGTTCTGAATGGCTTCTTCAGTGATTGGGCAACAGCTGACATATCAAAACACCTCCCCTTCATCTATAACCTCAGCAGCATAGCCATCTATACTTACCTTCCAGCATTTAAGCAGTAAGCACTAAGTTTCCTTTCCTGTTTACACTTGCCCTCCAGAAGTTTAAAGCCTAATGTGCTACAGTGCTGGGTCTGTATAGGAGACCGAAATGTTGCTGCATAAGAAAAAGGCACGTCAAGAATACAAGGCCAAGGTGTAAGCGGATACACGATCACATGAACGAATGGTCACACTGTGAAGTAACATCAAGTTACGAGTGAGATGAGCAGTAGGATTCCAGCAGCTCCACTGAAGAGCCCCCCAGTAGACTTCGGCGCTGGGTTGGATGTCCACCCCTAAAGCTCTGAACAGCTGATGCGATTCCAAAAATAGAGCGGTTTATTTCAAGCTCTTTTATGTTTGCCAGCAGTATCGGTCATTGTGCACTAAAACTCCCCCTGGTTTTCTGACGGTCACTGTCTATCTGCATCTTCTCACTGGAACAAACCCCTCATCAGCACGGTGTTGGGTTTGACATTTCCTGGCAACAAAGTCAGAATGATGGGGGATAAACATGTATTTACTTGTAAGTTGTCAGCAATACTTCTACTTAGCAGGCCTGACACTTGGAAGAAAACAAATCCCACAGCAGCAGATGCAGGTTTATTTGTGTACAGATGCTGTTTGCAGATCGAAATTTAAGATTAAATCAAATCTACCCCGCTCTCATGGCATTTAAATGACTGTATTTTCTGGATCATTTGTCTCTGTAACTTTCTACACCACATTTACCCCGATGTCTTATTTCAGGTATGGTGGCAATGCCAAGGTTGTTCATTTCTTGGGTAAGACCAAGCCATGGAATTACACCTTTGACCCCAAATCCAAACGGATCTCAGGGAGTGTGCAAGAGGCCTCCACACATCCCACCTTCCTCCTGGACTGGTGGACCCTGTACTCCAGTGCTGTCGTGCCAATGCTGTTTGAACAATATGGAGACCAGCCTTTTGAGTCCGGATGCGTGGAGGTGAATCATTATGTTGTAGTTTGTTTTTGCTGAAATGGCAGCCATGTCACACCTCAGACATATGTTGGATCATTATTACGTTTTAAAATTGATAGACACAGGGATTGACAAAGTCAATGTTGGTAGATCCCCCCCCCCCCCCCCCTTGGGAGTTTATTGTACTACATCAGCCAAGAATAGAATAGGTCATGTGATTTCCTGTTTTCTCTTTTCCTTAGTGGTTTTATGTTGACTTTCACTGATTCTTGCCTCTTTTCTGACTGTTTTCTAATCGTCTGATAAAGTTGCCGTACTGTGACATGGGTACTTTTGAGAGTGGACAGGTATGAGAAAGAGGAAATCAGTTATTTTTTTTATTACTGCTATAACAATTAACAACCACTAGATGGCGACTTGATAAATGCTACTGCTAGTCTTCAAAATGACCTCAGAGCTTTGTGTGTCTGTCTGTGGTGATTAATGTTAGAGATAAATCCTGTCATTCAGCAGTACACAAATACATTTTCCATCACATACTTGATAATTATCTAAAGTATCCAAATATCTATTTTAAGAGCACATAATAAGACTTTACTGCTCGTCCACCAGATGTAGCTGGTGACCACAAGAAAGGATCTAGGGAGCAGAGAATGCATGTTTTTGGAAACTCATAACTCTAATATGTTAACATGATGCACAATAGGCAACCACTTAACGCAGCCTCTGAAATGGCTGAAACGCATCAGGGTGCACTTACTGACTTGGAACTTATTTTCACTTATGCAAATGGTTAAAAATGGCTCACCACCAAAGGCTGTTTGACCTCCTGGAAAAAGCCTTTGAAATCCATCAGAGCACTTTTAATGTCTTAGCAATGAGTAAAAACACTTAAACAAGTGAAAGTCTGTCAAACTGCCCCCCCGATCAAATATGCCTAAAAACAACTGGAAACACCTGAGTACTTATGAATTCCTTACCAGTAATCTTAACCTATCCATACAAACCCAGTCTAAAATGAGTTTTCAGAGCACAGAATATGGGTTTACTGCTCGACTTTTAAAATTGCCTGAAGGTGCCTGAGAAACTGTAGCAATCCAAGGAGTCCTTAGGAATTATTTTTTAGGTGTGTGTGTGTGTGGGTTTTTTGTTTTTTTTCTCAACACAGGATGCACATGATCATTCATATTAAAAAAATTGGTGATTGCCTTCCGGAGTGCCAAACACTTATCAAAATCACTGAAGTCATGTACAAGAACTGTCCAAAATAAGTCTATTCAGAGCACATCAAGTTTTCATAGTAGTATTTGAGGCTATTTCTTGGACTTTCATACTACTAATGCATGTTTCTGAAATGACATGGAAACCTTTTTAATGAGAAAGTTCATGAGTGTCCTAACACAACTGTCAACTCCATCCATTCAGGACACTGGAGGTTAGATCCATTTTCTCTAGTTTTTCCTTCTGTCCCTACTTTTTAAAATAAGAAAGGGGTTCTCAACCCTGGTCCTCGAGGGCCGCGATCCTGCATGTTTTAGATGTTTCCTTCTTCCGACACATCTGACGGTCGTTATCGGACTCCTGTGGAGCTTGTTGATAGGCTGATCATTTGAATCAGGTGTGTTGGAAGAGGGAAACATCTAAAACATGCAAGATAGTGGCCCTCGAGAACCCCTGACCTAATGCATACCATTACTACATGTTAAACACTGAACACAACAGATAAATTTTTGTTTAGTCCTTGTCACTAATTTGTATTTTCCCACTCCTTCATATTTCTGTTCAGGACTCAAGCTTCAGTTCACATGCGCAAGCTTTGGAACCCCAAATGTCCTCAGAAGAACGGAAGCAGAAATGGGAGCAAGGTCAGGCGGACTACCTGGGAAGGGACTCATTTGATAATATCCAGAGAAAGCTTGATACTTTTCTCAAATAAAGAAGGAATGAAGTGGGATGTTAAGAGCACTTGCAGTTCAACAAACTGACGCCACAGGCCTCAGCTAGACACCAGTTGAGCCTCTCTATCAGCACTACCCCACCATGCTCCAAAGACCTTTATATAATGGGAAATGTAAAGTAAAATCTCATGGCCTCAGATTTCCTATCTGGTGTTGACATTATTCATTGTAGCTCTATCAGTTCTTCTGCGCTGAAGAAAGTCCAGCACTATTTCTAATAAAATTCACTATTTTTGTAGGCACTCTGACTGAATAGTCTGCTTCTTTTCTCATTGTTAATACTACTCTTGAAAGGAGATGGCATCAGGAGTTGAACTTTTTGTCTGTGAATATTTACACAGTACTTAATGAACATTCATTTTTTACTACAGTCATCTAGCAGTATGTTCTTTAACTTAACAGAATCCAGTTTATTCTCTTACCTTGAATTAAAACAGACTTTGTTTAACATTAAAACCTGTTTACAGTGCTTCTGAAGGCCACTGTGTGTGGTCACTTAGCCATGCATACAATGCACTAGATCCTCAGTGCCTTAGTGTCTTGCTCTCGCTATTGCCGTCTCTGTTCCTGACTAGCGGCTCTTGTCCTTATCTGTAGGTGAGTTGGCTTAACTTGCTGATGTTTACTTGATGAGGACATTGGTTGTACAACAAACTTGCATCTTGAAATATTAAAAATGTAATTGAAAGTATTTGCCGATGTGTTTATTTTATGCAGTGTTTAATTGAAGCCATGTATCAAACTTATTTATACGCAGCCTAACCACATCCCATACTAATACTTAACTGGGCTGACTTTTCCTGTGACTATCATTCACACATTCCTTGGCGTTTTAATAATCCTGTTAACTCCAGATTAGACTTGAAGCCCCACAGGCTTGTACTGTAGGCACTGGGCATGATGGGTAATCACTACAATCACCTCTCTTCTCATCTGCTGTGTCCTCCCTATGGGATAGG
>JAQQZY010000014.1:20787745-20802621 GCA_030068375.1 Ostorhinchus rueppellii
ACTGAGGAAAAAAATGAGTTTTTCAGTAAATAACTGAACATAACCCAAGCATTTCCATCCACTGTCATTGATCCAACGCCATGGATTTTACTGGTGAATCAATTTTGTAGATGACGATGTTTCCATGGTAACTATAAAGCCTCTGAATGTCCAAATGGATCATATCTGATGACCATGAAAAGATGATAAGCTGCATTTTACACCAGTTATTTACATGGATTGATAGGATCAGTGCATCTACAGGTATTTAACAGTTTACATCAGTAGATGCTTTTGGTCGCTGATGGATGTTTGGGTCTTTGTGGCCTATTTATAAGTAGTCTGTGAGGAAGCAAGACTTCATGGCTTGTCAGGCTTTAGTAAATCTAACCTGCAGTTGAAGATTTTGGTCAGTCGTAGTCACTTTTCTGACAGCACGAACATAAACAAGCGATGGACGACTGTAATGATCCATTAGATAAAACTCTACCACTCAGACCGTGTCTCATCACAGAATAAACTCACAGTGTTCACAGTCAGAATATTTTAGCTTCAGCATGAAACTGTCACCTCTATATTTATACACTGTTGGTGACAATGTGATTTATTCTTGATAGATAAGGTGTGACTGGGGCGTGTTATTTAATCATTACGGATGTGTATAAATTGGAATCAAGAGGAATGTGTCTAGGAAGAAAATTAATCCAACTTTATGCATAACGGTGTATATAGTGGGTTGTTTTTGGCTGTAGGAGAGTGTTTTCTGCCTACTGTAGCTTTAAAGAACCAACAAAACATTAACACCAACTACAAAAAAACACAGTTTGAACACTTTGGCTTTAACTTGTCTTTTTTCCCGGTTTTGTTCAATACGGATTAGACACATTGTCAGCATTCCTAACAGGAAGTAAAGGTTAAAGGGTTCAGAAACCATTCATAGTTTCATCCCGTGATTCTTTGGAGGAATGCTAACAACGCCTGAGCACAAATCCACACTTTGTCATTTAGAAAATATAAGCTGTATTTATCGACTTGTCTTGTTTGTTGAGGATATTCAGCATTTGGAAAGGCTTATTGTTCTGTATTAGAGTTTATGTGTCAGTAGGTTGTTAATGAGTGACTGATCAGAAAACAGTGATCTTGTTAAAACATATTTTAACAGAGTCTCTGGTTCTTTGCAAATCATTTATGTTAAAACAGCTGAACCCTGAACCGTAGCCCAAACAGGTACAGATAAAGTTCAATGCTGCTGTGTGGAAGTGTGTATGATCAGTTTTAGTTTTAAGTGGAATCATATGTTGGATGAGTGTCTCCAGCTGAGTTTAAATCTGTGCAGGTCGTGTTGTGAACCTGGCCAGCATGTACGGGCGGATGGGAAACGTGATGCGGTCGCCGTACTGCGTATCCAAATACGGCGTGGAAGCGTTTTCCGATTGCCTCCGCTACGAGATGAAAACCTGGGGAGTGAAAGTGTCCGTAATCGAGCCGGGGAACTTCATCGTGGCCACCGGCATCCTGACCCGTGACATTGTGGCCTCCACGGCCAACAAGCTGTGGAACGAGGCCTCCTCAGACGTCAAGGAGGATTATGGGAAAGCCCACTTCGAGCACCTCATGGCTCTGATGCGCTCTTATTGCAACAGCGGACAGAAGGAAGTGACCCCAGTTTTGGATGACATCACCGACGCCATCATGTCGAAGCGGCCTTACACGCGGTACAACCCGATGGAGCCCCACTGGTGGATCAGGGTCCAGCTGATGACCCATCTGCCCGGCGCCATATCTGACCTTCTCTATTTCTAGGAGGAGCCGTTTCCATGTGACGCCGCTCAGATCACAGACAGCAGCGTATGTTCCACTAGTGCTACACCGATCTACAGACTCGACCCTCCAGGGGGGGGGGTCTCCGCTACGTATTCCTCAGCACTTGAAATCATTCACTGATCAAGCCTTAAAAAAAAACATAACGGTTTTTTAAACTGTAAGTAAATTATTGCACTTTGCTTTTTGTATGTGATAACTTTTTATCTATAAGACATATTCCGTGATAAGTAGTAACTACTTTGTGTTGAATATCAGCAGCAGGGCTATGACACACACGTAGCTATAAACCTTGCATCATTATTGCTTGTTGTGGTATATTCTTAAAACAAAACAAAACATTATATTTGCCCCCTTATTTTATCTTTGCAAGACCTTATGTGATTGTTTTTTGTTTAATATTTGCCTTATGGGAATTTTCTGGGCCCCTACTGGCACAAAGACCAAAGCTGGTTAAGCTGAAGAGACGGTTCCTGCTGTTCTGTTGTGGCCGACGCCGGAACGAACCGAGGTCAGCTACTGTACGACCATGGTGAGATTTGGCTCCCATCGCAGTGAACTTACGTAACAACAATACAAACCCACTTTGTCTCACACGCACCATGTGATCCTTACGTGCTACTTCAACACTGAGGTTGATGGATGTGATTAATGGGCATGCTTTAACAAAAAAAGTTCCCCTGTGTTTTTTTTTTTTTTTGCTGAGCATTTTGTATATGCACTGTTATGAATGAATAGAGCCATGCTATATTTTGACAATAGTCCAATTGCAGTCATTTTTTTCAGGAATTAATTAAAATAAAGTGATGTTGCATTTTGACCAACAAATGGATCTGTATGTTGTAATGAGACAAACAACCACCAGGTGGTGCAAAAGCATCACTAAAAACACCACAGTTGGCCCTCAAATATAAATTATATCCCATCATAAAGGATTACTCTCCCAATTTGAGCTAAATTAGAACCACATTACAGCAACAATTAAGTACAGATGGAGAAGTAGCCTGGTTTTTACAATTAAACTCTTAAAGGCAATTGTAAATATGTTAAACACACCATTTTGTTGACTTTTTAAAAAAAAAAATCAAACAGGAAATGAAAATGCAACTAAAACTTAATGGTCTGCTTTGAGAGTATCCTTTCCATTTCCTCCTCGTAAAAAACACACAGCAGCGTTTTCTCTCGTTTATTATTACGTCTTTTGAACACTCTAATAAACTCTTCTAAATTATTACACCTGAAGACGATCTCCCCTCCATTAAAAACAGTATTAAGAGCATGACATTAAATTTCACAGCACTGCCTTGAATCATTCCACAGCATGAATCTGTTTGCTCCACACTCTCTCTCGTAACAAGAACAAAGCTTTGTGAGACAAAGAACACCATAGAAATGTAAGCAGCACAAAAAGCACCAAAGTCAACACGGGTCACTTGGTCTGAATATTATCAAGAAATTAAATCTCAGCTTCAAGATTTTCTCAGGCTTTATTTTTTAAGCAGTCGGCTGCTGCCTTGTAGTTCTTAGTGAAAAAAAAAATAAAGGTTTGATTTCTAAAACAAAAAAAACAAAAATCTCTGGATAACATTCATCACAACTGACCTCATGTCTTTTTTTTTTTTGAAGCAGATAAAACATTTCTGTACAGCTACAAGGCTCTGCTCATGCGGCCTGCATTGATGGAAAATGATAGGATCCCAGTTTATAACAATATCTATGCAGGAAGATACTGTAAATTTGTATTTGTATATCAAGTAAAACATGTATTGAACTTTTTTTTTCTTTTTTTAACATATTTAAGTGGCTAAACTGCAAAAGTGAATGTCTTACATGAAATACATAGACATAAAAAACTATTTCCTTGGAAACCATGACAGTTTCTTCACAACCAACAATATGTGTAACCGTTTACTTGAGGTGCTCATACATAAGATTCAGGTCATGATTACATCACACCTGGGAGTAGGTTTCTGAATGAACATCAGCACATTTTATACTGTACATGTAGGCATTCACTGACCACTTAAGAAGTCATACTGGATGAAATCAGCCATGGTAAGGTCACTTGATACTACGCACAATATCAACGAATGGGCATTTTATGCGTGATGGGAAGGGAAAAAAAAAACAAAACAAAAAACAGACATCTACATCGACACAGTGAGCGCTTCATGAGGAAATACCCTCCCCTGTGAGGATGCTTTGAGAAGTACATCACCCCCCCCAAACATCGCTTGCTAAATCACGCTCAAAACTGATGCACATGCAAAGCTTTAACCAAATGACAAGAGAAGTGGGAAGAACGATGATGATAAAAAGGGACGCTAAACCTTTGGTCGACAGAAAGCTGCGAAGGCACATTAAATTCTCCTAAATCCCTCCAACTGGGGCACATTACGTTGGCGGTTCGCACTTTTTTTTTTTTTAATGCTGTGTCATATTGCGGATGCAGTATAGCTGTGTATCGGGGAGGAAATTTCACCAAAATAAAAAAACAAAAACAAAACAGATCTTATAGACGTTCTTACTTGAGGCAAACGCTATCTTACATCTAGTGTCAGCAACATGGCACTGATACAATAGTCAGGCATGGGGTGTTGTAAAAGACTTCCTGTAACCCAACTCTGATGACTGATACCAAATACAGATCTCCATCACAGATCCAAATAATGATACAGGTGGGATCGGACTAAAACAGTGTTCAATTACACCATATTCACGAACAATACTGTGATTTATGAGTTAAACCAGATACAACTCTCAGGTTCCAACCTCAACTTCATCTTCAAACAGTGATTCCCAATGTTTATAATCAGACGACATAAGGGGGTGTAATCACAGTTAACTTAAGGTTGTGAGTCATACTGAAGGTGTAAACCCGACTGTTTTAACCCTCCATAAATCAAACTGAAAGGTAATTGTTTCACTGTTTGTAATTAATCGTTTACAGCTCTGAGAACATGCATGTTTAGATGTGTCAAGTCCCGTGGAGAGAAAAGGTTCACACCCATCCTTTGTGTTCTTCATGGCACGACAGACTTTGTACTTTACGCTTTAAAGCAGGGGTGTCAAACATACGGTCCGCGGGCCAAAAAACAGCCCACAGGACGAATCTGCAAAGCCTAAATGACACAGAATACATCTTAAATAATCTAGAGGCTTGTTTTTCCTTGAGAAATTAAGATTGTTTTTTATGTGAAACTATCCTCTCACACAAAATGAACAATCCTATGGTTATTTTACTGGTCCGGCTGGTTTCATGTGCTGCATGTGGCCCCCCCCTGAACTAAAATGAGTTTGACATCCATTCTTTAAAGTCTCTGCTGTGATACATCAGCCGTTGGCCTCTGTTCACTTCCCCACCAGTTATGGCTGGGAGTGGTATTCCAGATACTGTATCCAGCAAAAAAAAAAAAAAAAAGATCATCCAAGTCTCCTCCCCAGATCCCAATTCACTGCTTTTGTTTTTTAGGGTCATTTTTCCATTCCTCATCTGTGAAATCCCCCATCCTCCCTCTCTTTTCTTTCTCCCTCTGGCTTCTACTTTCTTTTTCTCTGTGCGGGTCCAACTCGCCACAGCTGGAAAACTCATCACCGGCATCGCGATCATCATCATCTTCGTCGTCTTCATCACCACTGCTGGTACTCGCCGTCCTTCCTATTCAGGTCCTACTTGGTCCACTCCCCCCGCCCCCGCTTAACAAACAGCCATTCACCACAAAACTTTACTGTAAATATAACCATGTCGCGCTGAAAACATTTAAAGATAACAGTTTTCTAACTTGACATCAGCTGGACGTAAGCAGCCTGAAACCCAACAAAAAAACAAAAAAACAGAACACACATAGTGAATTGTTCTGTGGAAGTCCTTTTCGCCTTCTCGCTTGACGTATATGCTAAGCAACCACACAAACATGACCACTGGGTGACCCTTTCCTCCTCCGTTCCCTTCAGTGATCTCTGATTCAGAAGCAGTGACATCATCTTCTCGACCGGCCGTCCATTTCCCATCACAGCTCTGCAGAAACACCGGCTGTTTGGAAGTCAACCCCCCTCCCCTTAACACACACACATAAAAACACCACCCCCTCCTTTCTTATCGCCACGGAAAAGTCCCCTTTGGCAACAGTGGGAGGTCACATCAGCTGTCAGTCACACTCCAGCAGAGAGAGGGGGGGGTATCTTAACTGAGGAAATCTCCAGAATATCAGGAGGAAAATATCTTATGACACTCTACATGACCCCATCTCTGTTCTTCAAAAGTGTGAGCGGATTTTTTTTTTTTTGTCTGCATGCATACTTGTAAAGTCGAGGGATGAGTGTTGAGCTCCGCTGTCTGCCGTGCCTCTGCTTTGCGACATTCACATAATACGGATACAGCAATATGTGAGACAAGCAGTTCTGTTGTACAAAAAGAGAGAGAATGGCTAGTTTGACTACACACAAGTACGAGGAATCCTCCAAATCCTCAAATAAACAGATGCACAGTGTGACGTTCCAATCTCTACGACCAGAATCCTAACAGAATCGTATCAATAAATATATTTTGGTCACTTAATTTTTATTCAGGATTAGCAGTTAGCAGAGGTTGTGGATTAGCCAGTCCACGGCTACGAAGACTTAAGACAAACATAAGGATTTGAAATTTAGACCTGTAAAGACCTCTAAATGCCTTATAAAAAAAGGTGGTTGCCGTGTATTGGATACAGTTAAAAATCATCACATTTTTAAAAAGAAACTGTTAAAAAGATTATATATTAACAACGGAAAAACAAAAGAAATCTAAATGTAAATCTAATCGATACAGGAGGAAATACATGGCGTTGCCTATGACCTAACACATCTGGATAATTTTAAATAGGCGACCAAGAGGTCTGTAGTCAACTCTCAGGAGTCCATAGTCCTTTAGTCTCCCCCTCCGTGCATCTGTCTCTCCCATGCTTTCTCCAAACCTCCTCTTGGAATGCTCACAACTCAGTATTTCAGTCCTGATGATGTGTTAAGTCCTCAGGCTTGGAGTTTAAATGTTAGTGTGTGTTCTGCTGTGAGTATCTGTATGAACCGTCGGTGGATGTGTGTGTGTTACCTATATATATATGGATGCAGTTTAGAAGAATGTGTGAGCATGCTTGTGTATGCGTGTGTGTAGATCAGAGCAGGATCAGGAGGCAGCCAGGGCCTTGATCAGGTACAGTTTGTCTCCCTGCTCACTGGTGAAGATCGGGGCCTTTTTGTAGTGTTCAACAAGCTCTTCCATAGAGTTGAACTTGCGCTGTCCGATGCAGTAAAGGTTTTCCTTCAGTTGGACTTTGAAATGCTTGTTCTTGCTCTGTGCCTTCAGGGAGATGGAGAAGTCATTGGGCTGAAAGAACAAGGAAACAGACGGTTAAGTGGTGTTCTCCGATGGCGTCTTAAAGATGACAAAAGTTCACACTTTCTTCATTCAAGTAGAAATACTGATGTTCTGGAACGGGTAGAACAGATTCAATATCTTTATTCAAGCACATCTGAAATGGAGTCAAAGTATAAAAGTAAGTATTACTCCTATTCTTATCTTATTTAGCATTTTCATCTTGATTTAAGAATTTATTTTGTTTATTTTAATTCCCAAAAGTCACTGAAATTCAAGAAAATAAAACACCAAACCACAAAATCTGAGAACGTGTGTTGCCTTTCATGTCCCCTCATTTTTATGTTGCTTATCCCATGAAATTTCTTTTACATTTATTACATCAGCTGTGTCATTTCATCTTGAACATCACTTTCACATCATTCCATCCATTACATTGTTTTCATCTCGTTTCTTCTTTTAGACAGTTTTCTCTTGGATATAGTAATCATCAATACTTCCATTTTCACATTTGGAAAGTTAAAATTTAAGGATTAAAAGTAAAAGAACTGTAATTACTCATAATACTACCCTCCAGATGCCTAAAAACCACATTTACATCCAGTAGGGCTGCAACTAACAATAATTTCAATAATCAATTAATCTGCAGATTATTTTAATAACTAATCGATTCATCAGATAAACACAAAAGACTCAAGTCTCAGATCAGTATTTAACCAAACCAACATGGGCTGCAGACGAGTCATTAATGATTACATCCTTGAAATGGTATCGAGTATAGTTAGTGAGTACTAGCCCACTACCTAGACTTATTATGTCTAGAGACGAGCAAAATATGGTCTTCAACCAGCTCCGGTTACTGTCTATCAGACTAGTGTTGTATGCATCAGTTCCAGTCAACGATAGGTAACGTTAGTCTGGTGGCCTGATAAACGCAGATGGATGAAAACATTGGATTATGATGGTAGTATCTAACTACCTAGGGGGCTACAGTAATCATAACACATAAGCTAGGTTTAAGTTATGGTCCCTATGTTTGCCCAAAACATAGTGCACCGTAGGTTTTTGGCCATCGTTTTCTCCATATTCACGTTTTGTGACATAAATGGAGCAGCTTTGGCTAAACAGGGCTGCTGTGGACACTGGGAACTTAATGTCAACCTAGCTTTAAAAAAATCTAGCTTGGCATCTGAAGCTTCAGCCATGCTGCTGTGGTTTCCTCCGTTACGCCACACAGCGTACAGGCATGCCTCAACACTAACGTGCTCAAGACCCAAAGAATCAACTGGCGAATTCACTGCCAAAACTCTTAAGAATTGATTTGAATCACTTTGATCGATTCATTGTTGCAGCACTAATGTGTTTCTTTTCAGCTGCTTCCCACCTCAGTTTCAAACATCTACTACTGACCCACCACAGACCAGCAGACCTCCAGACCAGTGAGTATGTGCAGACTACATACCGATGACTCGCTGTCTCGGATGAGGAAGTCTCCCTCTGTGCCCCTCTGGTTCAGAGCCACCTCTGCCTGGTGGCGTGTCACCTTTCCGTAGTACCACTCTTTCCCTGCGAAGCGCCCGGTGCCGGAAGGTGAGATGTAGTCACAGTCAGGCGTGGGCGGCCCAGCGGGCCCTGCTGTGGGTTTATGAGAGGTGGAGTCCAGCACAGTGACGTAGTTCTTAGGCACCAAGCCTAGCTGTCCATCCGCTTTGCGGCACTTCCACCACTCCGGGTCGTTTTCCGGCTTCTCCACGACCTCCATCACCTCCCCCTTCTCAAACTTCAGCTCCTCGTCGTTACCTGAGCTGAAAGGGTAGAGCGCCTGAACTGTGTGCAGCACTCTGTTCCCGTTCGTGGTACTGTTTACCACAGCTGCCAGCTTCTCCGTTAGTGATCCTGCTGGGTCACACAGCCCCCCCATGCCCCCTCCCCCCGCCGTCCCATCCACGTCCTCGGTCACATAGTTGGACGGAAACCAGCCAGACCGTCCGTTGTAGCTGCCGCGCCACCATCCGTCGCTGCACTTCTCCATGACGACCACTCGCGTTCCTTTCACCAGAGACAGCTCATCCTCACGCTCTGCTGTGTAGCTGAACTTGACCAGTGCCGGCAGGTTAAGGTCATACAGCCGCTCGCCGTTATCAGCGAACATGTCTGTGTCGGCGGTGGACGCAGTGTCTCTCATTCCCCCCTTTCTGCTCTTCACCTTTCCAATTCCTGCATAAAATAATCACAGACAGGTGTAAGAGCTTATAAAGACAACATTATCCTCTGCAGTAAAACTGAGTTAAAGTCACAGAGTTTATTACAAGGCAGACGGCACACTAAACCAACAGCCACTGAGAGCTTTGGGTTCTTTGAAAAAACCCTGAAAGTCACAGAAGATGAAACAAGTTGCAACAGAAAGCAGACGCACTACTGGGAAAAAAAAACAAAACAAAACATATTTTAACATTTTAGATGGGAAAAAAAAAATCCTCAAAAAATCCAACGCAGCGATAATAAGCATTAGGGCTTGTACTGGAATACAGGGAGGGTAGAGCTAAATATTACAGTTCCCGAACCCCCCCCCCCCACACACACACCAAGCCAAAATACATTCTTTGGGATTAAGTCTTTGTGCTGAGGAAACAAAAAGCAACGCTCGTGTGGTTGAAAGAAATTCACCATGAGATGAAAACTTGCTTTGGCACAGGTCTATAAATGCCAAGCTGTAAAGGAGTTTATCTGAGGTCTCTGAAAGAGGGGAATAAAACGGTGCTCTGCTCACCATTAGCTGCGACTCGGCGGGCTGAACATTTCATTGCCACTAATCACACTGCACTAATAAAGTCAGCTGGCCTTACACCTGTGGTTACATGCACTGCAGCCGGATACCAAACATCCCCTTTCTGCCATCACCCTCCACAGCCGTCATTCCTGGCCTTTCTTTCCCCCGTTAAAAACTCCACTCCCACATCACTCCCCACCATTCGGACCATCTGTGACATCAGTGTAATGTGAGGATGATTAAGAGCAGATTTATCAAGATCTGATCAGCTGTGGCTTAGCACAGAAGTACTCTTTACTTTCAATTTGAAGCATAAACAGACAGATTCACTCGTACGAGTCACCGTGGTCAAAGGGCGATCATTTGTCAGATATCTAGTCCAGCTCCTGTCAAAGTGTGAGACCTGTACTCACTCACCATGTCTTAACCCGTTGGAGCTCTTCTGATATAAACTACTGTTCAACATGTCACCAAGTGCAAACAAGGCTCTGTGATGTTTTTTTTAATCATTTAAAGAAACAAGTAGAACGTCTGTGTCAGAAAATCCAGGGTTTTCCCTGATCACCACAAGGCTGAGGCGCAGGATAGTAACGGTTTCTACATAGCACCCAAGCAGGAGAAACAACACTGCTGAGCTTTCTCTACCGCTCTAAAGAAATTATACCAATCACCACAACAGTGAGACTTATTTTACATTTCTCTGAACTGTGTTCTAAAAATTTCAACAGTATGGGCACAAAATTAGGTAAAAATGACCGGTTCTTAGTCAAATAACAAAACAAGCTACAATGACAAAACCCTAACCTTTTAAACATTGGAAACATTTAATACATTTCGGAGAAAATGCATTAATTAAATTAATTAATTAATTAATTAATATCTGTTAAACTACAAGTTAACTTTTTACCAATGTCAATTATATGTCTAAATTAGGTACCCTGCACACACACTGAAATATGACAAGTGGATGTTATTTATTATACATTTTTTACTTGACCCGAACATGAAACAAGTGAAAAAGAGATGTGATCACATATCTTGTGTTTCGTAACACACATTCCAGAGTAACAGCAGGGGAATACCATTCTCTTCAGAGCCCTGACAAAGTTCTGGCAGGCCGGTGTGGTCATCATCTTAACTCATCAAGAATTTCCACTTGGCAGTCTGGCATCCTAACAGTTGTATGAAACTCGCAAAGCTGACAGAGGACGAGGTGGTGAAATCATACCACCTTCCTACGAATTAGGATAGAAGAGGGCAGTTCTAGCACCGGCCTGTCTATGGCCTCGCTGAGGAGGCAGGCAGACGAGACTAAAGCCAAGGCAGACGCCGATGCCTGACACAGAGAGCAGACCGAAGCACTGACTCCATTTGTGATTACGTTTGCAAGGCCATTGCTTGCATAATCAAAAGTCAGCTGGGTGAAATTATACAGAAAGGCAGGGTGTAGTCCTCTGGATATCTCGGGGAGGATGGCGTGTGTTTGTTTTCTGAGCTAGGAACATGACTAATGTGTCACAACGCCATACTGAATGTGTTTTACCACAGATAAACTGTTACTGAAAGGTGTCCGTGACTCAGGCAGAGGAGACAAATTTCATGGTAGCGCTGAGAGTCCAAAGTCAAAGTGCTTCCAGGTAGACCCTGTTATTAGCCCCACCACTGTACATAACTACAGACTCCAGACAGGGTGTTAAGAGCTGATGTCTGTACGTGGAGGTTTCGTCTAGTCATGCCTCTGTGCAGTCTCAACATCACGAAGAGATACAACTACACAAAAGAGACAGATATAGTGGGGCTGGTCCACATTTAAAGTCGCACAAAGTTATTTTTTCCATATACCAGCCCTAAATTTACCACTTTGTCATGTACAAAAATACACTTAACAAAATCTAGTACCACACAGCTTCAACATCACAAGAACATGTTGGGTGGAAAGAAAAAAAAAAATAAAAAAAAATGTTCGTGCAGGTGCAAGCCCCAGGATGTAGCTTGTGCACGGTTGGAAATGGCCTAGTTAGCTCCAAACAAAGGTTAAAGTTCAACTCTGCAGAAATTTAAAAAAATAAATAAATAAATCCCTAAGCTCCAGCTGAGACAAGGGAGAGCTTATTTTTTATCTCTCTGGTCAGGTAACAGCCCTTATCACTGTTCTGTCAGGGAGTTTGTTTGCTGCTTCCTGCTGCACTCACACGAACACTTTGCATTATAAACGCACAGAGCGGAGGTTCGCTGGATTTGACTAGATGCTCAATCTCAGACAAACTAATAAAGCAAAGTTGAGATTTGCCGATGGAGGGCAGGGCGGTTTTCCTGAGGTCTCCTGGGGGACCTTCTACACTTGTGTTCTGGGTGAACTCATTGGTTGTCAGAGCTTCAGAGTGAGTTTGCGCTTTAGTTCACAGTTTAACAGAGGCTCTTATCTAATGGCGCTTTCACACCAATGACAAATGTGGACACGGCTGCACTGATGAGTAACCGATTCAGGGAAACGCTGCCTGGACTTTGTGCCAGGTTTTGGAGTTTAATGAAGCTGAGACGTCAACATAAACATTGGACCTTTAAAAAAACACACCGACTACCCTGAAATTCTTAAGTGACAAATTACACACTTTCTATCAGTCTAATTTTAATACATAACTTCCTTTTTTTAACACGTCGAAAGAAGCTGCTCCTTTTCCAGTGAAAAGCACGTTACGGTGACTAAGCAGTCTGAGGTTCAGCGCTGCAGACAGGACTCATATGGTGTCAGTTGTGACAGACATTAGGACTGAAAGTGGGAATCTTTAATTATAGTCCACTTTGCTTTAATACTAGATCACAGTATCACCTACACCTGCCAGGTTTACCACAACAAGACCATTAAGGAAGACAGGAACTGAATAGAGTATCCAAATAGTAATAAATAATGGTTAGGACAAAAAGTTTTATCATAAAACTAAAAAAAGAGTCAGGAGACTCAAATATGAACTGTTCAAATAACAATACAGTATCCAGCAGACAATAGATGAACACAGGAGACCAGTAGTAGCAGCAGTAGTAGTAGTGGAGGAGCTAAAAATAAACAGCATTTAGCCCCCCCCCCCCAGTGGCTCCCCACTACCCAAGCCAAAGGAGGAAGCCCCCGTCTCCTCTCACTTTTTGATCTTGATCTCTACACCTGAAGTTAACCCCAAATACTGCCTTAAGCGTGAACTCTCCATGAGTGTACGCAGATGTGTAGGCTGAGCGATTCCCTTGAAACCCACAAACTATGCCACTGAATTGCTGCTACCAGGGGCAAGTAAAATGTTGCACATGGAAATTTTTCTCTCTTTAGACGTCAGATGCTTTTTCCTGTGTATTTCCTGAGAGTAGGATGCAGAGGAAGGAAATCATGTTGCGTCAACTAGTAAATCACCTCAAACAATGACAAAGAAATTAGTGTGAAGAGGGGGAGGGGAAAAAAAAAAAAAAAAAAAAAAAAAAAAAAATCACTTTTTGTTTTTAGATAAGGTGCACTAGGAGGAGGAGAGGAAAGTGACAGGGAGTTTGTTCAGCCACCAATGACAGACAGGAAGTAGTTTAGTTTTTTAACTCGGGCCTCCCTATGCTGGCTGCCTGTCCATTGTCTGCCAGGGCCCTTTCGACCCCTGTGCTTCCCTCCATTCCAGGGCTCTTCCTCTGTGGACGACAACACCCCGCGTCAGGCTGTCTGACCATCCCTCCGCTTCAACAGAACATGATCATCTGGATACATTCAACAGCAGCGAAATGAAGATGAGCTCACAATACATTAGACAAATGTATGTCATGAAGGTGTAAATTGTCAGTCAAGTACAATACAAGGTCTAAGTTTATTGTGAATGTGTCAGTCAGGACCTGGAGCGGCAGTACCACAAACACCAACACACAAAATGTAAACATGGTTGAAGGCAATTCTGAATAATGAGTTCTGAAAACAGCTTGTTCTAATAAAAATGCTCATTTAAAGCTGGGCAATGTGGACCAAAAAACAAATTTTATATAGAGAGATAGAGAATTTGTTTTTAATGTTTTCAATTCACAATTTTACTTGATTATTTTTGGGGGAAGTTGTGTCTGCAGCTGTTCTCAGCAGAAACACACTCCACAAACATTATATAACCACATGTCACATCACAGTTAATATATTACAAGAACTAAAGAGGCTGCTTTTCTAGTTTATATCTCTGGGAGTTCTTTCTCAACATAATCTTTATTTTGCAATTTAGGCATTTTTCATGACTTTCACACTGGAAAACCTCAATTAATCAAATGATTTCCACTTTTGATAGCCACACACACTGAAGGTTATTTGTTTCCTGTAACTCATCTATTAATATATGAAATGTTAGCCTCACCTACAAGTCTGAATATGCATCCATTTCCTCATCAACAGGCTCTACTACTGTTGGGTTTCGCTGATAAAGTAAAATTCATTAATGGTGACATTTGATAATTTATCATTTGAGTCACATCATCCACTCTGTGGCTTCCTCCTGCTGACAGAGTGACTGCTGTTCACCTACAGATGACAGACACCAGGCTTATTTTACTAGATTACACAAGCTAACATGATTACCTAGCATGAGATGACATTTTTCACAGTGGAAAAGGTGGTGACATTATACACCAGCTTTGCATGTTATAATAACATCAATCCCTTAAACTGTTGATGAAAAAAGGTCCTTGCATCCCTTGTTTGGCTAATCCCATGGCTAAGTATAAAACACAGTGACATTACAACTGTGTCTGTGTGTGTCTGTGTGTGTCTGTGTGTAAATACTAGTAAGTGGATATAACACCAGCACATATGCAAATGTATGCTCTTATTTTTTTAGGTGATGAGTTTTGATTAATGGTTTAATTGTGGCAGCTATGGCCTAGTGGTTAGAGCATTGGACTTAAGATCGGAGAGTTGCAGGTTCAAATCCCACCCTAACCAGTAGGCAATGG